>CANSZD010003606.1:162500-476082 GCA_947648045.1 Beta corolliflora
TTCCCCTCCCCCACCCCCTCCCTCGTCGATTTCCCGCCCTTCCCCTCCCATTCCCCTTCTTCTCGTCCTCCTTATTTACAACGATTTCTCCGGCGCTCTTCTTCTCGTCCTCCTTGTTTTCCCTATTCGTTCTCGCCCGGATCTTCGTTGGCCAACGAAAGCCGCCCACGCCTCCCGTGGAAATCGACGAACGCCCGTGAGTTTCGTGGCTCGTGGATCGACCGGCGCAGAGGGAGGGGGGAAACTCGCAAATTGGGGAAATCGACGGGGAGGGGGTGGGAAATCGACCGGGGGGGAGGGTGGGAAATCGACCGGCAGGGGGAGGTGGCTGTGGGAAATCGACTGGGAAGGGGAGGGGAGGGGGGCTGCGGTGGTGGAGGGGGGAGGGGGAGCGGGAGGAGGTGGGGGGCCGGGCTAGGGTGGAGGGGAGGGTGGGCTAGGGTGGGGGGGAGGGGGGGGCTAGGGTGGAGGAGGAGGAGGGGGTGGTGGTTGGTGGCGTCACTGGGGTGGTTGGGTAAATTTGGGGTGGATGGGGGTCAATGGGATGGGTTAGGGTTAGGGGTTAGCATTAGGGTTTAGGGGGTTAGGGTTTAGGATTAGTGTTAGGGTTTAGGGGGTTAGGGATAGGGTGACAAAATTGTAAATAACTCTAACGACAACTTAACATCCGTTACCAAAAAGGGCATTTGGTGAACAGTTTTGAAAAGTCAAGGGATATGGTGCATATATGAAACATTGAGGGTATATGGTAAATTTCGCGATTTGTCGGGGGTATATGGTGAAAAAACCGTAGAATTAAAAATATGGTGTCATTAAGAGTTAAGGTTGCTGGTGTTCTTCATCCTTTGAGTGATGATCATACATATTTCAGGTTGTGGTAGCAAAGCGAAGATTATTCTATCCTACTATTGGACCATCCACTGAACAAGCGCAAAACTAGGTTGTTGCTAATTCCCCAAAGATCAAATAAAATTCCTAACTATCCACCTAAACTAGTCAAGTGGTAAGCAAGGGACGAACCACAAGGATCGGAGGTCTCACCAAGGTAGAGTCACTAAGAAAGCGTCAAGTTTTGGTAAAACTAGGGGATTTAAACTATTGGAATCAAATTAGGAAAAGCACTAGGAGTGGGGAAACACCACAATCACGATTTATATCCAAAAAAACCAAGTAGAGTTATGGGGATTAACATGTAAAGGGGATATGCAAAGGGAATACCCAATCCTAAACACCTCTAAAATGTTTCTTAGGGAGTTTAGAGTCCTAATTATAGCAACAAAACCTTTATTTCGAGGTGTTATAACCTAACTAGGCCAAGATAGGAATTGGAGTAAAACCTAAGTCAATACAAATCAACAAGTGATGCATAACAACCAATCAATCATTTATAAGGGTCAACCACCTAAAAGCAAGCTACTAAGGTGCAACAAATGGTTCAAAGGGTGATAGAGCTCACATCAACGAAGTCACCAACAACATTTATGATTGAAAATGCACAAATTCCAAACATAACAAACCCAACAAACTTTACTCATGAAAAAGGATGGAAAAAATGATTGGGCTACTCCCCAAATCTAGCTAATGAACTACTCAATACCCATTATACTAGCAAATATCCTAAAAATGGAAAAACTAGCAATAAATCACCAATCCAAAAATAGCAAAAACCAAAAATCAAGACTTTAAAGCAAAAACCAAAAACCAAGACTTTAAAGCAAAAACAAAACAAAATCTAAAGAACAAACAAGAAGAAAGTAAGAGAAGATGAAAACTTTAACCTATATTAAATTATTAAACATGAAGATTAAGCAATAAAAACATGAAACCAAAACATGAAAATAATAAACTAGAAATGCATAAAAATAATGAGAGAGAAAGAAAGGATTGAGAAGTTTATTAAGGAAATTTGTCACTTTTCATTGATTTTCAATCTCCAAATTACACCTCTTAAGCCAAGTTTTCTCTCTCCTATACTAAGTAACTAAGTTTAGGGTTCTAAAATCTGGATCTTTTTTTTTAAAATGGGCTAGGGGGGTATTTATACTCCCCCCAATTACATCGTCCTAAAAGAAGATGGGCCGAAGAAATCCGTAGATAGCAGCAGCCCGGGTGAGCTGGAACAAGGCTTGGGCGGGAAGACCAAGGAAGACCAGGCGAGCCGGGCGTGGCCTTGGCGGGGCAAGATGCTCAGGCTCGGGCGCTTCCACCGGGCGTGGGCCATTGTTTGAGCGTAATTGGCAGGAAGTTCTAGTAGGTAGGGGCCCAAGCGGGCATAGGGGAAGACCAGTCGGACTGATGGGTGGCTCGGGCGGGCAGTAGCTTGTTTTGGGCCAACACTTCCGTTTTGACGATCAGTGAGAATTTGCACCCAAGCACCCGGGCGGGCAAGGATCTAGACCTGGCGGGCTAACTAATGGACCGGACGGACTGACTGGTGGACCGGACGTGGTCGCGCTTGTCGGGTGATCCTTTCATTGTGCTCCCTTTTTTGCTTCTAATTTATAATCACTTGAATTCATACACAAAAGGTTAATAGAAGAGTAGGGGAGGGGCGACAAATTTATAAATATGCGAAGAGAGAATTAATTAACACAAGAGGTTAAAAAACTAAGAGAAAAAGAACTAAAAACGGAAAGAAAGTAAGCAAAAATGGCCTTAAGACTACCCTAAGCGTGAGATAAATCTCACTCATCAACTTTCCCCAAACTTAAGCCTTTGCTTGTCCTTAAGTAAAGTCCCAAGAGTAATAAGAGGAAAGGGAATGGTAGAAAGAAGACATCGAGGCAAAAGATTAATAAAACAAAGCACAATAAAGAAAAATAATGAATTATATACACTAACTCACTTTCGTAGGAATCACGGTTGCTTTAGCGTAAACAACAAGCCATTTTAACCTCAAAGTCGCCAATGAGAACGAGTGATACTCTCGTGAGGGTTTCCAAAGAGATTAACCTGAAACTTTAGCAAAGAAAAAACAAAAAAAACTGAATAAAAGGAAAGAAAAATAAGTGCTCTTGGGTCAGAAAGAGAGCAAACACAAATGAATGCAAGAATTTCTAAACAGTAAAAGTAAGCATGCTCGAAAATGTCCATAGGTTGATTAAAACATACCAAACACTAAGCACAGTGAACTAGATAGAGCACATTTCCTCAAATTCTACAACCATACATACCGCGTTCTCTCAACTAGCTTCAAATTAACCGCTCAAGGTAGCTTCTCTAAACCCCGGAAAATGAAGCCGATAAATGTAACAAGAAATAAGAATAAGAGAAGGTTACTCGACATCTTGGCATGGCACACTCGCTCAATAGGCTTGATTCCAATCTTCTGCCACCATAATTACTCAACCCTCTAGGGTCAAAAGGACTTTTGAGGTGGTAATAACTTAGGCTAGGAGTAAAGGGTGTGATTGAATTTGGATAGTGGTGCTCAATCCTAATAGTAAAGTCTTAGTAGGAGCCAAAGAGCTATACAACCATAAATCACAAATCACACTCAACCATTTAGGGACAAGGTTCCCCCCAAACTTATTCAAAAACATGAAAACAATTTTTGGATTTTCTATCTTTTTTTTCTCTTTTTTCATAATTTTCTTCTATTTTTCCTTGCCTTCTTTGACTTTGGTAGGCTTTTTCTTTAAAATTGCAATTGATTTCATTGAAGTGTAAACACAAAACTTCCACTAAACCACAAGATTCTCATCATTTTTCTTTCTTTTTCCCAAATATCTCATATACCCAAGACAATCACTCTAACTTCACTATTCAATACAAGGGTGAAAATAAAATAAAGGAAAATTTGACTTGTAATGAGGTAATCAAAAGAAAGGATAAGGCTCAAAAGATTAGGAGGAAGGGCAATTGCAAATGAAAACAAATAAAAGAAAACAAGAATAAAGGGCCTAAAACTATAAAATAAAAATAATAGTCACCGAAATGAACGCCTTTATCTTACCTAGGGTGGCTCGATCGCGATCTTGGATAGATTCAAGTTCTCGATAAAAGTATACAATGTCGAGGATCCATGCCGCTCAAAATATAATGTAGGGGCTTTTTAGAAGGTCCTTACATGGGATTATCAAGCAAATACTACCTTTTAGGTTTCAAATTCACTAGAGAGAGCAACACCATCACACCACAATCCATGAATTAAGGTCTTGTGCTCTCAAAAAGTTCTAACCACTACCTTAGCATAGAATATCCTAAAATCCACCATGGACATCTCAAAGCATGCGGACTTCCAACATCTAGGAATAAAAGCATTCAAGAAAGTGAAATGTTAAACTCATGAGCAAAATTGCAAGAAAACGAAAGAAAAAGAAAATATTTTTGGATTTTAAAGGATAATTAAAGACAAAAGAAAGAAAAATATAGACAAAGGCCTCCCCCAAGCTAGCGAATAGCTACTCCCCCAAGTTAGAACAAAGCATTGTCCTCAATGCTTGAACAAGATCATCAAGGGAGGGAGGAGGGAAAGAGAAAACCAACAAGCAAACATGCCACAATAAGATATTTTTTTGAGTCAAAGCACGCACGAGTTAGTCAAAAGCACTAGCACACATATTAAACAAGATACCATATGCAATAAGTAGAGAATGAACATGCACTAGGTATGGTGCAACTCTATGCAGAAATCGAGGAGGGGGATGCCTAAACGAAGTGGAATCAAGAGAAAAATCAAGTAAATAGGAAGAAGAAGAACAAAAAGAATAAGAAAACAAAGGACAAAGCAAGCAAACTCTCCTCGAGACACTCTTTTTTCTTGGCAATTTCTCTCTTTTCCTAAAAAAACAACGAAATGAGGCACTTGAAGGGAAAAGGAGGAAAAAGGCTCATCTAATGGAGATAATTTGAGTGAATTAGGGAAAGAAATAGGGAAGGAAGGAATTAGGTCGAGCTTTCTTGAAAATGAGATATAAGGTGAAGGAATAGAAACTAAGGATTCGCAAATGATTTCTCCTATATCACAAGTCTTCAAATCATACATTTTTTTTCAACCAATGACTCCTTTCAACCATCCTTGCTATCCTCTAAAGCCTCAAAGGCTTCCCCAACCATCAAATGAGGTACCTCACTCTCCAATTGACCAATATCTTCACTCAAGCAAGAAGGGGTAAGAGAAGATGGGTGCTCTAAATCACAAGGAGGAAGAGTAAGGTCCAATCCACTAGAGGTAGACATGTGAGGCTCAAAAAGGGAATGTAGAGACTCATGAACATCCTCACTTTCAATAATATCCTCAACAATGGACCTGTTATCCTCACAAGCATACCCTTCATCATCACTACTCCAAAAACCGTCATCATGATCTAGGATACTCTTTCCCAATTCATTTTCATTTTTAACACATCTTGAATCACCATCATCAAACTCAAGAAAGTTATCGTTGCAACCCCATTTTTCCCTTAATTTCAAACCAATTTCCAATTTGCAAAAAGGGATCATCAATAGGTTAGGGAGCATTTTGAGAATGAAATTGGGGAAGGGGTTCACAATCAAGCAGATTCATCATTGGGTGCATAGGGTAGATCATGGGAATTCATGCAATAATTTGTGGAAAAGTCATTAGATGCATGAACAACATTAGCATTAGAACAAACTTCGTTCAAATGAGATCAAGATGTGGAGAAGTACAAGTCATCGAGTTCATAATTAGAGGAATTTCAAGATTTTGATTAGTATACATTGACATTTCCCATTCACATGTATCTCTAGCCAAACACTCAAGTAGATTCCAAGCTTCATCCGAAGATTGAGCATGGAAGCAACCATTAGACATTGACTCTACCACCCTTCTAGTTTCTTCATTTAAACCCTCAAACATCATATCACAAATATTGTGTTTTAAAACTATGGTTAGAACCAAGATAACCTTCAAGCCTCCAATCATATCTCCAAAATACTTCATGCTCATATTGGGGAACGGAGAAGATTGCCGTTTTTTTCAATCCCCCTTATTTATTTATGTAATAAAGAAAAAGAAAAGAAAGAGAAATCATAGAGAAGCAAAGACTTAGACTCACAAGCAAAACAACTACTCAATGAAAAATACGCCGATCCCCGGCAACGGCGCCAATTTGAACGAGGGAAAAAATTAGGTCGTTTCTAATTCCCCTAAGATCAAATAAAATTCCTAACTATCCACCTAAACTAGTCAAGTGGTAAGCAAGGGTCGAACCACAAGGATCGGAGGTCTCACCAAGGTGAAGTCAATAAGAGTAAGCTAAATCAAAGAAAGCGTTAAATTTTGGTTAAACTAGGGGATTTAAACTATTGGAATCAAATTAGGAAAAGCACTAGGAGTGGGGAAACACCACAATCACGATTCACATCCAAAAAACCAAGTAGAGTTATGGGGATTAACATGTAAAGCGGATATGCAAAGGGAATACACAATCCTAAACACCTCTAAAATGTTTCTTAAGGAGTTTAGAGTCCTAATTATAGCAACAAAACCGTTATTTCGAGGTGTTATAACCTAACAAGGCCAAGATAGGAATTGGAGTAAAACCCAAGTCAATACAAATCAACAAGTGATGCATAACAACCAATCAATCATTTATGAAGGTCAACCACCTAAAAGCAAGCTACTAAGGTGCAACAAATGGTTCAAAGGGTGATAGAGCTCACATCAACTAAGTCACCAATAACATTTATGATTGAAAATGCACAAATCCCAAACATAACAAACCTAACAAACTTTACTCATGAAAAAGGATGGAAACAATGATTGGGCTACTCCCCAATCCTAGCTAATGAACTACTTACTACCCTAGCAAATATCCTAAACATGGAAAAACTAGCAATAAATCACCATTCTAAAAATAGTAAAAACCAAAAATCATGACTTTAAAGCAAAAACAAAACAAAATCTAAAGAACAAACAAGAAGAAAGTAAGAAAAGATGAAAACTTTAATCTAGATTAAATTGTTGAACATGAAGATTAAGCAATGAAAACCTGATACCAAAACATGAAAATAAAAAAACTAGAAATGCATAAAAATAATGAGAGAGAAAGAAAGGATTGAGAAGATTATTAAGAAAATAATAATTTCAAGGAAATTTGTCACTTTACATTGACTTTCAATCTCCAAATTATACCTCTTGAGCCAATTATCTCTCTCATATATATAAAGTAGTTATGTTTAGGTTTCTAAAAATCTGGATCTTTTTTTTTTAAATGGGCTAGGAGGTATATGTACTCCCCCCCCCAATTACATCATCGTAAACAAAAGTGGGCCGAAGAAAGTCAGATAGCAGCTGCCGGGCGGACAGCACCAAGGAAGACCGGGCGAGCGGGCGTGGCTCGGGTGGTGCGAGGTGCTTGGGCTCGGGCGCTTCCACGGGCGTGGGCCATTGTTTGAGCGTAATTGGCAAGATGTTCCAAGGCTGGCCGGGCGGGCATGGGGCTGGGGAAGACCGGGCGGACTGATGGGTGGCCCAGGCGGGCATCAGCTTATTTCGGGCTAGCACTTCCATTTTGACGAGCAGTGAGGATTTGCACCCAAGCACCAGGCGAGTAAGGATCTAGACCGGGAGGGCTACATAACCCGGGCGGGCTGACTAATGGACCAGACGGGCTGACTGGTGGACTGGACTAGTGGTCGTGCTTGTCGGGTGATCCTCTCATTGGGCTCCCTTTTTTTCTTCTAATTTATAATCACTTGAATTCCTACACAAAAGGTTAATAGAAGAGTAGGGGAGGAGAGACAAATGTATAAATATGCAAAGAGAGAATTAATTAACACAAGAGGTAAAACTAAGAGAAAAAGAACTAAAAACAGAAAGAAAGTAAGCAAAAATGTCCTTAATACTACCCTAAGAGTGAGATT
Organism: Beta corolliflora; assembly: GCA_947648045.1. Lineage (NCBI taxonomy): Eukaryota > Viridiplantae > Streptophyta > Magnoliopsida > Caryophyllales > Amaranthaceae > Beta > Beta corolliflora. The sequence continues at coordinate 170,334 of CANSZD010003606.1, forward strand.
ATCTCACTCACCACAAACTAAAAACGGAAAGAAATTAAAGTAAGCGAGGATTCTCTCCTATTATTGGACATCCACTTACGCAAAATAGGGATGAAATAAACCTTAAAAATGTTTGTTTCTATCTTTAATCCTCGTGATAGCTAGACCTTCCAGTTATTGGAAAGAACCACAAACCATTGTCATGTACCAAGAGAGTGTTATAAAATGTTTGGTCACTAACTTAGCTTAAAACATTTCATGTACATTTTCAGATAGTCTCAAATGAAACTTGTACCAGGAAATACATAATTGCAGAGCAATGCTGATATGTAACTAAACTTAAATGCAAAATTCTTTGCATTGCACGTCAGTCCATTAATATCATAATGTATGTCGTTGTATCTAAAAACTTTTATGATTCTCTGTTAAGTACTTCTTTGCATACTATCATCCTTTCTCTTTTTTAAATGCATGCGATTTGTCTCCAGATTTCCTTATGAAACTATGATTAGGTCTTAATAAGCAATATTGTGAACCTAATAGACATTGATGGGGATGACTTAAGTTCATTTCTTGGCAGTGTTTTGATCTCCGTTATACTTTTACTTCACATTAGTTTGTGCAAGCATTTGGGTTAAAACATGCTCTTACTTCCTCATCAATTCATGTGATCATCTGGGTACAAAACATTTACACCGTGTTAGATACAAGTATATAATATGAATTTGTAGAAAGCTTTGTCCAGGTAAGATTGCTATCCAAAGTTGCGAGGAAATCCCTAACTTTTGGCTGGTTGTGTAGCCACTCAATAGAAGTATTTAATCTGGTTTCAAAGGGATACGAACTGACATAGCTGGAACAATATAATGCGATAAAAGAGTGACAATAGACGTAGCCTTGATAATTGGAAAATTTCACATGGTAAGATAGCATAGGCATTCCAGTTACTTGATTCACTTGCAAAAGAAGAGAACCAAACTAATATATCAAAAATTCCAGCATAATTTCCATCTGTCAATTGTTCACTATTCTTTGTCATATGTGTTTAAGCATGCCATTATTAGTTATTGTCGATGACAAGTAACTCATTTTCAATATTGCACCTCAAGTTTATAAATTAATTAAAATGGTGACTTGATTTCTTAGCTAATTCTAAATCTATAAATCATCAGTTTGTAATTCACTATATTTTTCAAATTCCTTATATCCACCTTATTAAAACAGTGACTAATATAAAGAAGTACCTTGGATTGTTGTACATTTCACTTATGGTCTAAAAATTAAATGAATGCAATTTTTTTAAATATACATATTAAACTATTTTGCCTTTACAGTACTTGTACTTTTGATGGTGTTAAGTATTATATATAACCACCTCTCTTCTATTAAACCTGGGAATCCGGAAAAAAAAGATTTCCAAAGAAGTCTTTGAGGAGCAATCACATGGTGATATCTAAAAGGATGATTTAATAGCCTACTTACTAGGTTGTGGATGCAACAGGAAAATAGTATCGCCATCCTAATTTTCAGATTTTTAAGTACAAAGAAAATATTATTATTGTACTATCCTTTGGTATCTTGTGGTCTACTAAATCTAATAAGTTTTAGACCACAAATAAATCTTTGTAAAGCATTTCAACAGGCTCTTGGAACCTTTAGCAACATAGGAGTTGCACCTCTTTTCCACTAAACAAAATTAGGAGCTCCTCTCAGCCCTCCATTTTCTATACCACACTCATCCTCCCAGACAGTTACAAGAGCATAAGAGGTATATTCGCTTCTATTCTTCTTCCTTTGAATTCCTTTTTGTTGACATGTTTCAATCATCAATGTTTGCTTGTTGTGCACATTCTTGGCATCTTAGCAGTAAATTTAATTATGATATGCCTTTATGTTCCTTGCTTGAGTACCACTGCATCTAATGTGATACATGCATCTAATATACTACTTTTCTAGAATATACTTTCAACAGACAAATTTGAGATTCTTTACTGCCTTTTTTATCCTGTTTTCTTTGGGATTATTTCTTTCACTAATGAATTTTCTATTTATAAAATGTATATCATTGATAACTAGAAGATCTTGTTTCTTTCTTCCCATGAAAAGCTCCAAATGCAAAGTAACCAAAAAAATCGAACATCTATAATTACTATAAGATTAACATTAGTTTTCAGATCTTAATGTAATAAAAAATGTCTATAAGATTAACATTAGTTTTCACCATTTTAAATTATGGTTACTATAGTTATCTGAAAACTAATGTTAATCTTATAGACATGTCTAGAAGATCTTTAAGTGATAAATGATGTTTGTACTTGTTAAATCTTTCCCATGCAAGCCTCACTAATTGAAACTGTATTAGTCAGTGAAATTAAATGATACAATGCTTACAATACTATCCTTTCACAGTTGATTATCTAACTGATAAATGTATTGTGGCTATCACTTAGTCACCTTTGTTTGCATTTTATAAGGTAGTCATCCTACATGTTATCACTTTCCTTAGTTAGCATTTATCACTTACCTTACTTAGCATTTTATCACTTAGTTAGCATACTATCACATAGCTACCGTAGTTTACATTTTATCACTTACTCACCTTACTAAACTAAACGTTTTGTAGTGGACCAGGTTAATTACAACGTTTATAGAATGTATGTTATTGGCACATTTATGATTGTAACTAGTTGTTGCACCGCACGCCGCCTACGCGCGGCACCCCAAAATGGCGTATTTGCGATATTCGAATTAGGCTAAATCTAATTAGCATAATAAAGGTGAAGCTATACTCTAAGATGTTTGATGCTTGCACTTGCAATGTTGGTTTTATGTGGCAAAGCAATTAATTATTTAATATGAAATTTAAACCATAGGTTGAAAATGCGGTTTATGTCGTGATCATGGCAACGGTCACGACGATGTGGGAACAGGGATGATGCGTTTGTCATACCGCCAAATATTGGCTCATACCATGAGACATCCCTGGAACTCGCCTAAAATGCGGTTTTTTACACCTTTAAAGATGCCTTTTTTTATACTCGTAGAGATGCCGGCGGTATTGGTTCGGTAGATTTGAAAACCATTACGACACGGGCGATACAAAAAAATGCGGCCTTATTTTGACACCATGATTTAAACAAATCAAGAGTTAGACTGGCCTTATTTGTGGCCAAAATCACTAATATAAAGAACAAAAATGGAGAAAATTATCGATACCAAAGAAGTTTTTTCATTTAGTGAAGCAAAGTACATAGAAGTTTGATTGCTGAAGAAGCACATACTAAGCAAGAAAGATTACGTAGGAAATACTATTACAATTAACTTAATCACTTAACAAATACAACAAATATTATTAAAGCTTCAAACTTCAAATACCAGACGGAATCTGAAGTGCCTATCTACAATCATCTCCTAAAACATCACTTAAAATTGAAATACATACATCTATACAACTTCTGTATTTTCTAGCTATTTCATCCAAACTAAAGATGAAGTTATTTGGACGAAATAAACTTGACACCTAGAGCTTGCACAACTAAAACATCGAAGTTATGATAAATTTTCCTAGTTAAGTAGCATTTGGTCAAAGTGCCAAACTCCCGCAAGTACACACAAAATGCTTTTAGAACCTGCATCACTACAAATCATGAAGTGTCTTTGTGGACAAAAACCAACATGTGTTCTTTTTACCAATAAGACCAATAAAAACGCTAAAAGTAATACATTGTCCATACAATTATAATAAAGTGAGGCTCTCTTTATTAAAACTTAACCAAGAAAAAAATAGCGCACATATTGTAAAATATCCAAAAGAAATGTCACAAGTGTTAAGAAATAAAGGTGGATTTCGAGTCTATATGCATTGCTGATTTTTCCTAAAGAACTCTAGTGTTTGTTTTGTTGATGAAAAAAAGGAAAGTATATATTCAACAAAGTAAGATTATGTGATGTTTGATCAGATAAATATAAACAGCTACACTTTCTAGAAGAATTCTATTTCCCACAAAATAGGGAAAGTTTATTTAATCCCGCTTAGTTAGCATAACTTTTCATGAAGTCTTTTTAATCAACCCAATACGTAAGATCATGAACAAGGATTTGACATAAAAAGAAATATAGCAAATTATTGATGATATGCTCACAAAATATCACTTAGTTACAAAAAGTTAGCATGTGTTACAAGTGGTATTGTTCATGAACCAAAAAAGAGCAAACGAATTAAAAGAAACTTGGTGAAATCAAGGCTCCCTCCCTCCCTAATCGTTGCAAATTTAGACGCTGCATCAACACAACAGTTGCTTGCAATCTTAAACCTTGTATTCGTCCTGAAATTATATATACTTGTGTTAGACAACAAAATCAACTATAAATCTTATATATACTTGTGTTAGACACCAATTCCTACGCGAAGCTACCATGTCTATTTTAAAGAGAGCTAGTTTCAGCTTAATTATGGAGTAAAAAAGGGTTAAGTAACAATTTAACCATTAAAAAGTAATAATTGAACACATATGATAAATCTTATAAAAGACACAAATGAAATAAAACTCTAGGCATTTAAAAAAAGACGGCATGGAAGAAGTTTTGGGAAAGATTCGATTCAAAGTAGTAGTAGTACATGCAAAAACTATATAGCCATTTCATTTGAAGGGGAACTATAATGAAAATATAAGGTCCCTCCACCACCCAACATTCATGTTAAGAATCTCCCACAGACACCATCCTCTTTCCTCTTGATATTTCCAACATTATAGTATTGTAATATGTCAAAATTGTTCCTTCTTTTCTCTAGTTCTTAGTTCTAATGTTTTGGTAGAGACAATCTACTTCAAACGTGGGAATCCTTTTTAGCTCTGTATTCCACTAAGTTCACTAAGTTCAAATGGCTTATGCAGCTCCTAATACTTGCTCAACAATAAAGATAAAAATCAATTGACATATAGAATGAAAAATTGCAAAGATGTTGAAGATTTCATACTTGCTGGTTAATGGCTAAATAGGTTGCTAAATCATTTGAAACAACATATAAGTGTCCTGTAGCATGCCGAAAAATACTTGTTTCCCTCTCCACCAAATCTTCAATTTTCTGAATCCTGAGATGCCCTTGAACTTTGTAACATGCTTGTGATTTCTACTTCCATCCCCTGAGAAACATTTTACCAGCACACGATCACACAATCATGATTCGCTAATTCTCAAGTCATGCTAGAAAAATGATGCATTTCCCTGAATTCAAGTGCTAATTTCAAAAGTACATATTAAAAAAAATCTGAATTCTTGCTCAAATATGGAAGATCCAAGTTTTCGATCTTAAAAACTACATTTGATATTCCAAAAGGAAGCAGTTTAACTCAAGCTATCATTAAGCCACCATAATTTAAGCACATTAATCGAAGAACAAATTTTCTTTTTTTTTTTTTTTCATTTTATTTTAATGTTGATGTGACCTCGATATGTCCTTGTTCTTCAATTTAGGGTCGTTTGTTCATCTAAAATAATATAATTTGAGACTAATTAAGAGAAGAACATAGAAGACCGGTACAACCCAAAAAATTAAAAGATGGATGCAACAGCGAGGGAAATTCAGATAAATGGTTAAAAAACGCACATAATGAGGTAGCTAAGAAATTTCGAGGCAGACATTACGTCAGTGGTATGAAAGAAGCTGAACTACTATTCACATTAATTAGACCACGATGACCCATTCAAATACCAATATACTTGACCTGGTGATTCCCAATGAAAAAATAAATATACCGGGAGCAAAATCGACCAACCGCTACTCACATTAATTAGTCCGGAAAACAAAGGGTTACAAAAAAGTAGGAACAAGGCAGCCATTCAAAACACTAAACCCTTCCGTACTTACGGCGATAATCGCACATCAAATTAGCTGTTTGGAACTTTCACTATAAAATCACGATTAAATTAGCATCCAATAGCCAAACTATTAGTTTCATAGCTGCAAGAAAAGCATGTAGGCTCGAGCAAAGTAAGATATTTACCACGACCAATCTGCTGACTAAAAGCTCCAATTAACTATTACAAAAACTCCTAACTAACCAATTGGTCTAAATTCCTAATGCCAAAAACGAATAAATTTAGACATAGGAATGAAGAACGAAAAAAACGTATAGCTTCGCAGATCTTCAATTTCAAGAAAATTGATTGGCGAATTCAACAACACCATACTTAATACAACTCCAAGCATTCTGGAAGAAATGGAAGTTCAAACAATCAGGAATGGTGTTTCGTTTCCTCCACACCTACACAACAGCACAACACATTAGTCCCTTCTACACAAAACACGTGTTCTAAAGAGTCTTCCAGTTCAGTACTACTATGTGTCATCCTTTAGATCTAATTCTATCTAATCAGAATAGCAAAGGATAAAAAGATCTAGAATTTGAAATGAAAGTTTTTCTCTGTATGTTGTGGTTGAGAGTGAAAAAGAAGATGAACAGACAAAATCGAAACAAACATTCCTATGAAGCTTTGATAAATTTAAAAAGCAAAGAAGAACCTTGACATTAGTGGATTAGCTATCTCGTGAAAACCACATTCCTTCCAAAGAAAAGAAAATTCTTCCCTTTGACCGTTTATAAAAAGCAAGCTATAGCCAATATTTTCGAAGCCATTCAAGCCTTGCCTTTGGGCTTTGGCTTGAGTTTAGGAGTTTATGTCCTTCACTCGGTTTCACATGCACCAAGTCTCTCAAAGAACTTCTTTTACTTGGTACAATTACCTTCTCAAGGTTAAATTTCCCCCAACGAGAGAATGCTCCCTTAGTTCTAACTTCCATGTCGCCCTCCGCCTCAACGGTTTTTCAAGTTGAACTCCACAATAACTTTGAGGTTGTAAGGCCGAGTAGAACTAACGAAGTAGGAAAACAAGTATGGGCCGGAGGGGAGTAGAATTACGAAATTTGACTTAACATTCTAATTAAAGAGCATTCCCGATTTCAAACTCTAGACTCGTAATTGGGTTTGAATGAAGAAGAGGTTGGTTTTATACATAAGCTAGAAGGAAAAATTGTGGCTCAAACCTGTGAAGTCATCAAATCACTAAAAGAACTCTTGAAGATCATTGCTACGGCTAGTGTAACTATGGGCGAAGATCTTTTCCTAAAGCAAAAAAAAAAGAATTGAGAAAACTTTAATGCTTGGATCACCTACCTAATCCTACATGTCGACACTTTGTCGAGTCCCCGAGCTTGCAAATTTCCTTTGATAGCAACCCTATTTGGAAAATCAAGAAGGCAAGTTGATGAAAGATACAATATTTTTACCTATAAAAACTAAATCCTTTCAATCTTCCCGTACAAGAATTTCTTGCTTTGAAGCAGAAAAGGAATTGAGGGAGAATTCTTTCCGGCTATTCCCCTCTCATCACGATTCCTAATAGAGAAATCAAGCTTATCTCTAATACTCGACGCTTTGTAATAATATGTTCGAAGAATCCTGCAAGGAACAAATTATAACCCAAAAAAGGAAAAAATTGTCCTAAATGTATAATTATATACCGTAGTCCCGAGCTTCAAACATCCATAAATCAATCTACTCGCATCGATGGATCAACTTCTCTCACCAAAGATAGAGTGAAATGCTCAATAGTCAATGTAGTACATCAAGGCCGCCCACAAGATTGCATACTTGTATACCACCTCAATATACTACCTTCAAGTCTCATAGCCATCAAATGTCGTCAGTTATAAAAATAGAAGGCAAGTATAGTGACCCGGAGATCAAAGACAAGCTACAATTTGCTAACTAAAGAATGCAGATGATACAACACAAACAAAGTGATGGGAAAATAAATGCAAGTATAGGCATCGTCCAATGTATCACTTGATGAAGCATACAAGCACATCCGATAAACAATAGAAGAGAGCGGAAGCAACAAAATGAGACCAAGGAAAAATTAAGGTTGTTTCAAAAACAAGCTAAATTCATTCTCGGAAATCCTTATAAAAGTTTCCGCCACAACCTTCCAAAGAACCAAGAAACCTTTTTGGCATCCAGAGGTCTACAAATTCAGGAGCTAATTTGTATCAAATGCTAATGCATTCGGCAGAGTAGAGAGTAGAAATGGAAGAGAGAAAAAGAAGGTATGGTGAATTAAAAGCAAGCACAAATTATTTTGTTTTGAAAACGCCCTTATGCCCATCTACAATTGAGCCTATACACCCTTGTATATTTTCACTCCTTACCTAGATCGGTTTTAGGTTCCTATACCAATTAGGGAATTTATGACCTCCTTAACTGACATGGGTATATGTCTCCTGTTGATTATTAGTATTAATTGCTACTACTTACCATCTTCATTTTCTGGATTGCCGAATCTCAGCTCTAATTTATAGTTTAGCTACTAATATTTTGATTTATCTTGATCTATCTATGTGAACCATATATAGAAATAAAAGTTTAATTCAAAGTTTAAAACATAATATAGAGGTCGCTCCTTATTAGGAGTTTCAATGCACACAAGGAGACCTCATATCTTTGCCACTGTCCATCTTTATTAGATTCATTAAACCTTTTAACTTGTTTTAAACAGGATAAACCAACCTTTTATGTCATAATAAGAATCAAATCTGGCGTTTCTTGATAGCAGGAGATTTTTTGTAAACTGTTATTGATTGTTGTATTGAGGTTGTTAAACTATTATTTATTTGGTTTCTCTAATTAACTCTGGGTAGCCTTTTAATAGCAGGAGATTTTTGGTGTCCAAACAGTCTCCGTTGCTGTTAAGGCTGGTTGTCTTAGTGTTTTCTATGGTCTGTGGAATCTACATTTGTTTTGTCTGTCTAAAGCAATTTTGCATCGCTAACACTACGTCGTTCCTAAATATTCAAGTGAGTGACAAGCCATGTTTAAGGCCGAATCATATTAGTATCACTCTAATAAAACTCACCAACAAGGCAACAACCAACCAAGCTTAAAATCTTCAAACTTCACATATATCTCTTTAAATCACTGAAGAAAAATGCCCAAAGTTTGCATCTTTTTCTTATTTTTCATACAACAACTCTAATTTTTTTTCTCATATATCCAATAAATTAGCAAAAAATCATCTAAAAATGGAGAAAAAAGATAATTGAAATGAAATTTAACTTACATTAGCTCTTGCATGAAGGAGCATCTCCACACACGAGATTTTCCCGTGCATTGCAGCCAACATAAGAGGTGTCTGAATCATCCAACCAAAATATTAACCAATCATAATATACTATTATTTTTTATATTTCTTACAAAAAAAATACATTAACTCACCTGCTTATGTCGATTTAACGCACCAAGATTTACCGATCTTTCCAAAAGCCAAGAAACAACCTAAAAAATCACCCACATTTAAAAATCAAAACTTTCAAAAAAAAGAATCAAAATTTATAACAACCCACAAAAAGATTTAAAAAACCCAATTGGGCTGCTTTTAAAAGCCCAATTGGGCTTTTAAAAACCCATTAGAAGCAACAACATGAAGCAAAGAGTTACGATCATAAGAGAGAAAATCAAATAACATAGAAGGGTTATTTTCTAACTCTAATTTCGAGCATCTAAATCACCCAATTGGGCCGCTTTAAAAAGCCCATTTTCATGGTTATTTGGAGAAGCACAGCTCATTCCCTGACCCATTTTGAAAAGTATTTGGGCCGCCGTTTGGGCGTTTTTGTTAATGTAACCCACACAAAAAATGAAGAGAAAGAAAATGGAAAGTAATTAAAACCTTTGCATTATCATGGTAACAAAGAACCAACAAAAGCAACAAAAATAAAATCATCTTAAAATTACCAACAAAAAGCTAATCTTACCGAGATTCGTGAAATCCATGGGAATTAGAATGAATTTCAATTCGCTAAGAAACAATCAAATGAAAATATTTCTTGATTCTTCAAGATTAATTTCCTTTTTTGATGATCACCCATCTAATTATAAAACTTCTAACAATATAATCTACCAGAATTTTAAAACAAAAAAGTAGACGAAGTAATATATTCTGCAACTACAGATAATGCAACTAATTAACTTGCACGTTTTACACAAGTTAGGACTCTAATATCAGTAATCAAGAAAGAACCCTAAAAAACAATTAAGCTTAAATCATCAAGAAATCATACACCCTAAAAAAATACCTTCAATATAATTGGGTGCTTAGCTTTTTTCTGAAATTTAGGTAAATCAGATTATGATGTCTTCTTTTGTTGAGCCTCCAAGTCCATCACTTGCACTTCTTCAACATCTATATCCACATCCATCACCTTAACCTCGTCCTTCTTCCTCTCTTTGCTCATTAATTATCTCTAAGATCTAATAATATATATTTAAAAAAGAATTAAATGTAAGTAAGGTAACAAAATATAGAATCAATTTAATTTCATAATACAAATAGAAAGCAAAAAAAGCAAAAAAAAATAATACCGACATCAATGGGTGAAATTAGATGAAGAGACGGTAATTAGCATAAATTCTCCTAAATACTTCAAATAAAATAAAACCCATCTTTCTCTCCTCTTCCTCCCAGTTTTTTTATCATCATCATCATCTCCTCTCTAACACCCAATTTTCAACAAAGATCTCTCTTTTTCACTCATCTTTTCCCTTTTCAAACCCTAACCCACCTTCCACTTTTTTCCACTTTGTATTTTTCGCGCACTTCAAAGTTGTCATCTTTCATTTTCTCCGATTGTAATTCTAATGGGGTGAACTAAAAGAAAAATTTAGAAGAAAAATAAGAAAAGATGATGGAATAGCAATGGAGAAAGGATAGAGGGAGAGAGGAGAGAGGAGAGAGAAGAGAGGCAAGAGTGAGAAAGACGAGAGAGAGGACAGAGAAGAGACGTGAAGAAGAGGAGAGAAAGAAAAAGATTGTGTGGCTAAGATGGAAGAACGAGATGAAGGGCCGAGATTTGCCAAGCTTAGGAACAAGTGAATTTCAAGCAAATGTGACCCATATCACTATTGATTTGCACAGTAGCAGCATTTGCTACTTTTAAAAGGTTATGGATATGGATTATGGATATGGATTATGGATAATATGGTTGTTTAAAAAATGAATGCTTGATAAACTTCTCTAGAATTTATTATTTGCAAAAGGAATACCTTACCTTTGTGAGCAGTGACAGGCAGTGAACCCAACAAGACTGAATTTTACAGCCCATATTATTACAATCATAAACAATCTGAAATGGTAATCTTCCCTCCTTTGGTTCCCAAATTACCAACACATAAACTAGCAAAACCAACTATGAATGCAGCATCTATAACTTTCCTCTATTTTCCAGGACATTATGCCATAGGGACATACTAGCTGATAGGCAAGCAAAGGTCTTAGACGGCAGGAACCCATCAAAAGAAATACTGGTCATGACAATCCATGCACTTAAGCTAAAAAAGGTGAGATGTCTTACTTTGCACATTGCAAACTTAAAATTAACTTGCCGCATTTATCATTGATAACAAAATCTTGTAATGTAATAGCCTTCACAAATTGCCACCTTGTTGTTATCATGGAATTACCTAGAGTAGGGATGTTTAGTTATAAGATGGTTTATCCTTGCTTAAGGCGATGAAGTGATTCGTTTCAACGAGGCTGCTAACACGCTCCAAGAGGAGCGGCGCTGGTTGAGATTTATAGTCCCCGGAGCTAACATTGACTAGGTGCATGCATACCTAGGCTGCTCTAACTGTGGCAAGCGCACCGGTGTTCCGGTGGTGTTCCGGTAGGGGAAACATACACATGTCCCACCTGTTCACAAACTATGTCATTTCCATCTCTAGGTGAGTTGTGATTTGAACACAAATTGCCAACTACTTATAACACATGCTATTTCCTTGACCATTTTTCAATATGCATGCTGAATACAGAGTGACTTTCAACTGCGGCGTTTCTGATGGTACCGACACGCTTCTAGTTACGATGTTCAGTAAAAATTTGGAAAAGCTTAATTATCAAAACGCCAGTTGAAGACATCTTCAGGATAATGCATTCTGTATGTAATCTACCCCTTTTATTGTGCGTTGTGTTATTTTTGGTTCCAATATAATGCCTACCATATTCTTTGGTTTGACATAAACAATTAGAAACTTACTCAAACACGTCTTTTCATAGAGAATACAAAATTACATTCACTCTAAACTTAAATTGCATATATCTACAAAGATACAAAAGAAAAAGAAAACTAAGCAGCATTAAAATGTACACCTGGTATTTGTCCTTATTATTAAATGTACACCTGGTATTTGTCCTTATTATTAAATGTACACCTTGTATTTCTCATATAACCTATGGCTTTCTCCTCATCCGAGCTACACTAGCAGCGACAATACATAAAAATGTACAGCTTATAACATTACAATAATTCCCCTTTTTTAAGAAAAAAATAGTAGAAGAACAAACCTCTAGCATCATAGTATATACATTACCATTACCATTACCATTAGACCTGGACAATCTTACAACAATGCATCATCTAACCTCACCAATGTTGAATTGACAGGATGATATGGAAGCCTTCTCAGCTATCCAAGACCTGCTGCGCACCTCCCATTTCTTGATTGAGGTGGGCCTAAAAACAACTCTCTCCTTAAACAATGTGCTACAATAGGTTTTCAAGAGAGCAATATTTGAAGATGAAGCAGATGAAGCTGATGAAGCTAATCCAAAACTAAAGACTGTCACTAAGGGCCTGTTCTCCCCAGCTTATTTTCAGTTCAGTTCAGTTCAGTTCAATTCCTAAATTTATTCATTACTATTAGTTATAATTCGTCCGTTCGATTCGGTTCAATTGATTCAATTCGATTCGGTTCGTTGATTCAATTCGGTTCAATTGTTTTATGCTGAAGAAAACAGCCCTGCCATGGATTATCACAGGTGATCAAACCGATGAAACTAATCCAAAATGCGAGCCTGTTGCTAAGCCCACAGATTATCACACTAACGCAAATGAACCTGTTGCACATCAAGCTGCTCATGTATTTACCAATGAGGCGGCTGCTACGCGGCCCTTTTGCTTACTATTTCACTATATAGTCTAATGCTACATGTTAACAATTACCCCTGTGAGTTAATCATGGCCTGATATGATCTAATCTCTTTTGCTATTAGGCATAATTGAATTCTTGTAATAGATATACCAAGGACCCAAGGCATTTTAGAAAAGGCGCAAGACCTTTGGCGTGTTTTGTAACCCAAAAAGTGCTTGCACTATCATGGACTATATGCATATATGTTATGCAATCTAATTACATTATGTTCTTAACTACCAAGTTCACATAATCACATGCTTTGATCTCCATTAGACTAATTATGCTAATGCTTACATTAAGCTATTCATAATCGTTCTCGCTACCTTGAGGGGTTCCGCGCGATAGCGCGTGGTACAACTAGTTTTGAAAAAGACAAGGGTACTCCATAGAAAAACCCTTAAATTAATGAAAGATTCACTCTTAGCTTTTTAGCAATGGAAGGCAAGCGGCAAATAAAAATACTGAACAGTGCCCACAATTTCTCCTGCTAAGATGTGTGATTAGGAACTAGTTTTTCAAAATCCCCCCACCAAAAGTTCTTTAGGTATTCCAAATACTCAAACAAATTTCTCCTTTTTAAGAATCAATAAGAACTAGTGAAACACCATTCGAATTCATAAAAATAAAATGTAGTAGTATATATAAGCTATTCCGATTGTAACGAAGTGTAAGAATCAAGGATTCTCTTTTTACCAAAGCTAAGATTTCATGATAATATTGAAGGTGTATGTGTAGTTATTTGTTTTCTTTTCTTTTGTAAGTTATTTAACTTGTGATGTTCTCCTTTTTTCACCCTTTTAACAGAGATGAGAATGCAAGCGAATTCTCGTTACCAAAAAAAAAAATATAAGTTGTTTGTTGTACAGGCACTATGCCCAAACCAAAATATTGCCCACCATAAAGTTTAGAATGTGAAACCAATTTAGAGAGGTAAAAACTGAATTAAATCTTGACAAATTCATTCCTCCTTAGACCACCAAGTTTCAGATACATAAAAATACTAGTTCAATTTCTGGCAAATCAGCCTCACCAAGGCAAAGAATAGTAGCCCATAAATTCTTTGACACACTAAAGAATAATAATGATACAAGTAATGCATCATTAATCAATTATCTATTTACATAGATAAATAAATCATGTTCTCTATGCTCTCACTCGTCGAATCATCAAAATATGGTACACTTTACAAATAGCTAATTTAAGGGTTAATGAAATCATTGTGTAGGTAAATGTTGTTTCAAAACTGATTTTCTTTAATCCTATCCATTAACTTAAAGGGAGAAAAAAGAACGGGGGTTGAGAAGTTAGCTTAAAACTGTGAAGATGTAGATGGTCGAGCATCTTCGTTCTCCATGATTAACCTTGAAGGAGGTCCAAACAAGCTTAACAGTACCTGCAAGCATTTTAACAACAAATAATTTAGGAAATTGCACTGTTTTTAAGGGCGTGTACTCTAAATCTCTAATTTATAACTCCTTTGGGTTTCTTTTTATTCTTCCTATTTGAAATCTTAGAGACAAAAAAAGTCAAATTAGGAAGAAAAAAGAGAACAAAGGCCGTATTTATTTAATGTGAGGGGAATCTACTGAACACTTCCGTGTGCCTCAATCACACATCATATTTAACTTTACTTGGTGAATTCACGCACACAGCTAATAGATCTTTCGTTTAAACCATTCATCATCTAGACCTGACAACAACCCAAGAACCAAGATACATCTATTTTGAATCAGTTTCTACGCTGTTGCCAAGAGGGAACATGAGCCATCGAACAGGACAACAGGAATACAGGATAGCATCTAGCATAGAGTTACACGCTAATTCATACGTTTCAGGGGAGATTTGTCTTTATACGCTAAAAGAGGGTTCTATCTATCAGCCATAAAAGGGTATATGGTGCATTTCTAGAAAGTAAGGGGGTTTATGATGAATTTTCTTAAACCTTGGAGGCATGTGGTGAAGATTCTCTTAATTTTTTATGCCATGTAAAAGTTAGTTTTGAAACTCATCAATCATCAGGATTCAGGAGTCTAGACTGACAAGTGACAACAACCCAAGAATCAGGACACATTTATTTTGAATCAGTTTCTTAGCTCTTGAAAAGTAGGAACAGGAGAAAAGAAAAGCATGACATGGTCTATTTCACAAGCATGTTAAAGAAAATAACTCACAGGTAAAAATATTAGACCATGCAGGAAACCGAGGATGACTAGAGCGAGGTACATCTGGAAGTAATAGACCTGTAAAAGCATGCATCAAGGTTATGTCGCCTTGAAGCATAGAGTAGCAAGCTTTAACAGTAACAAGAATAAGTTCTGTAACACATACCACAAAGACTTGCGATCGGGCGAAAGCTAGAACAATAACACCAACTAACTTTGTTAGTGTGATACCGCTGCAAAACAGAAACCAGAGCATTAGGACCTTGGTGACTCAAACGAACGAAACTAATGCAAGAAGATTCTGCACACAGAAGCTTAGCCCAGTCCAAAAACCATACAAAACGGTGAAGTTTTTCCAGGCGCTACGTAGACAGCAGAACCAACTGACGTAATGGCTGGGAAAATGTAGGAACATACATTGTTTGCACAATTTGATGTTCTAAATGGCTTATACACTGGCTAACAGAACATTAATGTTCCTGTAGGAACAGCTAGGATGCATGACATTAGATGTGAATCACGAGGGACCACAACTTGTTGAAAACAAAAGTGTTGCATGTCCCCCTGATGTGTACTTGTATTTTTCATGCTCGAATGACAATTTTTTACTAACATCCTGTTTGGTAGGTGGTATAAAATGTGGTGGAAATGGTAATGAAGCTGAACATAATTCCTTATGAAAACTCTGATGCTAATGTTTATTCATCCTATAAATGTGTGTTTCCTTAAAGATTTTCATAGCCAACTTCCTCAGAGGTAAAGGATAATAATAAAATTTTATGAAGAGAACAGTTTTTTTTTTGGGTGGATACTGGATAAGCAGTAGCATGAATATGCAAATTAAACTTCTGTAACATAATAACACTAAATCTTCTTACCATAGATATCTAAAATTTAGTTATTCAAACTCTTCTTAAGGTGATTTTTAATGCTGCAGCCTTATGGGGGGGGGGACTTCCAAACCAACTCCCTTGGCATTTGTTAGTTTTAGAATGTTTGGAAAGGTTGGCATTCCCGAGTCTTAAAATTTTTTAGGAAGGTCGACAGTCAAAATTGTTTAACCCCCACAAATACGGATACCACTCCCAAATCACCCTAAAACTTATTCCACTTCTGCACCTGGCAAATTATAGCACTGAGCATAGTGTTGTACTCCCTGAAGCATGTATCGAAGTAACATTATTATCCTACTATTGTATTTAGAGAGCAGGAAAAAAAGATAAGATGAAGGCAGCATCTTCATCAGATGTAAAAACCTGAATACAGAAGCTCCCATTGTACCCAAAGCCTCCTTCATTCGTTGATCCCTATCCCCACCACTTATCTGTATGAAGAAACAACAAGAATAATCTAACAAAAAGTTAACAGAAAGCAGAGAACCAAAATTATCAAAGGGTAATGAGAATATTTACCATGAAAGCATGAGTAATATGTACACAGAACTCAACAGCAATTCCAACGGACATTACTAGGTTAACAACAGAAACTGCATTCAGTTGGATTTTCAGAATGGCCATAACCCCCTGAGATGTATCAATTAATAGTGAAATGTGAAAATAGTATACAGCATATTAGAAACATAAGCATATTATCTGAGCAGATAAGTGAAATATCTACAGCTATTACCATTAAATCAAGCACAATCATTGTTATAACGAGGAGGATGATCAACGAGCTCCATAAGCTGATCAAAGCCAGAGGAAGAAAGGTAAAATTGGCATCGATTTATTAACAGAAAGCAAAGTTTCAGAAGGAGGCCAGAAAAACTGCATCATCCATATAATAATTCATGAATCTCACAAGAGATACAAACCTCCAGGTAATAATTAAGCACACGACGAAGACAGCCCCTGTTAAAAGCACAAAGACAGCATTGTCATAAAATATATCTTTATCTACAATATATGCAAAAGAAAACATAGATTTTAAAAAGAAAACCCTGACGTTCCACATTAATATCCCTAATTTATATATATTTTGACAGAACTTACAAATGTTTTTTTTTCCCTCTCTATCCCCTCGTGCTACTTCTATCAGTGATGGCTAAGAAGCACCAACCATTTAGTGTAATATGGAACCTAGTTTACTCTAGGTATTTAACAGATTTGCGACTAAAGCATACATTATCCTTATTTCTAAGCCTTAACAACATGGAAAGAACTAGTAGTTACTTCATGAGGGAACAAGGACATTATGAATAATTGCATATCATGGTCCGTATTGTTCAACCTCAATATTTGTAGGATGTTCAGGTCACGTACAAAATTCAGCATGCAATACCTATCTCGGGGATATTCCGATACAATTGGATATCATGTATCAAGACACTTTTTTTGGGGGATAGTAATTCCTTATATTAGATAATACTAACCATCTACAATAAAAAGGTCAATTTTATAAATGCCTTAGGGCTTAAGCACATATAGGCTGGATGGGGTCTTGGATTGGGGATGAAAGCTTTAGCTTTTGTCATTCCCATGTGCAAATTGATCCTCTATATATCATATGTTTTATAATCTACACCCTAATTGGCGGACAGCTATCAGTTCCTTCTAATGGAAATTTCATAGAAGTATATATGTAAGAGGTGAAACTTCTTTGGCCCTCTTTCTTTTTGATCTGCTACATCTAAACATATGGTGGAGTTTCAGTAGGCCAGACATTTGCCAGTAGGGGGAAACCCAATATGTGGTATGACTTATGAGGGAGTAGTAATTAGGTAGGTTACAATGTTCTATTCAGTATTGACATAACATCTCTACTACTCTCCGCAAACCTAGAACATAAATAAGTTGAACAATGAACACTACTGGAAAGATATGATGGTCGATGCATATTTTATGCATTTTGAAGAAAGCTAAAATAAGCTGAATTTTCAACTACATAATCCATGACCAGGACAGTGTTTGGTTGGATGGAAAACATTTTCGAGGGAAAGCGGTTTTCCATGGAAACTATTTTCCATAGGAAAACGCAATTCTAGATTGATTTTCCTTTGGTTGCAAGGAAAGTATGAAAAATGAGTGAGAGAATATAGAAGATATAGCTAACCAAATCAGTGGAATAACAGAGAATGAGTGAGATTTTCATGCCATTTTGAAGAGAGAGAGAAAGAGAGTTTTTGTCAAGTGAGATAAATGGAGCCTTTGATAATGACAGAAAGTACGGCTTCCTTTGCCTCACAGGGGAAAGTTTTTTGGGAAAGCCATTTCCTCCCATCCAAACACACCCAATTTTGAATATCTTGTCTGCATGCAATCACAACACAAGTAGGAGCAAAAGCAACGTAAGACTAACCGATAGCAATAGCAAGGTTTATCAAAGCTGTTCTCCAAATATCCAGATATTGCTCAAAAAACATGTAAAACACTGAATAGGGAAATACTTCCATCTGCATAAAAGATGAATATAATATGAAGCTGAATCCAACAAAAATGATGTAAGACAAGACCCTAGGATATTACCTGTAACGACTTAGAAATCCTAGAGGTGAAGTCACGTGCTGCCCTCAGTGCATTGACAAAGTCTGTCTGAAGAGTATAAATGACAGATATAAGAAGAGACTATAAGATAGGAGGCAAAGTGTTTCAGATCTAAACTAAATCAATTGAGACAATTATTCCGTACTTGCTGGTTGAGAGGGGTGTGGTATGTTCGAAACTCTGAAGCCTGTATTATACCGTTTTCATAACCTGGAAGATGAATATAATAAATTGTGTAAGTTTAAGCGACATTTTGAACTCTGTACGCACCTTCACATTCTTCTGATGGCAAAGTCAATTTCAACAAGAGCAATGTAAAAAACTCCATTTAAGAGATAAAAGATATTCATATGTTCTAAGGAATTCAATTGATCAGCAAATAGTTGCAGCTGGACAGCTAGAAGCATACATTTGAGTCAGAAGAAATGGAAGCACCAATAACCTGGTCTCCCAAAAGCACAAACAAAGACCACTTGCTAATGAAAACCCCCATCTTTTGCTAGCCAGAGACTCAATAGGAGCAAGTGAACTTGACACCAATAGAACTTTCAGATCTTCTATTACAATTACTGGCATATCAGTGTTATACAGATTTCCAAGCTTTTAACTCTCTTGTGCATTACAGAAAAGGAGATTATACCTTGCAGAAAAGAGGGATTCAAAGAGAAGACAGAAAGATATACATGAGAAAAGCATAAAGGCATTGGAGATGCAAGGCGACAGTGATACTTGGTATCCTGAACTAATTGCAAGGCCTTGCAGATAATACTCTTCACAGAAAGAGCTAAAGCAAATAATGCTTAAAAAGGACATCTCTTTCACACTCCCATATTCCCCGCCTTTCTGGAGTAGTAAATTCTTCAACCTTTTGGGTTTAGTGTCCTTAAAGGCTCAAACCCTTCCTCAAAAGAGGGAGAAAGATTCTCTTAGAAAAAAAGGAGCATGAAGTCATAAGCTAAATGCAACAACACTTTTGAATTGTAAGGAACGTATTTTATGACATTGGTCAATTAACTTATGTAATGTAATCCTATAAATGAGGCTCATAGATATCTAAAACGGTAGCAGCAGTTGTCTAACACCCTCATCGTTTTTAATGAGAGCTAGAAAGGACTTAGTGGCACTACTTATACCACTAAGGCGCATACTCTTTTTTTAATAGCCCATATGTCCATGTTGTCTCCAACCCCCCCCAGATAAATAAAAACATGTTCCAGGAAAAATCAGTTCAGATTACTTCCAATAAGTTCAGATAAGATTCAACAAATGATCACATAAGCTACAATAAATTCCAATCAATTCAGATAAGTCCAAATGAATTATCAAATAAGCTACAATAGGTTCTAATAAGTTCTAATTAGCTCAGATAAGATGAGTTCACAAATATTCATATGAAAAGAGTGCAATTTAGGAAGTTTTCCAGGGTTGGCATTTTTGTAGACAAATTTTCGAAGCAGTACCAAGTAGAAACCTAACAAAAGGAGGTAGGAGTGGTACAAAACTATCATTGCATCTGAGGGTCATGAGTTGAATTGGCTAAGTGGTTAGCCGCCTATTAGGAAAGAATTATTCGACTAGTTTACAAGTCAGGGAGGACGAGGATAGCGGTAGACCGGTAGGTGACAACCAGCATATAACTTAGTCACATACATGCACATGAGGCATTATGATATTACATGAAGGATGATTAAGTCGATGAACTGCTAAACTGAAACAAGAATATTGTGATCCTCATGTCAGGGCGCGTACCTTCCGGATCGTACATTCTTTAAACAACTATCTATACCAAAAAGATGCACTTTCTTTACAAGAGCTCACATGCTGAATATTACAGAGTTAACTGAGCAAATTCAGACATATTGTATGAGTAAGAATTCAGTGCACTAGAAGGATTTATGTTGGTTTGGGGGGTCAGACCTTGAAGAGGTATCTTGTGTGTCTTAGAAGGTGGTTGAGGCATTTTTAAGGCATTCTAGAAAGGACACATTGCCATTAATGGAACAATCACCACCAATTTGACATCTAAACATGAGTTGACCAGACTTTCTTTTCCTCTTCAGTCTACAAACCATGAAAGAAGTTAAACGCAAGTTACAAATATTTCAGCTAGAACGCAGAGCTGGCCTTCATATCCTAATAATACAACAAGTTTAATTCTTAAAAGGCCATATCATACCACCATAATATATCATAATGGTATCATTAAAAGGACAATGATTGCTCTAAACCAACCTTGCAAGTCGACACTGTTTGTATAGGCACCATGTCCTCCTTTGGCACAACCAGCAGAAGGTAAAGCTTTGAGAAACCATGGAAGCTTATCTCTAAATTGGACTGTAGTTGGGCGATCATCAACTAAATCTGAGTGAAGAAAGCACTACATATAGCCAAACAAAATAAATTGTCAAAATCTCCTGTAATAGAAATTGAGAAAACTGGATGTGCTAAATAAGCAAGGAACAATTTATCTAAGTTTTCTTTAACTCAAAGAAAGTACCGTGGTGCAGTCTTTACACAATTCACTAACTCCACATGTAGCTTGGTCTGAAGAACAGCAAGGTGGCTGTATAAAAGAAAATCAGTCAAACAATTTATACTTAGATACAGTAGACAATTTGAGCATAGGTAATAATTGTTATGCAGAATCCTGTACAAGAGTACATCCAGAAAAGGTACTTAGAAGTGGAATTTAGGCTCAAAGAACATACGAAGAATTGGTACTAAAATTCTAGAAAAAAATTATCTTGTAGCTATTGGTTGCATTGTTCACTTCCTGGACAACAAGCGTATGAAGTACGAGCCAGCTATAAAGTGTATGAACAATGGACCTGGTCATCAGGTGGGCAGTAACTTTCATTCATAAATTTTCTGCAGCAACCAAAAGCTTCAGGAGACATCCATACTAGAAAATCATCAAGCCATGACGCTGCAGGTTTTGCAATGTAGCTTGATTCTGGGATTAAAGATGCTCTGGATATCTGGACAAGCAGAGGACAGGACAATTCAAAGAATATAAAAAGAGTCAAGTACACATATACATGGGAAGATCCAGCGAGACCACGATGAATCTCGTCAGCAAGTTCAAAGCATACCTCGTTTACTAGAGAATTTGCATCACAGTGACTGATAGAACACAGTTGATTTGTTTGTCTGGACTCTGAGCTAAAAAGTTGGAGAAAGGAGAAACCTCATTTTATTTAATGGATAGAAACATAAAGCTAGAGAAATCCCTCTCAAAAAGCAGAGCATGTTTAAAAGTTATTATTGCACAATTACACATCAAAAGCAGCACATCAAACTTCATATGAACTTACAGCCCATTTGGTATGTCGTAGAGAATTTATATGTAATTTTCTAAAGGAAGTGCCTTGCCAATATTCATAATTATGGTGTTTCATCCCAAACATGTGTTTTCTTCATATATTTTATTTTCCTCTCAATACCACCTCTAAAGTGGTAATGGAAATTTATGAAGAAAAAGAAGTATTTGGAAATGGAAAATAATTATTACCATAGACATTACCATGTAATTTTCTCATAAAAATATAGATTTTTAACAATTACCATCTTTTATTACTGCCCACCAAACAGAGGCATTGAAGTTATAATTAGTGTTTTCTATGCCAGTTTGACAAAAAAGAAGAAATAATATTTAGAACCTTAATGGGGGTCACAAAGATGAGAGACAAGAGAACAGAGATGGTACCTGTAATTGTAGTCCTTCACCACAAAATATACTGGTGGTCCAATCCTGAGGAAGTCTGAAATATTTTTAAAATATCCCTGATAAGAAAAAGATCAGGGTAGCAATTAGACACTTGAAACCTATGACATGGCCACTGTACTAAAGGGCAAAACTCTGATAAGTCATGCGCATAGATAATATAAAGTCAGACCTGCAGATAAGAGTCTCTAGGAAGAACGATTTGTTGCTCCAGACCAGGCTCAATCCTGGTGCACAATGTCTGCAGAGCTTCCAGAATTAATATCTTGAAATACAAGTGAACTAAGAAACCAAAATAGCATAAAAGCAGTGGTGTTTGGGACTATGGGGGAGATCATGAATAAAAAAAAAAAAAAAAACTGAACAAAAATTGTGACAGATAAGGGATATAAGCATCAAAATATACAGCCCAGAGTAAGAATGACTTACGATGCTGGATAATGCCATAGCAAGAAATACAGAAATAACCAAGATTTTCACTCCCCACATGCTCAAAATTGGTGCGTGGACATCCTAATAGTGAGAGGCAACAGAAATTCACCAATAAGAACATATACAAAAAGCTAATTATATAGAGGTGGGAAAAAATCAAGGAACATAATGAAGACTGCTTCCAAAACTAAGGAAATCTCTTGATTTTGCACTCAGGATAAAAGTACATTACTTTTAAGTTCTAATTTGCTTGAAAATGAAGATGTAAATTCTATGGATACTTATTAAATATATTAGGATTTATCAAAATTCATCCAACCCGGTAGTGCCCACTTGGGGGACGTTATTCACGAAAAAAAAGAAACATTTGTTGATTGATATAATCTCCACAAGATACAAATTTCAGCCGATCTGTATTGGAATCAGAGTAATCGACAAATATCTTCATATTAGCTCTTCAGCAAGTCACAGAGCTAACAGAACATAAGGGAAAGCAGCATTATCTGTAATAGAATCGGGTTACTTAATGAAGAAAGAACGCATTTAACAGGCCTTCTTTTCATTCTTTTTGGGAACGTACAATTCATAGAGCAGATTAGAGATATTAATCATCTTCATTCAAAACTAAAAATTAATACATCAATACATATGGCAGTAAAATTAGATTGCTATTCTTGACTTCTTGTCTCAAGCTTCCATCTAAAAATTAATAAACATACCTTCATATAACGAGCAAGCAATCCAGGTTTTGTATGGCTACTACCTGCACCTCCAGAAATCCACACGATACAATTATCTCAAACAAGGCAAGATAACAGAGTGTTAATATACAATACCTAGGACTTAGTCAAAAACATATACCATTGTTTGAGTCCTCGGAAGGAGGCACCTTCATGCAAGGAAAACAATCAACTCTATGATGTTCAGCCCTCTGGAAGTCAAATACTATCAGAGCAACAAAAGCAGTAACTTGTAGAAGGAAGTCTAGAAGAACAGCGAGAGCTGACACGAAATTAGGGGAAAGAAGAAAACATTCAGCATAAGACACAATAATAATCTCAACTAAGGGAAGTCTTCATTATCTTTGATCACAAGAGCAGAGAAAAACCTGCAAACATAGAAAACACGCGTACAGCTGGCATTGGGATGAAAGTTCCGACTGCGAATGCTAATACCTCAGACAGACTAGCAAGTGAAATCGATGGCCCAACTTCTACTAGTGCAGCACTTATGCGTCCCTCTAAGGGTAACTCCTGTGGTTGTCTCTTAACAGCATTAACCAGAATGCACATGTTGTCCACCCCAACCTGGTAAAAGAAAGCAGCCTTTGTAATGATGGTTACACGAAGATAATGGCAGTAATTTATGGGGATTCTTATACTGATCTTAAATCAATTCCACAAGATATATAAGGCCCACTAGGAAATACTTCATTATATCAACTATAACAAATTTTTGATGAAAAATTTAAGGGTTTGGGTCTATCATATAACCCAGAAGTTGTTTACACGACAAAGAACAATACTCAATATGTACACAAAGACAACCTCCAGAGTAGCACTTTATAAGTTTATATACATACACCCATGATCATACAAGGACTGCATTACTTGACTTTATAAGTTTGTATACACCCATGATCATACAAGCACGGCATTACTTGACTTTTTAATAATGGTGATGACTGATGAGCGTAATTTAATGCATGGGATCTAACGAAAAATGTGTGCTAGTATAATGGAAAGAAAAAATTATGCCTTGTTGGATATGTACATAATGATTAAAAGGAGTATAGAACATTAGAATGTGACATGCCATAATCGAAGAATAAGCATCAAGGCAAAATGGTTGTGAAAAATTATTACAAGGACTCACCCATAATTAATGATCCAATTTAAGAAATTTGGAATTTCACAAAACCATTCTCAATTTCTTACAAGTTATCACTTTTGTAAATATCCACAGTTCAATCCTAATAGAATGCAGATCATCCACCCTGTGACTCTCATCTGATCTTAATATTAATTAAATTCAATCTCATGTAAAAAGATGTCTCCTATGTCATCAGAAAAACTGCAGTCAAAGGGGAAAGTCATAAGTCCTAATGTGTGAAAGAACCTTTAGTTAGAAACTACAGGTGGTTTCTCCAGAGAAGTCGCCATAGAAACGAACGATATCCTGTTACAAATATTTGATTTGGGTGAGCAGAAAAACATCTGCACACATTGGTGGACTCAGGAGTCACTTATATGAAAATACTATGCCCAGAACTTGCTAACCAAAAGAATTTGTATCCATCAAGGGCTCTAAACAAAAACCTCCGGAAAAAAGCATCACTCAAATCATTTTACTTGGAAAGAAAAGACGAGGAACTTACAGCTAAGACAAGAAAAGGAATGACTTCCATTATAATAAGTGTTGATTTTACTCCAACAGCGCTGAAAAATCCAACTGATCCAAGTACAGAGAGCATGACCAGCATAACTCCAGAAAGTCCGAGCAGTACCTGGAATCGGACAAATTATGCATTTTCGATAAATCATGAATACAGAAAAGGATTAAAAGATCAATCTACAGCTCAAGAGATATATGCCAATAACTATCAATGACTTGACTTCATACAGAAATGGATTTGAATAATGAAACTAAAGATAACGCAATTGAGGCGAAAAAACATATATAATGAAAAAAAAAAAAGAATCGACACCACACCCCCCCCTGTAATGAGACCGGAAGAAAAGACTTTTCAGACCATTGTAAATTTGGCAGCTCAAGATGAGACGTAACCATAATTAGCAGCCAAAGCTCCACCAATCAACATAGCCATAGTGTACAAAAGGAATAGGGAGCTGTGAAGGACAAATTTTGCAGACCCTTCTAAACTCAGGCATATGAAGAAAATGACAACACTAAGTATTAACTGCCGAAGACTTATGAGTAGAAACTACAGAGTACAGACAAAAGCAGCAAAAATATAAGATATGTGTTATCTCTGAAAGAAATGACCACACAAACAGAAAAAATGGAAAATTGCAAATTCAAAAATTTCACCATGTTACATCTTGCTGCTAGCTGATCCCGTTCCATTTGGGATTCAGTCTTTCATGTTGTTGTTGACCTCCTAGTCCTACACTTACTCACGTATTTTATTGATCTATTATCAGCATTTTTCATGAATACTTTTGGGAACATTCAATCAACATAACAGCAGTTGTGGAGTATCATGCAAATTTAACAACAGAAAACCTGAATAAGAAAGAGAAACCCACAGATGAATCATACCTTCGATGAAAGAAAAAAGGAAGATAACCGAGGTTTGTCTCCCAGAGTAAGTGATATATAAGCAAACATCACAAGATAGCTTATCTGGAAAAAGAAAGATAAAGTAATGATTCATTCATAAAATCGTAGTGATAACAGCTAAATTTTCTTCTATGTTGCTTCTGGAATGAATAAATTTAATTCAGAGGATGAGAATCACTCACCACAATAGTAATGACATCGGCAGTGCTCTCTCTCTTTAGTTCTTCTTCAATTGAGCTTTCCGATGAAAAAGAGAGTGTAAGGTTTTTTCCTTGAACCATGGTCATTAGTTCATCCTGTTACAAAGAGCCATCAAACAATGACAAGACAAAGACACGCAAATGCCAGAAGTAGCAAGACCAGATCTGAGCCATTAACAAGCTACCATGATAATTTTCAATTTAGGAGATGCAAGATAGTAGTTATAAATTGTAACATGCGACATTGAAGGATGACGTTAATCAGTTGATGACTTTAGTCGTCCAGTTGAGAGCATCAGCTTAATGAAATAACATTTTTGGCATCCATATATCTTTGTTCTTCAGTCAAGGAGAAACTATGCATCAAAGAAATTAAACTTCACTGCAGGCCAAAAAGCTTAGAGAGAGTGAGGGAGGGGAAATGATCAAGTTCAAACACACCCCCCCCCCCTCCCCCAACCCACATACCCACACACACACAAGGCACAAAGGTGTAAGAAAACAGCTTGGAAAAGCATTTGAATAAAAAAGGCATGTAACGGAAATCTATTACTCTCCTAAACTATGGTGAGAATGTATTGTAACTCAACCCATGGTAAAATAGGTTGAATGCAGAGCAATTGTTGGTCTAACTGATGTGAGTTTGCTGCTTATCATTACTATCAACTTGCTCCCAAACATCTAGCACGGTCGCTGCTAAAGTCTGACTAACTGTAAGCTCAGTTATAAATTCTCTTTAAAAAAAAAAGGCGAATAACAGAACATTGAGACCATGTTGGACCAATTCTTGAAATAGATAATGCTTAGAGCCTTGGACAAAATTTTAGGCTTCAATTTATTATATCAGAAGTGTGATATCATTTACTATTACCAATCAGCATAGTTCGAAAATACAGTTACGATCGTGATTTCTGTCGTGGAAAAGTTCACGTTTTCGCTCGAACGGAATGGATATGTTTACTGCTGACCACATCGCGGTTGTCGCGGACGAATTTGGTTTTCTAGTCTTTTGAAGGTGTTTTTAGTTATTATACTCAAATATCATCAATAAGTGTTACAGCAAAATTATAAATACTAAAAAATGTAAAAAACTGTGTCAAAAAGATGGAGCCAAGTAGTATAATTAGTGAATAAATATAATTCTAGTGGGCAGTGGCTTCCCAAAATGTTAAAAGTGATACCTATAAAAAAAAAAGAATTGTTAAAAGTGATACACTAAAAACGTAACAAAAAAAAAGAAAGCTACCAGTCAAATAGAATAATACTCTAGCTCCTTGCCCCTGAAAAAAAAAAAAGGTACTCTAGCTTCTTTATTGTCCAACACTGTAAAAAAAAAGAGAGGCCTAATTGCACACCTCAAATATTTTATAGAAATTATTCGAATCTAAAATTTAACTTCCCTTCTAAAGTATCTAATGCATTATTTCAATCCCTATACAGATACACCTCTATTGCTCCCCAAATATTCATCGGAGAGAGAAATCTCATGTAATAATTTAGCCCAGCACATTCGTCACACAAGACAACTGTAGTTGGAAGTCTATCAATAGCCCTTAGAAAGGAGCACATAAGCCCAAAAGGGAAAGGTCTTGTTCCTATTATAAGAGGGCTAAACGCCTAAATTACTAATACACTCATCAAATTTCTCATAGTCTCTTAATGTGAAATAACACACACTTGAACAGTTGAATGTGCCTGTTCAAATTAGAATTTTCAATGGACCATATGACAGATGAAAACTATAAAACAAATAGTTCAACACTAAGATGAGTGAGAGTTTGTATAGATATGCAAACCTTTGCTAATTGAATAAAGGCCCTCTCCCAAGCCAGTGCCCTCTTTGTTTCATTGCTTTCTCTATCAATTGCATTGTTCACTGGATAGGTAACTGTAAATGCAGAAGCCTATAATAAAAATATTAAAATCCATATCATGCAGCGAAATAGATGACTAGCATTAAAAAAAAGTACCTCTGAGTAATTGCCTCTAGAATAACCACCGAGTGCGGTGCTAGGATCTAGTGGGGCTTTGAATGCACTCCTACAGTTGTCTGCAGTAGAATAATGCTGAAAAACAGAAAGTAAAAGGTAAAAATCTATAGATGACTTTTCACTTCATTATTGACAACTACGAAACAAAAGCTGAGTAATAAAACCTTCCAGGCCTGTTAAGATGACTACAAACATTATAAGTACAATCTCTTCAAAGTGACAAAGTCCAGTCATAAAAGAGAAACACAATTCCGCAAAAGAGACATTTGCTACAAGATTGTCCTAGATCATTTAACAAGCGTTATAGCTCAAAGAAAAGGGTTGGCAGAATTTTGTTCCTAAAATTACCTCAAGATGAGAGGAAGTCCACAAAAGAGTAAGCATGACAGTTTTCTTAATCTGAAGACATCAACATGTGGATAGAAATTACGCACCTGAAAACAGTACTGAATATGATCCACTCCACCAAAGTTGTCAAAATTGTCCGCATTCATTTTGAAGTACTGGCATGAAAGAGAAAAAAAGAAAACAAAAACCATGAACATTAAAGAGTTATTAAAATTATGAAATTCTACATGGATTGTAAATGGAATCCCAGTCAGTAGTGATAAGCTTCACTCAGAAATGAACCACATAAAAGAGGACTTTGAAAATGACCACTTGAACTTATACTCAAATATGAATTTATGTGATTTACAGCTAGCATGTGCGTCAATGAGAAAAGTACTGTCGGAGGTACATATTGGTTTCAAAATCCATGAACAAGATAAAATCTTTATGACGCAATTTTTGAACGAAGAATAACAAGAAGAACATGGCATCCTATAACTCAATGTCAAGGAACATCAAAAGATACAGCCTATCCTCTCCCATTATTTAATCCCTTGTTGGATGTGGAGTAGCAAAAAGAATATGTGGAGTAGCAAAAAAAATATTGAGAGTGCCTTCTAGGTATATTTTGAAGTTGAAGAGAGAAAAAAAGGGGAGGAAAAATTAGAAACCAAGGAGACTTAGCCGTCAAATCTATAAGCTAGAAAAGGCAAACATGCATTTTCTCCTTTAGTTTCTGCATGACTAATGAAGATTTCTTCCTAGTATTGTACAAATATGTATATAACCCCAAGCCTCTTTTCAATGTCAATGATCAATATCAAAGATAAATGAGAATACAGGCCATGGTACCATGCATTCTCTTCTTGTATTTCTAGGAACCAAAGTTGACTGCAACATCAATAGCCGGGAAATGAAATTTATTCACTCGACACATTTAGGGAAAAAAAATTAGATATTGGCCACCAACAATCCCTAACAAATGATGCAATTAATCTAAACATATTCTGCTTATATTACAAGCTTCATAAAATATTTTCCAAGCGTTAGCAAGAGAAACAAAAGGACCTGCGTAGAATTTGTCAATTACATGTGCAAACCCAAGCTAGCTATAGTAACTGAAATCACTAAAGAATGCAGCAATCATTCCGGAGTAAAGGACATGCCACTTCCAGAATCACACTTCTGAACTGTAAATGTCAGATGCTAGTTATGCTACATGTAGCACACAAAGTCCCTGTTTCTTACGAAAATATGATTTACAATGTAGTATCAGATATTTTATTTTATAAGAATGTTGGGTCCTAGGTTTGAATAAGTGGTGGTCATTGGTCCATAGTCGACCAACTAGGTACTGTTATACATTCATATACCATCAAGCAATATAAAGTGCATCAGACTATAAGATTAGCTTAAGGTTCTCCAGAGAGACTGGGAGAATAACACTATGGAGTTATGAAAGCACATCAATCTGACTGTCTGATTCAAGAGAAAAAAATGATTTTCTTTACCTGTAAAATGCTCTGAGTAGCACAATCTTGTCCCAGTGGTTTATAGCAAATGTCAGTTAGAGATACCGTTGAGCCACCAAAGTTGGCTTGAATTCCATCTACCTGTCACAAAGTGAATTAGTTTTTAAAAAAGAAAAAGAACACTTCAAACCAGATTCAGGCCTTAAGTTAGCCATGCCAGATAACTTTTACACTGATTAGTTCCTGAAAGTATCAAAACCAAGATTCCATACCTTCTTCTGTATTTCAAAAAGTAATTTTATGTTATCCTCTGTCAAGATACTTGGTGATGTTCCTTTGCCTTCATCGGGAATTGTTGCTATTATGAGCTGCACGAAGAACTAACAGACGTTATATCCACTTCTCAACATACTGGTTCATCTATTAATATAGATGTCATGAAACTCCGTAATGTAATTTAACGTGAAGAAAGACAATAACTACAAAACGTTAACACTAAAACCTTAATAATTCAGACAGGGTACATATGAAAAGGAAGGATTCATGTAAGACAGACACATAAGTCTGGGTCCCTGGGACACTGTAGAGACCTTACTCTCAGCAATCATCAGAAAAAAAGACTGACTGCTGAACCTTATCTATCGATACGAGCTCCAATTGAGAAATTATCTTAGCATGAGAATCCAATCATACCCAAATATCACATAAAAAAAGTTCAATTCAACTAATATAGAGAAGCAGAAATGACATTGGGGTTTGCATAACGGCTCCATAATATTCAAACTTCTGTCATACAATAAGCAAAAATATTGACAAATATGCAAGAATGTAAAACATTCGATACCATTGATACTGTAACTAACGACAATAACATATGTTCATAGTCATCATATATGTATAGGTGGTAAAAAAAATTAGTATTGCACATAGTTTCCTGACTATCCATCTATTAGAGTATTTTTATATACACAGACATTGATCCGGAATTTCTATATGAAATGGGTTGAAAACATATTGCAGATTTTGACAATTAATTTTTTGATAACAAAAAATAAGAAATAGAAAAGTGCACCATTACACAATCAAAACAAGGATCACAACAGAGAAAGTCAGACGGGATTCACCCCACTCGTCAAAGCAATCAAATCACTATACAAAGTCATTTTTGAAGTATTTGATAAATCCACTTTATATTAACAATTAAAAAAAAAAAAAGAACACGGTCTACACTCTACAGATAACCAAAAGTCCAATAAGAAACACAACCTGTTCAATTCTGTAGAAAGGGGCCAGATGAGTGTCAAAATACTGTTTCTCTTTTGCAGCCCGGCTCCCAGGCCCAACCCAAAGCTGAAAGTGAACATATTTGTAAGATTCTAACAGATCAATAAGCTGTGTTATATAGTCAAGTCAATGTCTTCTGATCTGTAATATGAGCTGATAAATGCCTCCTTAAAAAAGTATAGTAATGGCTAAAACAAACATTCACAATACAATTTTGAAGACAATGGTATATACATAGCATTTAACCCATTAGGTCAACCTAAACCTGAACACTTTTGGGTCTTGAACAAGTATTGATCAACCATTAGGGAAAGGAACCTACCTGAAAATGACCCAAATCCGAAACAATCTGACCTAAAGCCGATCCATCGACCCACTAAAAGCACTTACTAACAAAGATTACTGAAATAATGAAAAAGCAAAGAGCAGAAACAGCATGTGAAGTTGTGAACTAAGACAGGACGGAAATATACCTTTTCAGGCCGTGTCTCCACTCTGAGACGGATTAAACCTAAACAAAGAACAAGTACAATGGCCAACGATGAAACGAGAACAAGAGCAGGTCTCCTGGCTACCCAAGCTCCATATTTCCTGAAAGAGATTCCATAGTAGAAAAAAAATTGGTCAACCACAGAGACAAAAAGTAAAAATTAACAATCTGCTCTGCTTCAGGATTGAGTCTGAAATCGCTACAGGTAGATATATGCGAACCTATAAAAGTTAGACATGTACACTTGAACCAATGACAGTCTTGCTTCACCAGAAAGTCGACCTCCATCACGAAGAATCTGATGAGAGAAATTATAACAATAATTCTGAGACAAGCAGTTATTGACAACTTGAGCTTGCACGCTCACGTGATTATGTAGGAAGAGAACAAGCAAGTCAGAGGATCTGAAAAGTTAGTCAACAGAAACAGCAACAGAAGTACAATAAAATATCTACAAATTTTCGAAAGTTGGAACATACTGGCAAAGGAAGGT
Organism: Beta corolliflora; assembly: GCA_947648045.1. Lineage (NCBI taxonomy): Eukaryota > Viridiplantae > Streptophyta > Magnoliopsida > Caryophyllales > Amaranthaceae > Beta > Beta corolliflora. Next base: position 202,701 of record CANSZD010003606.1, read on the forward strand.
CCCCATCTTTCTCATCAGTTGAACGCCTACCATCACTACTCGCGGCACTAGCCAGTGGTTTTGTTCTTGAAACAGTGCTCGCTTTTTTTGTTCTGATGAACAAAACCCCATCCAAGAAATACACAAACTGATACGATAAATACAACTGCTACCACAATATCACTGCATTTTGCCTACAGTCATCAAAAGTGGCTCTAGATAAATGGAGGTGCATTGAAGTGATAATAGAATCACAATAAACTACAATATCGTTTTGCAGTTTGTGATATGAAATTATTGTGGTAAGAAGTGACAAAAATTTCAAAATAATTTCACCTCCACAGAACCCATTTTAACTGAACAGGTTTTGCTCTTGCTGATGGAGGGAGCTGCTGAACTGGTGCATGTAGGAGACATAGGACAATCACCACAAGAGCAACCCAAAGATGTATCACTACATGAGTAAGCAGATATGTTCATGGGACTCATCCCTGAAGCTTCGGGTACACTTGAGGTGAAATTTATAGCATATGGTGAACCAGGCACATTGAGGCCAACTTGTCTACCAATAAAAGCAAACCACCCTGCACAGAACAATCTAACAATAAGAACACTTTGACAAACTAGCATTTGGGTTATTATAAACATACAATATGTCAAACACCACCTAACACTATCCAAACATACTCAGTAAAATTACTCACTAGGTTTACTTTTTCAATCGAAAAGCACCTTTAAGTTACCCCTTGAGGAAAATATTAGCTTATAGAAAAATTATCAATAACCTTTTATCATACTTTCTGTTTTAATATAAAACCCACTGACCCTTATAGTGAAAAAAAAGGATCTCCGGTTGCTGGATTACTCTACTATATGCCTATTATGTGATTTGTATATATTTCTTTTCCCATAAGAATATGGTCAATCAAGTGCTACTGTGACAGTGATGGCATTTTCATCAATCATCAAACAGTTTATGAAGTTCAAACCAAAGGACTGGAATGGATTTAGGACGATAACCAATGTAGCATTCAATCATTTTCTTACATGCATACAAGGAAACTGAGTGTAATGAATCGAAAAACTCGTATCATTTATTCTTTAGGAACTGCCACAAAAATGTTAGATGAATTTCTGCAAGTATATTACATGCAAAGCTGTCAATGCTAGGTGTTTTTGGATACTCTAGGCTAATCCACGCAACTGAGCTAGATTCCTTCAGTCTTCATTCTCTGATTACCCCTCTAATGCAGTTCCCATCGTCTTATCATAAACAACTTGAAAAACTGAAGTTCCAAAAGCCAGACAGAACTAGTGCTTCCTCAGACTGCAATTTTTCAAGGAAGTAGGATCATGCATAGGTAAAAGGATGATATATTCATAGAACCCCTTAACAGATCTAACCATACAAAAAAATCGCGGATGCAGTTGCGATCGTGGTAACGGTCGCATTATCGCGGAAGCGGCTTGTATCGGATGTATGAAACGGATCGCGGTAAACGCGGCGTGAATTTCATCAAGAAATTCACATATCAGGGATTTAACGTCATATTTGCAAATTTATAGCTAAAGAAGTATTTCTTCATCACAATATATGAAACAACTCATACACAGTGCATGTTGTTTTTCTTACTATTTATACTTTTTCTTTCATCAATTCTGTCAAAAGAACGGACGCAACGGAAAAAAGAACGCTTTAATGCGACGAATCACAGTTACGTAACGGACGACGCGGCGAGAAGGACATGATTTTTGTCACTACTTTCTATAACGTGATTCCGAGAACGGCGACTTCCAAATCTGTTACAGAACGGCCGTCACGTAATGGCACGGCCGAATTTTAGTTCCATGGATCTTTAGGCATATGCACGAGCAAGCCAGTAGTTTAAGCCCTTTGTATGACAAATCAGTGTAAATGGATGGTAAATGGTAAGAACAAGTATGAGAAAGGTTGCAAAATGTACATGTCCAAATTTCTCGCCCGAACAAATCAAATCATGTTTTGGGCCTTATGATGCATGTAAAATTAGTTCTCCCTTGTCCTCCGTACGGACATCCAGCAATTTGTACAGTTGTTTGACTGGTAACAGGAAATATTGTGAAGGAGAGAGCAGAAAGCACTTTATCTAAACACTACAGTTTCAAGGAGTAAGAACATACCTTTAAAATCTTGAGCACCACCAGCAACAAACTCTATGGCTCGAGTATTCATAGTACCAAACTTCACATCCTTGCAAGAATTGTACAACCCTTCACCAAAAGCATCAGTTACATAAAATTCAATTGCATCCACAGTCTCACTGTTATTAACCTGAAACAGAAAAGAGATAAGCCCTCTGACTATCAAAATTAAGCCATTGTTGAAAAGGATTTACAAATTAATGCGAGACTTTTTACAGAAAACATAATACTTCATCAGTTACACCAACTTGATGGGAGCTACATGAATTTTGATCTATCAAGCTCTTTCCTTTCCCCACTCACATTCCTTATTATTCAAACTTCATAGTTGATAAGTGAATTGGTACTAAGTTTTTAGACTCTTGGTACGAGGAGCAGAGAGAACATCTATAAATATAGCAAGCAAATGTAGATACTTGACTATAATGTTCTGATTTTTTCTGAAGTTTTTTAGAGGATCAACAGAACTGCCAGCGGTATTTACCATTTCACCAGCCTTGGGATCAGAAGATTTTATGTGACAACTCTTAGGAAACACACATCCAGCACAGGCCACAGTTACAATAATTTTGTTTAAGAAAGGCTGCAGATTTCTCACCTTTTTAGTAGAAGTTACGCTGATAAATGAACTCTGATTCGGTGAACATGACATTTCACAAAAGAAATTCAAAAAGTTCCTTAAGCACGCTGGGCAGCCAACAAGTAAGGGGACTGCCTGCAAAGATGTCCACATGTTATCTAACAAGTACAAATAATGTACCCAGAGTAATAAAAACAGGGGAACAGAGATGCATAAAAGTGTAATCTTCGAACTGACAGAATCATAAGGAGTCCAGAAAAGCAAGTTGGATGGCATGACAAGCTTAACATTGTCACATTGTCTCAATATTGTCATAATCACTTGCACTGAGTTCACCCCTTAACATCCTGACCACAAAGAAAAACTAAGGAGTACAAGAAAGTATTGACATGTTGGCACATTTGGAGGGTTCATATTAATCAGTTCACAGAATCATGCAGCTGCCTGCAACATCTCTAACTATCTATTTACAGGGTGCAGATATGTCTATTTACTGAAAATTTTACTGTGCTCCCAGGAGCATAGTAAATTTGTTCCATTTTTCGATGAGCAAATGTTCTATTTCAACAAATATTCATTTTAAGCATATTTTCAGCAAAAAATATGTTCTATCTTCTGTGAAAATTGTTCTATTTTCAATAAGCAAATGTTCGTTTTAAGCTTATTTTTCAGCGAAAAATATGTTCTATTTTCCATGAAACTTGTTCTATTTCGGTAAGCAAATGTTCTATTTCAACAAATGTTCGTTTAAAGCTTATATGTCAGCGAAAAATATGTTCTATTTATCGTGAAAATATGTTCTATATTTGATGAGAAAATGTTCTATTCAAGTAAATGTTCGATTTTAAGCTTAATTTTCAATGAAAATGGGTTTTGTTCTCAATAAGCAAATGTTCTATTTAAGTCTTATATTTAGAACTTTTTAGTCCTAATTTAGTACATGTTACATTCCTAATCTAGTACATGTTACATTTATATGTTTGAACATTTAATTGAATATAATGAAACAAAAATATATGAATCATACTTGTTTGAATTGAAGAAACAAAAATGTAGAGTATAAGTTCAATGTTTAAATTTGAAAATGTTTTTTCACTTGTTCCATGTACCTTTGTTTATGTTTATAGAGTACTAGGTTTATTCCCTTGTGAAAATGCTTCACTTCAACAGTAAAATGTTCGTTTTCATAAGTGAATTATTGTAATGTTCCACTTCAACAGTAAAATGTTCATTTTCATTTTCGTAAATGTTCTATTTTGTATTGTGGGAGCATTGTTCTCATTGTGCTCCTGGGAGTACAATGCACGGGTTATCTATATATTTACAGTGCCCATAAAAGATGAATCCAGAATCTTTGCAGTATGTTGTTTCAGCAACCCTGTAGCTTACTTTAGATTACAAGACGGGTTTAAGGGAATTGCACACAAGCAAGCATTTACATACAGAATTACAGATAATCAGCTAAATTAAATTATTCTACGAGTTTATCTAACTAGATAGATTACATTAATAAAAGTTACAGATATCTTACTTGCTGGACTTGACTCCGCAGTGTATCGAATTGTGCCTCTGTACAGCAAACATCACCAGTAATTGTGGGGCACAAGCTTTGAATCTTCGATGAAAATAGGGCATCTGGCTGTGAAGCACAGGAAAAGACTATTACCATCAGTAACACATGTAATAAGTAATGACAATCACTTAGCTCCGTTCTTCCAATAGTTCCTACGTAACAAGATGACCCGTACACAACCCTTATAGGTCAGGGCCATGGAATTGCATTGCTGCATATGCATGCCTGGGCCTCAGCTAAGGTGAAGTAAACGAAAAGAAAAAACAGGTAATGTAGTAGATATAACACGGGCCCAGTACCTTCACAGCTGGTGCACTCAAAGGACAATTCAAAATTTTGCCGTCACTTCGTGTACCACATATGTCATACATCGCACAAAACCCTGGTGCATGCCTCACCCTGACGATAAGAAAGCATTGTGTCAATCTAATCTTCTCTATGTATCAAATAGTACAGACTACAAAATTATTTAGTCATGTAAAGCTTAAACACATATAGCATTGTTACTTAGGAGTGTATACAAAAACGTTCAACTAGCACGCAATATTTATGATCTAGAGTGGATGTCATCTAGCTTAGATGGTAAAGTCTTGTGGAGATGGTGCCCGATCGAATCCCGTCTACATCACCGCGCTTGCCGCTCATTAAGCCCAAAAAAAAAATTATGATCTAGAGAACGAAAATGACAGTGACTAAAACAATTAAGACTTCTACGATAAGTCCAAATAACATCATTTTTTGTTCGCAAGCCGTCACTATACTATGAGCTGCATCACTAATTGACAAAACACAAACATGCTTTCATCTACTGATAACTAAAACGAATGGTATGAAATAATACAGCTTAGGGACCAAAGAAGTTTATTAGGACCACATAAGACATAATCTCCACAATGTCATCATCATCAGCATAATTGAACTAACTCTAGTGTTCGACACGTATTATGCTTAACAAAATAAAACGGAACAAACTTTTACCCATTTGTGTCATTAGATGTCAAAAGAAAACGTGTATTAGATATCTTTGCCTCAGTTCTAGATGTTGGAAATAAGACCTGCACAATCAGAATATATTAGTGTCAAATTTGCTGAAATAATCAACGTCTTTTGCCCATATCCAGAGGAGTAACAAAATACAAGAGCAACAAAAATAAATGAAAAACTTACATAAATTTGTCTGATGGAATTCAAGACATCACATTAAAACACAATATTTCCACTATTTTAAGAAACGAAAAACATATTTTCCGGGGCCGGAGATGATTGGAGAAAAAAAATAATTCAAAGTTCTTCCCAATTTTAATTCATTTTAGTATGGGTAACAAAATTTCTCTAATATCCCACCACATGAGTCACTCATGTCACAACATATATTCTTTTGGAAATATTTGTTTTTGGTATAGAAGACTCAAAATACAATTTAAGAAAGTTGAAGTAACTACTCATTTAAACACACAAGTACACAATCCCCCCAAAAAAATAAAAAAGTAGAACATAAAAAGTAGAATAAATCAAAAAAGGAGAAAATTGATTGACAATCTCTATCTAACAGAATTGTTTATTTTGAAAAAGGAAATAAATTGGCCACAAAATTTCATGCTATCTTTCTTTTAAGTATATATGGAGGGTATAAGTGAGCTATTAGATTTGCATGTCTTCATCAATTGCACACTATGATTATGATAGACTTTTAGCACGCCCCACAGTAGCTAATAAGATCACTCATCATCACTGTAAACTACTTTTAAGTTTTACCCACCATTTTTTGAGCAAGTAAAAGCAAAATTGGACCATCTTTCTAATACTCCCTCCGTCTTCAATAAGCATATTAATAGTAATAGTAGGAGAGTTAAAAGTACATGTTGTATTAATGTTTATATCGGGTGGGTAGATTATCAACGGGATAGACAAAGTTTTTTTCCGGTTGTATCGATAGATAGAGTTAAATAAGATTAAAAATCGATTAAAGAACGAGATAGTGAAAGACTCCACATCAAATGAATATAAAGGGAGTGTGAGCGTTAGATTATTAGTGGAGGGAACCACGTCAAATGAATCGAGTACATAGAGATAGAGTTGGGGGAGTTTTTCATTTTAGATAAGTAGACAAACTTTTAAGGATGTAGTGAGTACTAGATAATAAAAATCCAGCTAAAATTATTGTAATTCACCCAGAGAAATCAATGGAAGATGACATTGACAAACAAATTTACAAAAAACCAGCTCCATAGTGAATACAGTCTAAAAGCTATCACACAAAATAAAAAATAAAAAATAAAATATAAATTAATTAATTAATTATCCCCTTCAATATTTTTTTTCATAATTTTAAAATTTTCTAATTGAAAAGCAAAAAAACTTCAATAATGAAATTAACAAAAAGCAATAGTGACTTAGTGACCCCCCCCTTTACTGTGAAATAAAAATAACCAACTTTCTAAAAGTCAAAAAAAATTAGAAACGGCACACCATAATCACAGTAATTCACCGCACCGAAAAACAAAAAAGTAAAAGAAAGACATTATTACTAAAATGACAATGATAACCAAAAATTATACTCAAAATAAAGCAATAAAAATATATCAATCGATTTCTTTTCTTTCAAAAAACGTCTTCATAAATTTCTTCTTTTTCTATTTGAAAACGTCTTCATAATCTATAACATTTTATTCATACACAATACAAAAAAAATAGTAATAAAAATTAAACGCAAAAGAATCAGCGTGATTTCAAACATTCGATTTACACAAAATGCAAAATTTCAAACATTTAATTCACACAGAACGCAAAAAAAATCAATACAGAGGAAAGAATTTGATGACAAATATAAAAAAAAAAAAAAGTTAACCAAATATAAATAATAAGAAAAATAGAGATAATATAATATTATTAATTACCTGAAAAGAGAAAAGAATGAAGATAAATTGTAAACGAAACTTCATAATTAAGCGATTTCTCTCAGAAAAATTTAGTACGATGAAGAGTGTGACAGGTTATATGTATGTGAGAAAAACAAAATTCTAGAGAGAGGAAGTAAGAGAGAGAAAGGAGATAGAAGTAGAGGAGAAAGTCAAAACGCCATGACTGCGAACTACTTATATACAAGTAGAAATGTTGGTGACTCAAATTCTCTTTCCTCTGTAAAATGTGAAAATTGATGTTGTTTTTTTTGCTTTTTTCAAAAAAGAGGAATAAAAAAGGACAAAAGGGGGATTTTGGGGTTTGGTGATGATTATTACTAAATTGTCCTTTGCTTTCGGTTCATTTGTCGGGTTCAAGGGTTTGTATTGGGATTTTTGGGGGGTGGAATTTTGGGGAGTCAAGTATAAGGGTGTTTTCGTCTTTTTGATTGGATTGGTTTGGCTGAAATTTTTTTTTTGTTTTGAGGGGATTGATTTGGGTAATGTTGGGTGTGACTTGTGGATTGTGTGATGGTTGGTTTTATATATTTTTTTTTTTTGATAGGAAAATTAAGAATAAGTTACATTTATTTTAAGGATGCTTTGATGTATGGGAGGAATTGAGAGGGGTAACCTAACCTAAACTTTTTGTAAAAAAAGGAATTAAGAGTGGTGGAGTGCATGTTGTAGATCATCAACTTATCTCTATTATATAAGGGAAGGAGAGTTATGGTGTCTCCGAATGAAGAGACTATTTTACCCCTCTTCCCTTTCTAAATTACAAATTCACATACAAACTAAAGCGGGGCTTCAAACAAAAATACCGGAAATAAAATTATAACAATCACTCACAAGTCAACTAAAATCATAGAATTGCATAATTTACGTTATACAAATCACTCAAATGAGGAAACTTTACAAAAACTTAAAAATTCACTTACAAACTACAACCAATACACTACAATGTCAATACATACTCACAAAAACATTTACAAAAATTCATTTACAAATTATTATGTTCTCAAGAACCATTCACAATTACATACTCACAAAAATTACCAATACACTACAACGTCAATACAAATTGAAAACTGAGAAAAACATACGATTTCGACGGGAATATTACACATTTATCCATTAGCGATTTGCGGACTTCCAAAAAGGTACATAATTCTTTAGTCTTGCAAGTTATTTCAAATTAGTTGAAAAAAACTAGCAACTCTTATGTTCGAATGCATGTTCACTTATATCATAAAAATATTGACAAAAATGTTGAACACAATTATATAACGACTGAGCCACCATAAATGAAGACAATTGTCTACAAGTATTAACGCATTCATACTAACAAAGTAAATATGAAAATTATATTAGTCAAATATTTTATCAATTAATACACAATTAAGTACTCCGTATTACATTAAAAATATAACATTCAATCAGTTAACAAAGTGAAATAGTGTCATTAACAAATATTATATTACAAACATGACATAATATGTAAATGCATATATGACAAACCTTTTGCTAAACAAACATTCAAATCAAAGAAATATATTGTCAAATTTTTTAATGACACAACACCCAACTCTTGACTTGAAATCAAAATGTCCACTTTCTTCACAATCTATGAAGTAGTGTACTTAATTCAAAAATCAACTACAAAATTATAATATTAGAAATCATAAATAAATTCAATAAATTTCTATTTTGTTCATAGAATTTAACTTTGAAAAGTAAAAAAAAAAAACTGGTGAGAGACTTAAGTGACAGAGACTAACCCAATTAAATTTTGCAGCTAAAAACAATCATACTTCGTATGTCTAATGTTCAAATTTTAACTCTTACTTATGTCAAAGAAAACCGAGTTTTTGTCTCGAAAAAAATCCAAGCACGCATCGCGTGCAAAAAAATGCTAGTTAGTTATTATACCAATCGAAGAAGATATGATATCTCAGTGGAGTATTAACCTAATAAGGCGAATTATCTTACCTAATGAAAAAAGTTTATCATACTAATCATCTATGTAGTAACTTATCTGAACTTTATTATATTAATTTATCTAAACTCATTTTAACTTTATGAGTACCTTCTCAAGATAATTCGAATTATTGATTTACATATTATTGACCTAAAATGGATTAGTGTAGGCAAAAAAATTGATAGTTTGGATTATTTTGAGAATGCCACCTCAGAAGTTGAGATTTATTTGGAATAATCTAAAGTTGAAAGTATTTTGAGAATACAGGTGAAAGTTCAGGCTATTCATGTCAATTTTTCCTAATGATAAATAATATTTCATACTTTTCTAAATACTTGAAATGTTTCCCATTTTAGAATGTTTTATATTACCTACAATACACTTACATTTTGACAATATAATTTTTTCTCCCTCCTAGCATAAGGAGGTTTTTTTTCTATCTCTCTCCTCTCCTAAGTTATTGTATAATTTCAACTTTAGGACTATTAAAAGATGGAGAAAGTATGAATTATAATAAGAATTTTTTTATTTTTATCACCTTACAAAATACATGTTTTATGCTTTACCACCTTTTGATTTGTCTTTTCAATTTTTGTAAAACTGCTAAAGATATGATTTCTCGTCCCAATTTTTGTAGGTTAGGGTTCTTTCTCGATTTTGAGCAATTTTTGTAAATTTAATATTTTTGGTAATTTGAGGCTAGATTTGGACATCTATGGTGTTATTTAGCCTAATAATTGATTTGTTTCTCATTCCTTCATTATTATAGGCACATAATATCTCAATGTTCTTCCCAAAACCACCAAAAGTGCCCCTAAGGCCCTAAGGTCCTTGTGGGTCCAATGGGTGAAAGAGTATAGGGAGAAGAGGAAGGCAAGGATGACAAGGGTATTGTTCTTTCCTCTATATTATTCCTTCTCTAAATGAGTTGTGCAATTTTGCTAACATAAACCCCCTGTTGTACAGGTTAATCCCATTGGTGAAACTTGAAAGGCCTTCAAGCCAAGCAACTACAACTAACCAAGTGCGTTCTCAGCAAGCAAGCTCGCCAAAAGTGACTAAGGCATCTGCACAACCATGCATCCACAAGGAATTAGCTACCTACTTAAAAAATAATGCACAGGTTTTTAATGATTAGGGGTTTTTAGGGTTACTGAAAGAACATTGCATTTTGCTTCATTGTTCTCTTAGCTGATTTCACAAACAATTTGGTTCTTATAGTTAAGGCACAAATAATTTCCTTTTGTTAGTTAATGCTTGCACAATGACAAGCAAATGGTTGATTACATTTTTTTTCTCACTCACTCTGATTCTCACCAATCCATCTAAAGTACCCACATCGGCTCCTTTCTTTGTGTTCCATGTTCCTGCAACTTTTAAGTCACGAATCTACGCCTCGGATTGTCATTAGTCCATGATTTCAGCCTAGCCACGGGAATGCAACAATTGCACTTTTGCTGATCTTGTGAAGAAGATTAAGACATTTTTTGTTTCCAATTTCAAGTGCCTAAACCTGCAAAATCACCTATTAAGCATATATTGAAGTTTTATATGAAGCTCATCACAACAAAACCCAGAGTAATGTATACACAATCTAATTCACAAAATAGCCCCAAATTTGCATACATGAGATGCAGAGAAACATGAATTCGTCTCTAATAGGAGAAAGGAAATGTATAATAAAGCAATTACTAAGCTAAGGAACAAAATGGAAGCTTCAATTTAGCCCTAATTGAACAAATTAGTCAGTTTTAAAATTTTTTCAAAAATCAACCAAGAACTAACTTTTGAACTGATTCAAAATTAATACCGTTTTAAAATTTTAGAATTCGAAAATATCCTTTGATTATGTTTAATATAGCAGGCAAGTATAAGCCCTAAGGTAAATTGTATTTAGAGGAAAGGAATTTGGGATTTGAGATGGAAAAAAGGTTTGAAAAAATTGATATGATTTTGGTTTGGGGAGGGAAGAAAGAGAAATCTGGGAGAGAGAGTGTAAAAAGGGAGGGGGGGAATTATTTTAATCATTTATGTGGGCCCCCCTCGCCGGATTCTTGGCCGGAGCACGAGTTAGGTAGTAGTTTTTAGTGAGTTGGAAACTTTTAGGTGGTGAAATTGAAAAAAAAACAATAGGTGGTAAAGCAGAGAATAGGTTACTTGTAATGTGGTACTAATAAAAAAAATCAGTTTATTTAATAATATATTAAAAATATTTACAATATTTTTTTATCAATACTGTTATTTTGATTAAACTAACATCAGTTTATTTATTATGAGATTATTCGACATTCTGATATTAGTTGGTCTACATAAATATTGTCTTCACATACTGTTTGAGTTAAAAGGGTCAAAAGTGACCTCTTCAAGATAAAAGTGACCCTTTTGACAATTTGCTTCTTGATATTGTTATCATTGTTACAATGTTTTTGTAAATAATTACGCATCTCAATATATATATATATATATATATATATATATATATATATATATATATATAATGGATAAAAAAGCATATTAATGCTTCAATTTGCATTAAAACATTTAATGTTAATTTGTCTGATCCATATCATTATATGATCTTCTTCCTCCTCATTTATATAAATCTATTAAAAGGCATTCTTAAATAAGGAACTGTGCCACGTGCCACCCTCCCTAAAGGCGTTTTACTTCATGTGGTCCATGTACAATAAAAAAAATTAGAAATTTCATAGTATAGACGTTGATTCCATGACCTCAAATTCATATACTAAATTCTTAACCACTAGACCAAGTGGTATTAGTATTATCACTTTAATGTACTATATTAATAAATGACAATTGTCCTTACCCGGGGCATAGCCCGGGCCTAATAACTAGTTGTTCAATGCATAAGGTGTATTAAAATTATTTCTACTTATCATTAAAATAATAGTAATAACAATAAGAATGATAATAATATTGAATAATAATAATCATAATTACCAATATTTCTTGTTGTTTTTGTTTTTATTATTATTATTATTATTATTATTATTATTATTATTATTATTATTATTATTATTATTATTATTATTATTATTATTATTATTATTATTATTATTATTATTATTAATTATAGCCTTATTTAAATGTAACTAAACTTATCTTAACTTATCTCAACTTATGTTTTCTGAAAATAAGTTAAGATAAGTTGAACATAACATATACAGCTAAGTATGCATGCGTTCCATTTACCTTATATCTTCTCAAAATTTATTGGAGCGTATAATAACTTATTTAAACGTAATTCACAAAGTGCTAGAACTTATTGTATTTTCTAATAATTATTTTAATTATTTTGTATTCCCTCTGGTTTTTTTTATCTTTCTCACTTTCATGTGCGCGTCTCGCAATACACATATTTGAACTTAAATATCTTTCATTATATATTAATAAAAATTATAACGATTGAATATGAGTAAAGTACTAATTGAGACGAATGAAACAAGACCCCACATGACTATAATTTTTGTTATAAATTGAAAAAAATTGAGAAGATTCTCTCTAAGTATGAATAGTGTCAAAATTCCAAGTGAGAAAGATTAAAAAAAAACAGATGGAGTACATTTTACCGTGGTTGTCATGCTCCCAAAATTGCGTGTCGAAAAATTAGTTTAACTAATAAAAAAACTAAATAAGTAATAGGTCTTAAATTAAAGGCTAAATAGTTCAAAACTACAATTCAGAAGGAATATATATAGTGGCTTTCTAGGGGTTACCCCAAACCCTCCATTAGGGGCTACCTTGTTACCCGAACCCTCAACCTTGAAAGAAGATGTGCCTAATTTTGTGTGCCTTTTTGTCTAAATAAATGAGTTATCTTAATCTTCTTACTAAAAACTACATGTATATCTAAAAATATGTCATGTTGTCACATGTACTCCCCCAAACAATCAAATGAGAAATATTAAACAATAAATATGTGTGTTTTAAAACTCGAACTCATAACCTCTCATTTGAGATACAAATACACTAACCAACTACTCTACCATCTCATGATGGTCTTTGTGGGAAAAAAATATTTAAAGATAGACAAGATAATTTTTCTCTTCTTAAAATAATTAAATACAAATGTATATATTAATACTTATTAATCAAATGCTAATAATAGTGTATTCTACCTTTCAATACTCTTATATTAAACAAAAAGCTTTTAAAATTTTTATAACCACCCTAATTAACACCACTACACTATTTAATAGCATCTGTTATATTCTTACACATTAAACGAAATTTCAAAAACAAGATTATATTATAATCTTTGTAATTAATTATACATATATATGTATATATGTACTCTCTTGAAGTCGAGGGTCATATTGATCAATAATTTATATTATAATTTACTATGTAGAACATTTAAAAGGAATTGCAAGATTACTTCACGAGCACAATCCAATGCCTAAAATTTTTTTTTTTCACTTTTCTCAAGTGTTTGATCAATAATTCATATTATAATTTACTATGTAGAAATTTTTGAAGGAACTAGAATATTACTTCACGAGCACAATCCAATTTCTATGACTTTTTTTCACTTCTCTCAAGTGTTTGATTTAACACTTGAAATTCACATTAGTAAATGATCCGAGGCATCGCCCGGGTCAACAACTAGTTATTTATTCAAACAAATAAATTATATTCCTATGAAAAGAAAACAAATTACATTTATTCTCCAATTTTAATTATATGTCCAAATTAATAAATGTATTTAATTTACTATTATAAATTTTTCTGTAAATCGCATTGAATATTCTACGAGCTTGCTTGATCTCTTAATTTCATTGTGGAGTATTCATACACAGGTTGGCTAAATCACATATGTGATACTGAAATATATTATCTGAAACATTAATAGCAATCAAGTATCACATGGTACTTATACAATTATGCATTTGACCCCTAAAAAAAAAAAATACAATTATGTACTTTTGCCAACGCCTTGTAGAAATAGTCGCGCTTCTTATATCATCAAGTCAACGACTTCTTGCTCGTGATCTGATTGCCAATATTGTGGTAGAAATACCTTAGCTTCCTTGTTCAAAATTTACTTTTTTTTTTTTTACATCAGTGAAATTTGCATAAAGGAAACAAACAGACTCTTAGAACCCACTAATACTAGCACCACTTGTTAGCTTTGGCGACCTTGACTAGACAACAAGACTTACAACACTAGCATTAACAAGCTAAGAGCAAACCAAACTAACATGTTTTTTCCTGATATCAAAAGAGAGATCCGACGAAGGTGGAGCATTACTTCTCCGCTTGGATCCTACTTGAGAGACGACAAATCTGTGTATCCTTTGCTGAAGCATTCTTTTGGAACTGTAGTTGGGCTTGACATTGATTCGTCCAATCGATCTTCTTCGCGATACTAACGATCCGAACGCTTTGCTTCTCCAGGCCACTCGTATCATTTGTCCTGTCTTCTTCTCGTTTAAATGGACTGTCCTAATCATTGATTTTAGCCTGCATTGGAACACTTGCACTCGAAATTATGTTAGTTGAAGCATCCATACTAACCTCGATATTTTGCATCTTCTAAAGAGCCTTAACGGTCCGGTTTCCTGCCTTGGACTTGTTGGCTTCTTTGGGACATCAGTCATAAGGCTCTCATTCATAGTGAGAGCCAGAGTACTGCATTTCCCTCATCATAGAGTTGTGGGGGGGCTCCCTCAAGATTTTAGGTTTGAATTGAAGACGTGAACCTTCAAAACTGACAGAGAGTGGGATTGATAGAATTGAACTTCTTTCTCTTCCTATAGCCTTTCTACATCTGTGCGGTATAGACGTGTTTTTATTTCGTCAACGCAGGATGAGCGCGCATTTGACTACCTCATTGTAAAGGTTTTGTATTGAAAAATGTTTTGAAATAGAAGAAGTGGACAACAAGTCTTTAAAGGAAGACTCATAAGCGTAATTGGATATAAGAAAACCTTAGGGACAACTTCGAGACTTATCCAATGTAGATTTCCCCGTCATGACTCCATTAATGGTCAATGAACCATACATTGAATTCGGGGGCCGGGTGAGGGTACGAACACGGTCATGAACCACATTCGCCCATTGTTGGCCTCTACTAAATATCGATTCATATTAAATTTTATGCAAAAGAATAACCAAAGAATATTTCCAAACACCCTAAAATATTAGTCTAAATTGGTTGATTAAGCACATCAAAAAGACTATTTTTTGTGGTATGTTATTAAGCAATCAAAATTACAGGGTTCCTCATAAGTTGTCCAAATTATCGGATTAATATTAGAACAGTTCATCAGGTCTTGATTAGCAATAATAATCATGTTGGTGATGAAATTAAAGCATAAGCAGGACAATCATGCAAACATATAAGAAAAATAAAAAGAAAGAGGTTTAGGGTTTGCAACGGTCAGTGGTTTGCAAGGGTTTAGGGTTCGCCGACCAGGGCTCGCAAGGGTTTAGGGTTCGCAAGAGCTGGTGGTCCTCTCATCCTATTCTCTCTCTTACGCACGACCTTCACAACCTCGCCGCCACCTCTCAGTCCGACGACCTCCCTGCTCTTGGTATTTCTGCTCTTTCTCTCTCCTAAATAGTTCTCCTTGCATTGCTACCCTCGTTTTTTTTAAAGAAAAAATTGAGTTGAATGTGTGAAGAGAGAAAACAAAAAAGAGAAAACAATAGGAAAAAGCTTCTTCAAGTTTCCATTTTTTATGCTTGTGATGGTTGGTTTTTCTGCACCCCAACTAACAAATTTTAATAAGTTGATGAAGTTTCTTCTTGTAATTTTGTGGGTTCCTATTTTGTTTTTGCTATTTTTCATTGATTGGTTTGATTTCAATGTTTGAATGCAGGCTGCAAGAATAATCGCCCAATTACTCATCATGGGTTCTGGGTTGTTAGTTAGGGCTTTTGCTCAAGCTTATCGTCAAGCTCTTGCCAGTATGTTTCTTCTTTCACTAGTGGAAAAAAGCCCATCTGATCCGGTCAAAACCGGACTTACATATCCGGTTTTGGTCCGGATCGGATGAACCCGCAGCAGTTATAAGAAATTAACTGATCCGGTTTGGGCAGAAAACCGGAGCAATTAGTATAGTTAACTGATCCGGTGTTCTGCCAAAACCGGATCAGTTGGGTAGTCTATGAAATTAAAAAAAGAAGTGCACTTTACGAAAAGCACACTTTTGTCTCCAAATTAATGCCAGGTCAAACTTCCACCTGGAAGTCTCATGTTATCATAAGTCAACCTTAATTCAATAAGGAAATCATCCTATACAAAGTCTCATGTTATTTACACGTGCCATATTCAAGACTAAGATATGCCCTCCCCTTTTCTGTGGATTATCACTTTTGAGAGCGCACCTGTTGAGATAGACGATGTGAACCGATTGCAAGTGTAACAGACATAACTGTTGGCATAGCTATGGGTATTCCTCCAATCAAGAGAACAAGAAGATTGTTTATCCCACTTCTGTATGCACGGTGTTGTATAGGGAACAGGACAATGATTTCTATAATCATTCCAACTGCTATGGAGCATATACAAAAATTCCCAATAGAAGTAAGGACCCACGGGGCGGGACATGAGTAAGAATCACAAAGAGCACCACTGACAAAGTAGTTGGATACTAGTGCGATAGCACATTATAACTGCAATGAAGTTTTTGTGTGGTAATCAGCCATTAACAGTAATTTGGAGTCTCTTTTTTCGGGGGCAGAATAAATCTTAATTCTTGAAATTTGGAATTCTTAAGATATTAGTATAGAGACAGAGGGAGTAAGCATCATCAACTATGCAACTTTCAGGGTCTTACCCGAAAGCAGATGAATACAAAATTTCATGAGTTGGGAAGAAAAGTCTCAGGCACAAGTGATATATGTTGGAATTTCCAAAAGAATATAGTTGAAAAGTGATCATCTACCTGTTGAAAGTGTCTGACCACTTGAGTGCTATCCACTAAGTATCTTTGCTTTTCCAGGAAATGAGTGCACCCCGGTTGCTATTACTACCGCTTCAATCTCTCCATGCTTGCATATAGATCCTGAAAACACTTCATCGCCGCTTCTCTTTGTGACAGGCAAAGATTCCCGAGTAAGAGCAGACTGTGAAGGAGATGCAATTGGATTCACCATAACCAGAAAAGTTGAAGATTGGATCCACACCAGCATATTGCCCCTTCAACCCAATATTGGATCCAATCTGATAATTAAAATCAACAAAAAGAGCAAGCAGGAAGATAAACTTGTTTCAGTTACCATTTTATACAATACAATCAAGTGAATCGTATAAGTTACAAGGGTTTGAAGGCCAGCTATTCTAGCCTATTCACGCTTTCAATGAAAAGAGCAGAATCTAAAATTCAAAGAACATTATAAATTCATATTCATCATTATAATAATAATATAATATAAGAACAAGTTGCACATGCATTATAATACACTTCACTACATATTAAACCATATCCAGAGAGCAGAATCATTGACAGCGTCACTGTCACAGCCATAAGATAAATCACCAAATGCATATCAATGAAAAGTGTAAAGATATGCATAGGTTGTTTTGTTAATATTATCTTTTAGGAAGTTTCTTTGATTTGTAAAGATTGTTTCCTAATGTGTTTAGGACTCAAACCCTTGTATAAGACTGTTTACGTTCAATGTCAAT
This sequence comes from Beta corolliflora, assembly GCA_947648045.1. Classification (NCBI taxonomy): domain Eukaryota; kingdom Viridiplantae; phylum Streptophyta; class Magnoliopsida; order Caryophyllales; family Amaranthaceae; genus Beta; species Beta corolliflora. Next base: position 220,551 of record CANSZD010003606.1, read on the forward strand.
ACACAGAAAATCATTATCATCTCAATCTCCTCTTCTACATGGTATCGATCCAGGATCTCGTTCCTTCTCGGTCATTATGGCGGCGATGACGCTGACCCTCCACCACCTAAACTCGACGCCTCCTCTCCATTTTTTCTTGGTCCTCAAGATCGCCCTGGCGATTTTCTCACACCCACTCGCTTGCGTGACAATAACTACGATGACTGGGCCGCTGATCTTCAAACAGCTCTTGCGGCTCGCCGTAAATTTTGTTTTCTCGATGGCAGCATCACCAAGCCATCTTCTCCTTGCACCGCGGCCGACTGGGCAGCCCTTCAAGCCATGTTGGTTTCGTGGGTCATGAATACCATCACTCCGGATGTCAAAGCGTCTCTTCCCAAGTTTCAGGACCCACGTCGTCTTTGGGATACTCTCAAAGCGCGTTATGCCGTTGCAAACGGCCCTCGGATCAATCAACTCCATGCCTCGATCGCCAAGTGTGAGCAATCGAAGTCCATGACCATCACAACATATTATTTCCAACTTCATGTGTTATGGGAAGAATTACATCGCCATGAACCGCTTCTCACTTGTACGTGTTGCGCGTCGTGTGATTCCGGTGAACGTCACGCTCACCGTCGTGAAAATCGCAAGGTACATCAATTTCTTATGGGTCTTTATTCCCCTTATTATTCTCACACGCGAGCTGCTATTTTAGCCCTTGAACAGCTGCCTTCACTTGACCGCACGTATCAAATGCTCATCCAAGATGAGCGTGTACGTCTTGCTACCCAACCAGCAGATCTTGGTAGTCCCGCCCCACCCGAGGTCAGTCGGATTTTACGTGCGTGCGGACTCTAGCTGCGGTCGTGGTCGTGGGGACAGACCTGACCGCACCTCTTTGGTATGTACTCACTGTAAACGCTCAGGACATGATATTGCTACTTGCTTTGAAATCATTGGGTACCCTGCTCATTGGAATGATCTTTGGAGGCCGTGGCGGGGGTCGTACCCTGGCTGGCTCGGGTCGTGGCACCCCTCGCCGTGCTCATGCCACCACCGGCGGCCACGCTGAAGCTCTCTCCAGTGGCGCATCATCATCCTCTACTCTTTTTTCGGCCGACCAATGGAAGGCTCTCGCCGGCATGTTTGGTAATCTTACTATTCCCGATAATCGCTTGACTGGTAAGTTCGATACTCATTCTTGGATTCTTGATACAGGAGCTTCTCACCATGTTACTGGTGATATTACTTGGTTATTTGATATTCATGATATTCTTGCATGTCCTGTTGGCTCGTAGTACTGTTGTTTCTACTCAAGAGGGTTCTGTTCGATTGTCTAGCACTATTGTTCTTAATCATGTGCTTTATGTGCCTCATCTTCGTTGCAATCTATTATCCATCTCGCAATTGTGCGATGATTTGCATTGTACTGTCCAATTTGACTCTCATATGTGCACTATACAGGACCCGTTGATGGAGCTGATTGGAACGGGGGTTAAGCGGGATGGACTTTATTTCTTTGGCGGCATGGATTCCGTGCAACACATTTCTGTTTCTAGTGAAGCTTCTATCTTGGAGTTGTGGCATCGTCGTATGGGGCATCCTTCCGCGAAAGTTGTTAAGTTACTTCCTCCTTGTAGTCATCTTAAGTGTAGTTTCAATAAAGCTTGTGACATTTGCTTTTATGCTAAGCATTCTCGGGATCCTTTTCCTATTAGTGAGACTAAAACTACTCGCATTTTTGAGAAGGTTCATTGTGATTTATGGGGACCATATAGACATTCTTCTTCTTGTGGTGCTCGATATTTTCTAACTATTGTGGATGATTTTTTCCCGTCTTTGTGTGGGTCTATTTGTTAGTTGACAAAACTGAGGTCTTTCGCATGTTTATGTCCTTCATTGCTATGGCAAACCGACAATATTCTCAATCTATAAAAATCGTGCAAAGTGATAATGGCACGGAGTTTGCTTGTCTTAGTGATTATTTTGTTGCCACGGGAGTTATTTTCCAAACTTCTTGTGTACATACTCCTCAACAAAATGGTAAGGTTGAGCGCAAACATCAACACATATTGAATGTCGGTCGTGCCTTGTGGTTTCAATCTCATCTTCCCATTTATTTTTGGGGAGAATGTATTCTCACAGCCGCTCATTTAATTAACCGTACTCCTACCCCTTTGTTGGCTAACAAAACTCCTTTTGAATGTTTAACGGGAAAGTCTCCTTCATATGATGTTATTAAGGTGTTTGGGTCTTTGTGTTTTGCTCATAATCATAAAACTCATGGTGATAAGTTTGCGAAGAGGAGTAGAAAATGTATTTTTGTGGGCTACCCTTTTGGTAAAAAGGGGTGGCGTCTCTTTGATCTTGAAACGAAGGAGTTTTTCGTTTCTAGGGACGTGAAGTTTTTTGAGGATGTTTCTCCCTTTGTTACCCCGGAGAGTGTTAATATAGTTCCTGCTGATATTGTTGCTATTGATTTGAATGTGGATGATGATTTCGCATTTATTGACCCCTCTCTTCTTGACCCCCCTTCTTCTCCTCAAAATACCGTTCCTAATCCAATTTCCACTCCTGATGATCTCCTTACCTCCTTCCACAATCCAACCATTCTTCCTGAAGCCCAAACTCATACTTCCTCCACTACTACTGAAGCCCAAACACACCTGCCCACCCTTACTACTGAACCAGACTCTACATCGCAGCCCATTCCTGCTTCCGCTTCAACCCGCGCCCCCAGCTTCCCCACTGCTGGGCCCGTTTCTTCTTCTCCCTCTATTTCTTCTCCTATCGCTCTCTTTGGCCAGCCCACTTAGATCCTCCTCCCGGTTTTTCTTCCCTTCCATCTGCTGGGCCAAATTCCGGGCCTACTACGTCGCTACTTCTCATTTGGATGAGTCCACTCGCTCTTAGCCGTGGCTTACGCACTAAGGTGCCTTTCGTTTCTCTTACGAGATTATGTTACTCACATCGTTGCCGGTAAAAGTCCTCCCCGCGCTTCCTCTAGTTCTCGTCGCTCCTCGGGTACTCCTTATCCTATTGCACATTATGTCAACCGTGATAGTTTTTTCGCAAATTATCGTGCTTTTCTTGCGGCTCTTACTTCCACCGTTGAGCCTCGGTCTTTTAAGGAGGCCATGCGAGATGAACTTTGGCGCCAATCTATGCAAGAAGAAATCACTGCTCTTGAAAACAATGGTACTTGGACTCTGCAGCATCTTCCACCTGGAAAACGTGCTTTAGGTAGCCAGTGGGTCTACCGCAACAAATATGATTCTAATGGTCTTCTTGATAGGCGCAAATCTCGTCTGGTTGTGCTTGGTAATCATCAACTGGAAGGTATTGACTACACTGAGACCTTTGCTCCTGTTGCTAAAATGGTCACAGTTCGGGCCTTTCTTGCTATTGCTGCCTCTAAGCATTGGGAACTTCATCAAATGGATGTTCAAAATGCTTTCTTACATGGTGATCTGGAAGAGGATGTTTATATGAAACTTCCTCCTGGTTTTGGTGCTTCTGATTCCTCCCTTGTGTGTCGTTTGCGCAAATCCTTGTATGGGTTGAAACAAGCTCCTCGGTGTTGGTTTGCTAAGCTTGTTACTGCTCTTCGTCAATATGGTTTTCTCCAGTCTTATTCTGATTACTCTCTCTTTACTTATACTAGAGGTCATGTTCAGCTTAACGTTCTTGTGTATGTCGATGATCTTATTATTGCTGGGAATGATTCCACAGCTATACAGCTTTTTAAAGCCTACCTGAGTGACTGTTTTCGTATGAAGGATCTTGGTCCTCTGCGCTATTTTCTTGGTATCGAGGTTGCTCGGAGTTCTACAGGTCTTTTTCTTTGTCAGCGCAAGTATACTCTGGATATTGTTGCTGAAGCGGGTTTGTTGGGTGCCAAACCCTCTGATTCTCCTATTGAGCCTAATCATAAGCTCGCTCTCGCCACCGGCGCCTATCTCCCCGAACCTGAGCTCTATCGCCGCCTCGTTGGTCGTTTGATCTATCTTGCAGTTACTCGTCCTGATCTGGCTTACTCGGTTCACATTCTCTCTCGTTATGCGGGCTCCTCGTCGGGGAGCATCTTGACGCCGCCTTACGAGTTGTTCGTTATCTCAAAGGCACTCCCTGGTCCGGGTATTCTTCTACGTGCCGATAGTGATTTGACATTACGGGGTTGGTGTGACTCGATCGGGCCTTTGCCCCATTACTCGGCGCTCTCTTCTTGGTTGGCTTGTTTTTCTAGGGGCTTCTCCTATCTCCCGGAAAACGAAAAAGCAACCTCTCGTCTCTCGTTCTTCGCCGAGGCCGAGTACCGTTCCATGGCCGCTATTACATGTGAGTTAAAGTGGCTCAAGGGTTTGCTTCTTAGCTTGGGCGTTCATCACCCCAAAGCTATTCCTCTCTTCTGTGATAGTCAGTCGGCTTTACATCTTGCCAACAATCCTGTTTTTCATGAGCGCACTAAACACATAGAGGTCGACTGTCATTTTGTGCGTGATGCTATCACTGATGGTCTCATTGCTCCCTCTTATGTTCCTACTACGACACAGTTAGCTGACATTTTCACCAAGGCTCTTGGGAAAACTCAATTTGATATCCTTCTTCGCAAGTTGGACATTTTGGATCCCCATGCTCCACCTTGAGGGGGGGTGTAAAGATATGCATAGGTTGTTTTGTTAATATTATCTTTTAGGAAGTTTCTTTGATTTGTAAAGATTGTTTCCTAATGTGTTTAGGACTCAAACCCTTGTATAAGACTGTTTACGTTCAATGTCAATACACAGAAAATCATTATCATCTCAATCTCCTCTTCTACAAAAAGAGAATAAAATAAGACTCCCTAACACTTGTAAGCTAGTCATATATCCACCTACATATATGAAAAGGTTTTCGAGAGGCACTTTCCATATATAAACTATCATTACCTATGTATGAATTAAACACGCAGAACGCAATCAAGCATATATAATACTTAATAATAGTCAGCAAATTAAAAGAAAAACCACTCAATTTTGGAAATAAGCTTCATCTTGACAGCAAGAAGACTACAAGAACCAACCTTGGATAACCTATATTCCAGATTGAATCCGCTTTCCACACTCCTTGAACTGTCCTTTTGGGCGCCCAAAAATAACGACCATAAGGTCCACCAAAGCATAAACTGCACTCTTGGGCAACCACTCCCCATCATTGGGATATGGTGCCAGCTCAAGCTTGTCAGCAGAGGGCGTCCTCTCATATTCAACACTTGCGCAGGATCAGCATAGCCTTGGGGAATGACACTTAAAGTGGTTATATAGTCCTGAGCTGCTGCTGAAGCTGAGCACGTTTCTCAAATAGCATTGAGCAATATCTCTGCTTCATAGCAGGATCAGAGAGAGTTTCATTCAAATTTTGTAGTTCACTGGTCAGCTCACGAACATGTTCTGTTTGCTGCATGTCAGCCTTCATAGCAGTATCAAGCTTGTCAACATGTTGAGCAATATTCTTGTAGTCGCATATGCGAAACCGATAGAAAAGGTGTAGCAGCTCATTATAAAAGAGTAGATCAAGACATTGATGTCACTGCGAAGGTGAAGCAAGAAGATAGGCAAACAGATGCAGAGGTCATCAGTTTCACAGTCTAAGAGAATTGCAAATAAATAAAATAAAAATAAAAATCACGTTGACTGCAAAGGATAACATGTGGCAAAAGAAGCATTTTTTCCACAATGCAACATGTAGTTGCGACATGCAAAGACACAAGGAACCATCCATATTATGTACTCATTTGTGTTATTTGCTTTCACTAACGCATATTGGGCATTAGGCAAGTTCCTTCAACAGATTTTCATTTCAAAATAGCTTAAAGGTCCATAACTCCATAAAGCCTTTAAGCAGTATGTTGCCATTCAATCTACATATATTCTCACCTAAGATAAAGGAATATATCAGAGACTAGGTTCAACATCTTCATCCAATGCCCCATACTTTTGGATAATAGCCCCTAGATAGCACAAGAAGTCAAAACTTTGGACAATTTTCTCCTCTAAGTTAATCGCCCCACTCTCCTTGCTTCTAACTCCACTAAAATTACACTCCAAATATTCTTTCTTATATCTACTCAAACAGGTCCACCGTCCACTATATGTGTTTTCGGAAAATACTTTTAGTTTTAGTCTCTTCAACAAACACAACCATATTATTCTATTCTCCACAAGCATTTGGATAAAAAAAACAAGAGAAAAAATGAACAGATATTTTCTAAACTCAAAACTTACCAGCAATCAATAATGTTAGCATCTTGAAGAAAGCGAATGACTAAGGCCCTGTTCTTTTGAACTTATTTTCAGTTAATTTTAGTTCAGTTAATTTAATTTCAGTTTATTTCAGTTAATTTCAGTTCAGTTAATTTAATTTCAGTTCTAGTTAATTTAATTTCAGCTAATTTAATTTAATTTCAGTTCAGTTAATTCAATTTCAGTTCAGTTAATTTAATTTCAGTTTAGTTCAGTTAATTTCAGTTTAGTTCAGTTCAGTTAATTTAATTTCAGTTTAGTTCAGTTAATGTTTTAATTATTATTTTTTATTTATTATGATTATTATTATTATTTTATTATTATTTATGATAATAATAATAATTATTATTTAATATTTATTATGATTATTATTATTATTATTATTATTATTATTATTATTTATGATAATAATAATAATAATTATTATTTATTATTTATTATGATTATTCTTATTATTTTATTATTATTTATGATAATAATAATAATTATTATTATTTAATATTTATTATGATTATTATTATTATTATTATTATTATTATTTATGATAATAATAATAATAATTATTATTATTTATTATTTATTATTATTATTTTTATCATTATTATTGTTTATTATTACTATTATTATTATTTAATATTATTATTATTATCATTATTATTATATTTATTATTATTATTATTATTATTTTTTATTATTATTTTTTATTATTTTTTATTATTATTTTTTATTATTATATTATTATTATTTATTTTTTATTATTATTATTTTTTATTATTATTATTTTTATTATTATTATTTTTTTATTATGTATTATTATTATTATTTATTATTTATTATTATTATTATAATTATCATAATTATTATTATTTATTATTATTATTTATTATTTATTATTTATTATTTATTATTTATTATTTATTATTTACTATTTACTATTTATTATTTATTATAATTATTACTTATTATTATTATTATTATTATTATTATTATTTATTATTATTTATTATTATTATTATTATTATTATTATTATTATTATTTATTATTATTATTATTTTTTATTATTATTATTATTATTATTTATTTATTTGTTATTATTATTATTTATTATTTATTGTTATTTATTATTATTATTATTATTAATATTTATTATTATTATTTATTATTTATTATTATTATTTATTATTTATTATTTATTATTTATTAATATTATTGTTTATTATTTATTATTTATTATTTATTATTTATTTTTTATTTTTTATTTTTTATTTTTTATTATTTATTATTTATTTATTATTTTTTATTTTTTATTTTTTATTTTTTATTCATTATTATTATTATTATTATTATTATTATTATTATTATTATTATTATTATTATTATTATTATTACCATAATTATTATTATTTATTTATTATTTATTATTTATTATTATTTATTTATTATTTATTATCTATTATTTATTATTTATTATTTAATATTTATTATTTATTATTTATTATTTATTATTTATTATTTATTATTTATTATTTATTATTTATTATTTATTATTTATTATTTATTATTTATTATTTATTATTTATTATTTATTATTTATTATTTATTATTTATTATTTATTATTTATTATTTATTATTTATTATTTATTATTTATTATTTATTATTCATTATTCATTATTTATTATTTATTATTTATTATTTATTATTTATAATTTATTATTTATTATTTATTATTTATTATTTATTATTTATTATTTATTATTTATTATTTATTATTTATTATTTATTATTTATTATTTATTATTATTATTTATTATTTATTATTTATTATTTATTATTTATTATTTATTATTTATTATTATTATTTACTATTATTATTATTTATTATTATTTTTATTATTATTATTATTATTATCATAATTATTATTATTTACTATTATAATTTATTATTTATTATTTATTATTTATTATTAATGCCATAATTATTATTATTTATTTATTATTTATTATTTATTATTTATTATTTATTATTTATTATTAATTACTTATTATTTATTATTTATTTATTTATTATTATTATTATTATTATTATTTATTATTTATTATTTATTATTTTTTATTTATTATTTATTATTTATTATTTATTATTTATTATTTATTATTTATTATTTATTATTTATTATTTATTATTTATTATTTATTATTTATTATTTATTATTTATTATTTATTATTTATTATTTACTATTTATTATTATTATTATTTATTATTATTATTATTTTTTATTTTTTTATTTTTATTTTTTATTTTTTATTTTTATTATTATTTTTTATTTTTTATTATTTTTATTATTATTATTATTATTTATAATTATTTATTATTTATTATTATTATTTTTATTATAATAATAATAATAATAATAATAATAATAATAATAATAAAAATAATAATATAAATAATAATAATAATAATAAATATAACAATAATTATAACAATAATAATAATAATAATAATATAATAATAATAATAATAATAATAATATAATAATAATAATAATAATAATAATAATAATAATAATAATAATAATAATAATAATAATAATAATAATAATAATAATAATAATAATAATAATAATAATAATAATAATAATAATAATAATAATAAGTATTGATAATATTATGTTAATACTTATTGATTATTATCGATGATTATTATTTTAGAAAATTAAATATACAATTCAGTTCAGTTAATTTAATTTCAGTTAATTTAATTTAATTTCAGTTCAGTTAATTTAATTTCGGTTCGGTTAATTTAATTTCGGTTTAGTTCGGTTAATATCGGTTCGGTTAATTTAATTTCGGTTCGGTTAATTTAATTTCGGTTCGGTTCGATTAATTTCAGTTAATTTAATTTAATTTAATTTAATTTCAGTCAAAATAAGTTCAAAAGAACGGGGCCTAAATTAGAGAGAGAATACATAACATAAATTACATAAATCAAACTAAAACAACGAAAATGAAACATATATTACAAAACATAAATTATGTAAATGACATGAATTACGAAACATAAAATAACTAACGAAAACAAAATTACAGAGCATAAATTACTTAATGAAAAAATAAGAAACTTAAACGAAAAAGAAATGAAACTAACCCTAGAGATGGTGATGTGTGTTGGTGGTAGTTGGCTGAGACGGAATTAAAATCGAAGTATAGCCTCTTCAGGGCCAAACAAGGAGGCGATAACTTTTCAAATATCTCTCATATCATACCGCAATTAATGAAATTCCTTCAGTTTCTACCTTCACCAATTTAACCTAAACCGAAAAGTAACGAAAATGAAACTCAAATCACTGCAAATTTAAACCATTACCAGAGTAGAAACTCAAAATTGCGCCGAATTCGACACTTGTTTAGCAGAATTTCCGAACGAACATAGTACGATCGTTTAAATCGTCAATTAAATTGCATTAGAAATCAAAAGATCGAATTAGCAATCCCTAGTTGCCGAAAAACAGCGTAAAATTGAAATTGAAACAATATAGATATCTACAATTAAGAGAAGCGAAAAAGATAGAAAAAGAAAAATAATGAGATACCTGAGTTTTCGCCATTAACGAGTGAGAGAGAGAGAAGGGGTAGGGTTTAGGTTTTGTGCATTAAGGAGAGACGTGGCCACGTGGGTAAGGAGATATATTGGTTGGGCCGGTTTCATGGCCTTTTATGCGGGTTTTTGCTTAGAAAAAAATAACAGAAAATCTGATCCGGTCTTGTGAACCGGATCAGATTTTAGAAAACTGGAGCGGTTTCTATTTACTGATCTGATTCACTAAAGGACTGGATCAGATTTTCCGCCTAGCTTTCCCTCCCATTTTTTTAATGATTTTCGGATGCGGTTTTGTAAAAACCGAATCTGTTACTAAGTGACATATTAGGTTTTTTCCACTAGTGTTTTTTGTTCAATTTTGAGATTAGTAAACATTAAATCCTACTTTGATTGTAATTGTGTGATAATTTATGTTCTCTTTTTTTTGGTAAAATGTAAGAATGTATTACCAAAGAGCAAAAAAGCCACCAATTACAACCAAAACCTGAGAGACTAGGCTATACAAACCAACACACCCACAACAAGCCTCAACCACTAATTACAATTCTCAATTAATTAATCTAACCATTGTTTTTCAACTACTGACCATCTACTATTAGATTTATATCTAGCTCTACTACATACATCCTCCTTTATCAATTTCACTACATTTTTTCATATCTGGGAACAACACTATCCCAGTATGCTTTGTTTCTAGCCTCCAAATGTAGTAAACAGTGGCAGCTAAGGCAGCATAGCAAACTTTCTGCTGGCGTTTGCTTCTATATTTTCTCCCCCACTTCCTCCATGAATCATAGAGACATTCTTCAGTCTTGAATCCAATGCTTAGCCATTGCAAAATACAAATTGCTATCTTCCTGCTGTACAAACATCTGAAGAACAGGTGCTTACAAGTATCTTCTCCCTGATTGCACAAAATACACTCCATATCTTGACAAATACCAGCCTTGCACAACCTTTCTTTTGTTCTTAGTTTACCTAGAGCTGCCATCCAGGTTATAAAAGAGTGCTTAGGAACATTATTGGTATTCCACACCCAGTGATACCATCCAACTCTCTCCTGCTGTCCAGCTAACCATTTGCAACCATTATTAGCTGTGTATTTCTTATCTCGCTCCCCTCCATTTGTTGTTACGTTGATCATAGGCTACCTTGAACACATCTTTCACCTTGCATATATTCTTCCAAGCCCAGTGGCAGAGGTAGGAGTAGTGTACTCCCACCAATTCTCCTCCTTGATATATACTTGACGAACCCACTTAATCCACATAACATTCTCCCGTGCAACCCGCCAAACATATTTTCCAATTGCTCGCTGTATTCCAAGCCAAACAATCTCTAATACCCAAGCCCCCATTTTGCTTAGGCTTACAGAGGCAATTCCAAGCAATAGGAGGAGATTTGTGCAAATAAACCTTACCTTCCCATAGATAAGCCCTGCAAATCTGCAAAATTTTCTGCATAACACACTTGGGCAAAAGTAAGATTTGGGCCCAATAAACATGTAAGCTCAAAGAAATGAATTGATAAGCACCACCCTAGCTGCATAAGACAAATGTCTGGAGCTCCAACATACAATCCTTTTCAAAATCCTATCCACAAGAACATCAAAATCAGCTTTTGAAATTCTTTTGGATGTGATAAGAATGCCTAAGTATCTAAAAGGTAATGTACCCTTCTGAAACCTAGTGAATCTCAATATTCCTTGTTGGACCTCCTCAAGAACACAACCAAAGTATACTGCGGTTTTTTCAGTGGCAACCAACCCTGACACCTCAGCAAAAGCTTTTAAAGTTCTCTTCAATAATATTGCAGACTGAAGACTTCCCTTGCTAAATAGCATGAGATCATCAACAAAGATCAAGTGAGTGAGCTTCAGAGAAGAGCATCTATTAGGGGTGTTCATAAGTATCCGATCCGGTCGATCCGATCCGATTTTTCGGATATCCGATCCGCTTTTTTAGTTTTCGGATATTTCGGATCAGATACATACTCCATGGCAATGAAATTGAAAATCCTCCCTGCTACTCATCTTTTTCATAATCCTTGAAAGATACTCCATGGCAATGACAAACAGCAAGGGAGATATTGGATCCCCCTGCCTAAGCCCTTTCTTCCCCTTAAAGAATCCACATATCCCACCATTAATACTCAAAGAGAAAATAGGAGAGGTGACACAACACATGATCTAATCTACAAATCTCCTAGGAAAATCCAAACCATCTAATAATTCCTTCAAGAACTCCCATCTCAATGAATCATAAGCTTTTTTTCAGATCAACCTTCATAGTACATCTAGAAGGCTAATTTTTCCTTTTGTATTGCTTAAGAATATCTTGACAAATAAAGATATTGTGCAAGATTACTCTATTTGTTACAAAAGCACTTTGCCCTTGGTCAATCAAACTAGGGAGGATAGGATTTAGCCTATTACAAAGCATCTTAGAAATTATTTTATACAACACATTGCAGGCTTGCATCATGCTATATGTCTAAATTGAGTAACATTCATGGGTTGATCACATTTTGGGATAAAACATAGGATTGTGGAGTTAATTTGTTTTTACCTGTCTGGAAAAAATCCAGCACAACCTCCACTATATCATTGCCAATCAAATGCCATGATTTCTTGAAAAAGTAGCTGGTGAAACCATCAGGCCCAGGTGCTTTGTCATCTTCTATGTCAAAAAGTGCTCTCTTGACATCTTCTTCATTAAATGGTGCACATAACATCATTTGCTGCACTTGAGACACTTTAACACCTTCATTAAGGATTGTCTGAATCACATGAGCATGTGTGAGGTGAGGAGAGCCAAGTAACTCTTCATAAAAATGCAAAAAAGGAGCTTCAATACCTTGTTGATCTTCCACCCAGATTCCATTCACATCCTGCAGCCTGTATATGTGATTTTGAATTCTTCTTTTTTCAGGCATGCATGAAGGTAGGATGTGTTAGCATCACCACTTTTGAGCCATTCTTGCTTCACTTTTTGCTTCAAAAAACTCATCCTAGCCTTGTTCAGCTCATCAAACTTCACCCTAGAATCATGCTTCTGTCCATGAAGCTCCATATTCAGAGGCTGAGAATGAATTTTTTCCTGCACATCTATTAACCTTTTATAAGCAATGTCTGCCTCTTGCTCTATATTTGAGAACTTCTCTTTATTTAGAGCTTTAAGAGGGTTCTTCAAAGCTTTCAATCTTTTCACTACTTGATACATAGCAGTACCTTGCACTCCCATACTCCAAGTATTCTGCACAATACTTATGAAGCTATCTGCTAAAGTCCACATGTTAAAAAACCTAAATGATTTAGGCTTAGTAACAACATCAGCATCCATCTTGATCACACAAGCACAATGGTCAGAGATACCTTCAGGAAGAAAGGTAACTGTTGCATTCATAAAAGCATCATCCCAATTATCATTAACAAACACTATGTCAATTTTTGAGAAAACCCTATCAGACCAAGTAAAGAAGGGACCTGTGGTACTTGTTTCATGAAAGCCACAGTCCCTAATACATTGTCTAAACCCTGCAACTTCCTCAAAAGTAACAGCAGAACCCAATCTATCAATAAGATTTAACACATTGTTAAAATCACCTCCTATAATCCAAGCCCCAAAAGTATCATGAGCTATATTATTAAGATCCCTCCACAAGCTATCTATATCACTACTATCATTAAAATCATATATCATAGTGAGAAAAAATTTCCTCCCAGTTGCACAATGAGTAATTTCACTATGGATATATTGAGCCTCACTCTTTATGATGTTTACAGTGAACCTACTAGGCAACTATGCCAACCAGATTCTCCCCCTAGGGTGGGAAGAGCAATTTGCAGCAACACTCCAGTCAGGGCATATTTGAGTGAAGACTTTTGCAAAGTTACAAGCCTTCACTCTTGTTTCCAGGAGTCCAAATAACCCAATACATTGAGAGCTCAAGAACCATTTGATGTCCTTGTGCTTCCCAGGGCTATTTAGACCCCTGACATTCCAATAACCAAACTTATCCATTAGGGGGAGTTAATACAACTCCTCCCTGAGGCCCCACAACCCCAACTTCCATCTGAATCTTATCATGTCCATCAGCTACTGCACCTTGGTCTACCACTTCAGGTATCCCTGAAGGAAGCACCTTATCAATTGTTCCATGTGCAGCATTCTGAATGTTACCCCCATCTTGTTTCTCTTCAGCTTCATCTTCCTGAACATTCTCCACTATAGGGTCCAGCTGTGATACCCTAGTAGTGAGAGTAACTGGCTTGTTCAAGACTTGAGGGACCTGATGCTGTTTAGGAACCCACTTCTTTTTTGGCTGAAGCTTGCTCTATGCAACCTTATATCTCTTCTGTCTACACTCAATAATATTGTGTCCTATTCCTTTGCAATCCATGCATTGAATAGGCTTGCATTCATAATTAACCTTTTGCTGCATGAGAACACCATTTTCATTACAAAATTGCACCACATCTGGGAATTCCTGGTCCACTGAAACCTTAATCAACACCCGAGTATATTCTAAAATTTCGTTTTGTAATGTGGCTCTGTCTGATCTTATGGGCCTGCCAATCATACTAGCAATTTTATGAAGAGCAGATTGTCCCCAGTATTTTAAATGCAGCCCATGAAACTTCACCCAAGTTGGGACTATCTTAACATCTTCAGCTAGAATATCCAATTCAGTAGTCCAGCATTTCACTATCACTGACTTCCTATCATACTGAATAGGACTAGCATCCAAAGCTCTCCTCTCCTATCTTCTACAGATTTAAACCTCACCATAAAAACCCCATTCTCCATCATTGCCACTTTACTCACTCCATATTTCCCCCAAATCCTCCTAATAAAACCCTGAATGATACGAAATGGTGGCTTCACCCCTTGAATGTAACAAACCACAACAGATTCCCAGTAATCAATCTCAGGTTTCACATTATCTAGAGTAATTTTAACCACATTCTCAGGAATTTCAGCATTCAGATTCACAGGAATTTCAGCATTTGAAACATTTTCACTATTTTTTGACAAATCTAGACCTTCATCTCTAATGTTATCAAATAATGAATGACGCCAATCATTTGGCACAGTAGTACCTAGATAACTCACCAGCTGTTGCATATGATAAGGTGACAGATTCACCAGAATAGTACTGGTTCTCGTAGGATTTTTCGCAGATTCAATCCACCTAGCCAAATTACTCCTTGCAGCTTCAAAGTTTTCTTTATCACGTTGTAAAAAATTCCGATCAATAGAAGAAATTGAATCATCATCATCATCGGAAGTCCACCTGAGAGCAAGAACTTCCTGGATTTCATTCACACTCTTCATCTTCTTTGCATCGCCTGAGTTCGGTATTCTCACCGCTTGCACATTCTTATTATGATTCTTCGAAGATTGAGCATTATGATTACCACCTTTTCCCTTTTTATGTCCCTTTGCCATGGCTCCAGCTACGCTGAGGAACAAAAAAGCTTAAAATGGCATAATTTATGTTTTGAAGGGAAACTTTCTTACCTGTTTTTTGTGCCTGATTTATGGTGCTCAACTTGTGGCATTATTTCTAGTTTTGTGCCAAAAGATGGTTGCAATTAGCTAGGAGTAGATAATTATACTAGGATTTTGGGCTTTGGGTTTTAGAGAGGGGATAATATGGCCTTTAATTGCATTGCTTTCTTGTATTAATTATACAATTCGGGTCGTAGTTGACCACGTTGGATGCAACTAGTAGATTGCATTATGTATTTTGTGGATTTTGATGGGTTGAATCTATGAAGTTTAGGTTTTGGCAATCAAAGGGATGGACTTTTTGATCGATTTCTTATCTATCCTCATCGTGTTTTCTCTAGATTAGTCATTAAGGGTAGCTAGAGAGAACTGAGGAAAGCGTGTGAAGCAATCAAGCCCTAGCTGGTGTTGAATGTGTTTGACAACTTGGTTATAATTGTAAGTTTTAACCATAACAACATGGAGCTTGAACTAATTTGACTACAGAGATTTACATGATATGGACTGATCATATGCAGCTTCATGTGTAACGAATGAAGGTAGACAAAAATGTCTGATATTTGAGTCTCAATGTAGAATCATGTGTAAAATGCATATTTTCTAGCCTTCTTGGGCATCCAATATGGTTGCATTTTTTACATTTCATATTTTTGCTTATGCAGCCACTTGTATCAGGTGCCGCGCTAGGATTAGAAGGGCAGGTGTGTGCTATGTGATTGTCTTTATTCTCGACTCAATTTGATAGCTTAAGTCATTGTGTGATGCGAGACATCAGCTAGCTATGTTTATTAACTAATAGAAATTCATTTGCAGCTGACTGTTTACAACTTCAAAGGTGGCCCATGCTATCAGTGCCTATTTTAAGCCCTGCCACCAACAACATCGTGTCAAAGATGTGCTGACAGTGGTGTTCTTGGAGTAGGTGAGTAGTCTCATGTACACTGCATATTGTGCTAGTCTCAACTCTTAACTGTCAATTTACCTGTGTATGGTGCTCTTTATGAATTGCATTTCTTAATTTGTAGCATGAACTAAGGTATCGATCAAAAAGTATGTAAAATTTGAATGATATTGCAATGGTTTTGGCATAAGCCATAATTAGACCTGTAAATACGGCATGCTTAATTTTGTTGCTGTCTACATAATCAAGTTTGGTTTTTGTCCATTTCCTCGAGTTGGTGATTTTGTTGATAGTGTAGAGCATGTTTGGTCTTCTTAGTGTCTTTGGTGGTTCTCTTGGAAAATTAGCCTTATCAAGGCCTTCTTCTACTGGATATTTGCATTCAAATGAGGTGCAACTAAGGAAATTTCAAAAAATATGATGTAAAAAGATCTGAGCACCTTGGTTGCGCCTCAGTGCGCCTAGGCACGCTTTTTGCCCTTCTTTGGAATCACCTCGCCTATCACAAAAAAGCGCATGACCCCAATCGCCTTGTGCCTCATCACCTGCCACCTAGGCGCGCCTCAAGCACGCTTTTTTGTACACTGATGACCAACCACTAAGGGGTTTCACCTTTACATCGTCTGTCATACAAGTTGATTTGTAGGTTTAAAACGCGTGCAAGCTTGCTGCAGATATTGTAAGCTTTGCTGCTTACCAAGAGTGATGCTTTTTTTTTGGGGTTTGGCTCTTCTGTTTGAGTTTACTTGCCTTCATCCGTGATCTACTCTTTCATATGAATATAGATGTTATAAAATATTAAAATGTGATGCTCTAATGCTGGGATCGCTTGCCTTGCACAGTCTTCCCCCACATTACCAAACCCAACCTTATTTTCTTAATCCTAACTAGCCATTTATATATCCTTTTGTTTCTGCGCTATGTTGTTGATTTTAACTTGTCGAGTTCCACGCAACTTGAGCTTAAGTATGCAGCTCTAACCGCTGCACTCAACCCACCTCATGAATATGTGCCCTGGGTAGTTGTGGATGGATCGGAGAACCCCTTCTTGAGGTGAGAAATATCAGTTCTCGTCTTCATTACTGATCTTTTGCTCTTTAAATCGATGGATAACTAATCTAATTGAATTTCCTATATTCTAGGATTATGAAAACTTTATAAGTTACATCTGCAAAGCTTACAAAGGCCCTTCACCTAGTGCTTGCAAGAAAACATCTTTTGCAAGCGTTCTGAGGATGAATACTTATCATGCTCACCCTGTCTGCTACACAGAACATACCGCAAAGGTGACGTTCCTAATGTTTCCTAATGAATATTTGGTCCTTCATAATGTCATGGACAGATCAAATGCTATGAATCCTGTTGTAATGTATAAGACTCGCGGTTGGTTCACTGTCTCAAGAAGTGATCAAGACCATATAGCTCTTAATGTAAATTTGCTTGTCTGATATAGGAATTGTGTCAATTTAGCTCTTTAGTTTCTTGTTGGCAATGATGTTCGTTTAGTGAACACTGTTTATGTATACCAGTTTAAGTCTGCAGTTTCTTTGATAGTTTGATGTCTGTTGGTTTCTTTGATAGTTAGTCTGATGTCAACAGGCTTCTTTAATAGTTAGTCTGATGTCGGTAGGCTTCTGTAACATTCTCTATATTTGTATAAAAAACATTATTTGCAATGAAAAATGATACTTTATATATATATATAACTGTTCGGGAATCATTTAGGACAAACATTTTTTTTATTTTTTTTATTTTTTTGGGGTGTAGGTAATATCAGCACATATACCATCTTTAAGTTAGTACCTCGTGGTGTAGGTAATATCATTAACATTGAAATAAACTTCTGGAAATCTAACTTATAATTCCTCTTGAAATAAGTTTGATCTACTCAATACATTAAGGTCGTTGTTCGACCCACCTATATCAGAATACGCATGCCATATCCAGAGATCCATTGAGGCAATTGCTTCAAGCACGATTTGGGGATGACCAAGATCACCTCGTGTATATATTGCCATTTCCATGCTACTGGCATGGGCAATTTTTGCAGGCCCAATGCATGCAATCAAGGTTTCCAAGCATGCTAGGAAAGCCATAAGAATCTTCGTGCATTTGAAGCAGTCGTTGCACATCATCAACATTAGGCCTTCTTATGTACACCCCGCGAAATACATCGATAACAGTACTACAAAATTTATGTAAACATTCAATTGACGTACTTTCAGCGATTTTCATATATTCATCAACGACATCAGCTGGGGATCTATATGCAAGTATGTGAATAACTGTTGTGTATTTCTGCAATGGAGACAATCCCAGTCTTTTTGCAGCATCTTCCCTAGTGTTGTTCACCGACATTTACTATCGTGACAAACAAATCTCTCCCCATCCAAAGCCGCCTTCGAAAAATGTGTTCTGGATATACTGATTCGGAAGAAATATAGTCATTGAACAGACATTCTGCACCGCTTTTACTATTTCGAGGAACAATATTTCTGCGAGGAATTGAAATATTTCAAGTTTTGGAGCGCCATTTGCTCATCTGTTTCATCCCAAAAATCATCATCCATATTCTTCATCCAATCTGTGATATATGTTGAAGAATTAGGATTTTGAGACATATTAAATTCCAGGTATGAATGGAATGATGATTTATGTTTGGAAATGATTCAACAATAATGGGGAAAGAGAAGATGAAAGAGTGTTGTGAGATTATACGAAGGATGATAAATTGATAGGCAAAGCATGAATTCCGTTGTTAGAATTGCAACGGCAACAACTATAATCTTGCTGACAAAAATCCAAGTTGCTACATTCCAAAAAACTAAAATAAACCAAAGCTTGTTGCTTTGTACAACAAGTTTTATCAAAGCCACAACTTGCATTATGCTCTAACGATGGAGCTACTTGCTCCAAGAATTTCGTAATTGCAAGCTGGTTCTTTTCTTGATTGATGCAGATGCTGTAACTATGCTCGCCCCATTTACCAAATAATCGACTACAACACACCGAAGTTTGGGGATATTCTAAACTTTCTTAGTGGTTGTTTGGTATATATACAGGATATTATGAAGGCAATAGAGATTCCCATGATTTTCTGATGTGGGTAGTTGTTTGATTGACAGGTAGTGGAGAAAATGGGGGCAATGAAAATTCCTAGGGAAATTGAAATTCCAACGAAACGTGGGAAGTTATTGACCCACCTCCCCTTGGTCATTCGAAATTTCGACATCAATTCATGAGAAGTACAAATTTCTTGATGTCAACCAAACATATTAAAACTATTTCATAGGAATTACATAAGGGAAATAACTTCTTAGGAAATGAAAATTTTCATGGGAATTAAATTCCCATGTACACCAAACAACCACTTAGTATCTATGAATTCTTGGAAAAGAATATGAGTTTGTTAAGAGTAAACTTGGATGATATCTTTTAAAGGATATGGAAAAGCCGAGTTGTGAGTCCAAAATTTAGTGGTTATTTGTTATACAGAAAATTATGTAGGCAATAAAAATTCCCATGATTTTCTGATTTGGGTAATTTTTTGTTTAAAGGAAGTGGGCAAAATGGGGGCAATGAAAATTCCCACAAACATGGGAATTTATTTACCCCTCCCGGTCATTCAGAATTCCCACATCAATTCATAGGAAGTGCAAATTCCAGGATGTCAACCACACATATTAACGCCATTTCCTAGGAATTACATAATGGAAATAACTTGTTAGGAAATGGAACTTTCCATGGGAACTAAATATCCATGTATACCAAACATGTAACAACCATGATTTTGCTCCTAGTTTTTCGCAAAAGTTTACCCTAAAATTATAATTTTCATTAAATTAATGATTTTTATTTTTATAAAATGGTGGGAGCCGAATTATTTTTATTATATGGCGTGCTAAGTGTGTGTATTATATTTATATTTATAATATATTTTATTAGAATTATTTTCATTATTAAGTATTTTTAAAGTTTTGGCGCGATTTAGGAAGTTATCGATTTATCGCGTAACGGACTTTTGATACATGGATCTTTGATGATTTGGGCCAAAAATATTTGGTGTGGTTGGGCTTGGGTCAGCCGGCTATGTGGAGGGAAAGGAGAAGTTTTTCTTTTCTCATTTTATTTTGGGAGACTCTTTGCATTTTTGTAACCTCCATAACCCCCTCATCATTTCTCCTATTAAATCCTTCTATTTTTTTTTTCTTTTAATCACTCCAAAAATCTGATTAAAATCAGAACTTCATTGCTGCCATTCTCACAAAATTTCCGATATCATCATCTTCATCATTCTCTCTCAAATTTTTTCCATTTCTTTTCTTCATTAATTGTTCGTGACTTGTTCTACTTGCCTTTTCTTGTACGTGGTGCTTTGGGGTTTGAAGAAGGAGAAGGGTGCACGCATATAACGGTATTTTCCAGTAATTTTCAGCTCACCTCCGATGATCCAGGTAACTAATAGTTATCTTAGAACAATAGTGATTAGAGTATTATTCGGTATTAGATTATTACGCTAGGAATTGTTTAAAATACTTTTTAAATGAAATTTTTGATGAAATTTTACGTGAATGTTCTTGATATATGCTGTGTGAATATTATGTGTGGAGAAATAATTTTCGTTTGAGTCTTCTCATTTATTTGATATATTTGGTAATTTATGTGTTTATGGCTTATTTGTAAAATAATTATTGAACGAATTTTATAATTGCTAAAATTATTTTTCATGAAGCATGTTATGTGTGTAGTATGTATTTCATACCTTGGAATAATTTTTGTCTACTGTTTACGGGTTCATTTGATTGATTTATCTATTTTTGCATTTTCGTGTTTGTTAGTATTGAAATCGTGAATATTATATTTTGAGGCTGAAAATTATGTTTATTTGCATAATCTGTATTTATGCATGTTATGTGAATTTTTAGTAATTTTTGGGCGTTTATTTCTATTTTTAATTATTATATTGGCTTTATTGAGTATTCTGTAATTTAACATTTAAAATTACTTTTAGAGTCCGAAAATTAGAAATAAAATTTTTATTATGTCAGTAGAGTTATAATGGTCATATGATAATTTTTGTGGTATTTTTTACTGATCGCTTTTATTAGATTAATAATTTTTATTGAGTTTTTGTTAAAAGTTTGAGGATATTCTTTTTAATTATTTAAGGGTTTATTAATCAGAAATAATTTGTGACCTTTGATGTTCTTGGAAGCTGATGATTTGTAGGTTACTGTGGTTATTATGGAGTATCATTATGTTTACGTTTAGTTTATGTAAAAATGATTAGTCGTATACGTTTGGCTGATTTAATTAGCTTTAGAGTTAATTGATGGTGACGTCAGAAGCACGCTGATGCGTCAGACGCAGGTTGGTCAGTGCGCCAGACGCACAGGGTGGGGCTGAGCGCAGGCTCATGCGTCGAACGCACAGTTTTGTGTTGTGTGATTTTCGTATGTTCTTGTACGTATGTTTCACATGAGTTGATGATCTTATACGATGTAATTCATTTCTGGTTGATGCTGTTAGTGCTGTAAAAACTCTTTTATTATCATTGTTGGTGCTTGGTGGTGTACATAGTATTTGGTGTTTGAGATATATTTTGTAAGTTTGTAAGTTACTATTTTGAGGATTTTTGAAGAATTATTTTTGATGAATTATGGGTATAAGGTCGGGTGGCATCCCTTTCTTTTTTGACGAATAGTTTTGAGATGGATGATACTTTATGATTTTATTTTTGAGATAAGAACATCCGGTGGGATAGATGTAGTCCCCGGTGAAGAACATGCCAACCACCTGGTTTGTGAACTAGGGGTGCACCTGGGTCAATTGTTGTCGTCCGAGAGGTCAGGGAAATCTGCGTGTTCTACCCTGCATCGGGAGTTTGGTCATTCTTAGACACAGGTCGTAGGGAACGTAAGCCCATATACAGAACTGGAGATTGCGATCTGACAAACCTTGGGAAGTTAATTGCGATTCACTGGCGTTCGGTTTCTGACTCAATAACTTGTTGTACCTTTGTTTTTATTATTATTTAAGTACACTTGAGATGATTTATTCATTTTATCTTATTTACTTGATATTTACTTTCACTTGTATCACTTGTGAGCTTTATGAATTTGGATGCATGTTATAGTTGTCTTGATCTTATGCATTCCTTTCTTATTAATCTATGTCTGAATTATGCTATGATTTCTTTTGTTCTGGGAGAACTGCTAGTTACTCCCCACTGACTGAAATTATTTAATATATCCTTGCAGATGGAAATGACTGCTAGACTTGTGACTGCTTGGGCTAGCAGAGTGTGGGTCGGTAATGAGAGGAAGCTTCTTGTAGTCTTTTTGGTAGGTGAGTTCTATGCAGACAATAAGGAGTCTTACATTATGCTATGTCTCAAGGACATTTAGTTTTATTTGAGTTTTTATGGGAGACTTGGTATGTCTCAAGCATAACCGTCCTGACGTTATTTCCGCTAATGTCTTTTAGTCAATCTAAAATAGTTATTGTTTAGTATCTTAGTAGTAGAAGGACGGGGTGTTACAGTTGGTATCAGAGCAAAGTTACCCGAGACCCTTACTTTGTCACTGTGAAACTCCCGGGAAATGTGTAGTTGAAGTAACTAGGGTCATTAGAATCTTAGGCTTCAAGAAAAGTAGTGGTGAGAGGGTCACTTGGGTAGGAAACCACGGGAAAATATTTTTCTTACTTTGATGTGATAAGTTGTTATTTACAACTAATAATGTGTTAAGTAAAGATTGTTTAACTTGTGTTTGTAGAATACCGCCTCGAGGATTGACTAGTGCTAGAAAGGAGGCTGCCCGGACAAGGCGTCAAGCACTTGAGAACGCTATCATAGCCATGGCTGCTAATCGGTCTACTGCTTAGTCTAATGGGCAATCTGTCTTTGATCGATTTGACCGTCACCGTCCGCCTACTTTAGACGGGACTTCTGATCCTGTTATGCTAAAAGGGTGGATAAGGGAGATGGAGAAACTGTTTGCTGCTACTGGTTGCCCTGCTGCTGAAATGGTGCCTATCGGTACCTACTATCTGAAGCTGAAAGAGAGGTTTTATCCTGATGAGCTCCGTTGGCAGAAGCAAGAAGAGTTCTTAACTCTGTCTCAGGGTACTCTGAGTGTGCAGGAGTACACTGATAAGTTCAACGAGCTGTCCAGGTTTGCTACCACTGTTGTACCTACTGAAGCCGAGCGTGTGAAAAGGCACATCAAGAAAATAGATCCTAGGGTGAGGACCCATGTTCTGAGTTCGGGTGCTTTGACTTTGCAGGGAGCCTATGAGATAGCCCTGAGTATTCATGCCTCTTTGAAAGAGGAAGATTCTGCTAAGGTGGTTGCTGTAAAGAAGCCTGCTGCTACCTATGTTCAGTTCCCGGCCAAGAAGCCGAGGTATGAGCCGTCTAGTCGAAGAGGTTATCAACAGGGTTCTGGATCTGGTTATCGTCCGAGCTTTGATCCGAGCAAGTGCTGAATCTGTGGTAAGGCTACTCATCCAGGGAAGAACTGTGATGGATCGACTGTTGTTTGTTTCTACTGCAAGGGGGTGGGGCACAAGTCTTTCCAGTGTTCTAAGAATCCTAGAGCTCCGTCTTATTCTGCTAGTCTTGCTAAGCCAGTTGATTCTTCTGCTCCTCCGAAGAACAGGATTTATGTGATGATGCAAGCTAAAGCCGACGTCCATCCTAATGTCATCTCTGGTGCTTTTCTTGTAAATAATACTCCTGCTTTTGTTCTGTTCGATACTGGTGCTACGGTATCATTTGTTGCTAGTTCCTTCGTTCGAAAAGCTAATCTCTCCTCTAGATCTCCTGTTAAGACCCTAATATCTCTTCCGTCTGGTGAGAATTATCCCTGTCATTCTGAGTTTAAAGGCGTGCCTGTCAGCATTATGGGTTCTGAGTTGCCAGCTGATCTTAAGGAGTTTGCTATGTCAGAGTTTGATGTGATCCTCGGAATAGATTGGTTATCGAAGTATCATGCCTGCATTCAGTGCCGTGATCAGAAGGTGGTGCTCCGAGATTCTAAGGGAAAAAGGATTTCATATTCTGGCATTGTGGTGAAGAAGGGTGTTAAGTGGGTGTCCGCTCTGAGAATGCGGAAGATGCGTCAGAAAGGTGATGTGGTATACCTTTGCATGGTGAAGGATTTGTCGTCTGAAGATCAGCTAAAGAGTATTCCGGTGGTTCGGGATTATCCTGATGTATTTCCTGAAGAGTTGCCAGGTATTCCTCCTAAAAGAGATGTGGAGTTCTGCATTGATTTAGTACCGGGTACTGCTCCTATATCCAAGGCTCCGTATAGAATGGCGCCGTCAGAATTGCAAGAGTTGAAGACTCAATTGCAAGAGCTGATAGATTAGGGCTTCATAAGGCCTAGTGTATCTCCTAAGGGTGCTCCTGTTCTGTTTATCAAGAAGAAAGACGGAAGTATGCGTCTGTGCATTGATTACCGTGAGCTGAATAAGGTAACGATCAAGAATAAATATCCGTTGCCTCGCATTGAAGATCTGTTTGATCAATTGAAGGGTGCTGGGGTATTTTCCAAGATCGATTTGAGATCCGGATATCATCAAATCCCCGTTAAGAAGGAAGATATTCCGAAGACTGCTTTCCGCACCAGGTATGGGCACTATGAATTTGAAGTGATGCCTTTTGGTCTCACGAATGCTCATGCGATTTTCATGGATCAAATGAATCGCTCTTTCCACGAGTACTTAGATACTTGTGTGGTCGTGTTTATCGATGATATTCTCGTTTACTCAAAGGACGAGAAGGAGCATGAAAAGCATTTGAGACTGGTGTTGGATGTTCTGCGCAAGCAAAAGTGGTTCGCAAAGCTGTCTAAGTGTGAGTTCTGGCTGAAGGAAGTTGCTTTTCTAGGGCATGTAATCAACAAGGAAGGAGTTAAGGTGGATCCCGTTAAGATCAAGGCTGTTGTCGAGTGGGAGAGCCCTAAGAATGTGACCGAGATTCGGAGTTTTCTGGGTCTTGCTGGCTATTATAGGAGGTTCGTTCAAGATTTCTCCAAGATAGCTCAACCTCTGACTCGCTTGATGCGCAAGGACTGCAAGTTCATCTGGTCTGAGGATTGTGAAGGGGCATTTCAGAAGCTGAAAAAGAGTTTGGCCTCTGCTCCTGTTCTTACTCTGCCATCTGAGGGTGCTGGGTATGAAGTGTTCAGTGATGCATCGAACAATGGTCTGGGTTGTGTTTTGATGCAGCAAGGGAAGGTAATAGGCTATGCTTCGAGGCAGCTGAAGGTGCATGAGAGGAATTACCCGACCCATGATCTGGAGTTAGCGGTTGTGGTGTCTGCACTAAAGATATGGCGACACTATTTTTATGGTGTTCCGTGTAAGGTGTATACTGACCACAAGAGCCTGAAGTACATCTTCACTCAGTGTGATCTTAACATGAGGGCGAGAAGGTGGCTTGAATTGATCAAGGATTATGATCGACCACGGATTACCAAGAGGGTAAGGCGAACAAAGTAGCGGATGGTCTGAGTCGCAAGAATAAGCATTCTTTAAACGCTGCTATGGTGGTGCCTCATGAATTATGTGAAGAGTTTCGCAAGCTTGATATCGAGGTTGTTCCTCAGGGTTATGTGTCTGCGATGTTGGGTTCCATGAGTGCTGAGCCTGAGTTGTTCCAGGAGTAAAGAAGCAAGCAAAAGGGTGATCCGAAGCTGGAGAAGATCCCTGAAGCAAAGATGCAAGGTTCTGCAGAGAATTTTGAGATCTGTGCTGATGATAGCTTGAGGTTTATGGGGCGTTGGTGTGTGCCCAATGATGGTGAGCTTAAGAGAAAGATTCTCGAGGAAGCTCATAGTACTCCTTATTCCGTTCATCCTGGTGGTGAAAAGCTTTATAAGGATCTGAAGGTTAATTTTTGGTGAGAGATCGTCGAGTTTGTAGCTAGGTGTTTGGTCTGCTAGAAGGTGAAAATTGAGCATCAAAGGTCTGGTGGTTTGTTGCAACCTTTGCCTATTCCTGCCTGGAAGTTCGACTCGATCTCGATGGATTTCGTGATGGGTTTGCCTAGAGTTGCTGGTGGGAAGAATGTTGTGTGGGTAATTGTGGATCGGTTGACCAAAGTGGCTCGTTTTATTGCGATGAAGAACACTTGGTCTATGGAAGAGTTAGCTGAAGCTTATGCTAATGAGATCATTCGTCTTCATGGGGTTCCCAAAGACATTGTCTCTGACCGTGATCCGCGATTTCTATCCCATTTCTGGACCGCTTTGCAGGAAGCTTTTGGCTCGAAGTTGAAGCTTAGTACTACATTTCATGCAGCTACCGATGGTCAGACTGAGAGAACTATTCAGACCTTGGAAGATATGCTTCGTGCTTGTGCCTTAGAATTTCAACAGTCTTGGGTCAAGTCGCTTAGTCTGGTGGACTTCTCTTATAACAACAGCTATCAAGCTAGTATCCAAATGGCTCCGTATGAGGCTCTCTATGGAAGGAAGTGTCGTAGTCCTACTTGTTGGAGCGACATCAGTGACTCATTGATTTTGGGCCCGCAGTTAATTCAGGATACTGTTGAGCAGGTGAAAGTAATGCAAGCTAAGATGAAGGCTGCTCAAGATAAGCAGAAGTCGTATGCAGATTTGCGTCGGAAACCTATTTCCTTTGAGGTGGGAGATAAGGTGATCCTGAAGGTTTCTCCTATGAAGGGAGTGACGCGGTTTGGTCAAAAGGGCAAGTTGAGTCCAAAGTATGTAGGTCCCTATGAGATTCTTGAAAGGATTGGGGAGGCCGCGTATCGTTTGGCTTTACCGCCAGAGCTGTCGAAGGTTCATGATGTATTTCATGTGTCGCAGTTGCGTAGGTATCGAAGTGATCCTTCGCATGTGATTCCTGTTGAGTCGGTCTCAGTCGAGCCGAATTTGACTTTTGAAGAGCAACATGTTCGTATATTGGACCGTCAGAACCGTGCTCTGAGAAGGAAGGTGATTCCCTTGGTTAAAGTACTTTGGAGAATTCAAAAGTACGAAGAAGCTACTTGGGAAATCGAAGAGTCAATGCGACTGAAATACCCGGAAATATTCGTTTCAGGTTTTCTTTGTGTGCTTGTCTTATCTGTTTGTGATTTCGAAGTTTCGAGGACGAAACTTTATTTAAGGAGGGGAGATTGTGACAACCCATTATTTTGCTCCTAGTTTTTCGCAAAAGTTTACCCTAAAATTATTATTTTCATCAAATTAATGATTTTTATTTTTATAAAATGGTGGGAGCCGAATTATTTTTATTATATGGCGTGCTAAGTGTGTGTATTATATTTATATTTATAATATAATTTATTATAATTATTTTCATTATTAAGTATTTTCAAAGTTTAGGCGCGATTTCGGAAGTTATCGATTTATCGCGTAACGGACTTTTGATGCATGGATCTTTGATGATTTGGGCCGAAAATATTTGGTGTGGTTGGGCTTGGGTCAGCAAGTCATGTGGAGGGAAAGGAGAAGTTTTTCTTTTCTCATTTTATTTTGGGTGACTCTTTGCATTTTTGTAACCTCCATAACCCCCTCATCATTTCTCCTATTTAATCCATTTATTTATTCTTTTAATCACGCCAAAAATCTGATTAAAATCAGAACTTCATTGCTGCCATTCTCACAAAATTTCGGACATCATCATCTTCATCATTCTCTCTCAAATTTTTTCCATTTCTTTTCTTCATCAATTGTTCGTGACTTGTTCTACTTGCCTTTTCTTGTACGTGGTGCTTTGGGGTTTGACGAAAGAGAAGGGTGCACGCATATAACGGGATTTTCCAGTAATTTTCAGCTCGCCTCCGACGATCCAGGTAACTAGTAGTTATCTTAGAACAATAGTGATTAGGGTATTATTCGGTATTAGATTATTACGCTAGGAATTGTTTATGGGTTTATTTGATTAATTTTTGCATTTTCGTATTTGCGTTTATTTCTATTTTTAATTATTATATTGGCTTTATTGAGTATTCTGTTAATTAACGTTTAAAATTACTTTTAGAGTCCGAAAATTAGAAATAATATTTGTATAATATCAGTAGAGTTATAATGGTCATATGATAATTTTTATGGTATTTTTTACTGATCGTTTTTATTAGATTAATAATTTTTATTGAGTTTTTGTTAAGAGTTTGAGGATATTCTTTTTAACTATTTAAGGGTTTATTAATCAGAAATAATTTGTGACCTTTTATGTTCTTAGAAGCTGATGATTTTTTGGTTACTGTGGTTATTATGGAGTATCTTTTTGTTTACGTTTGGTTTATGTAAAAATGATTATTCGTATACGTTTTGCTGATTTAATTAGCTTTAGAGTTAATTGATGGTGACGTCAGACGCACGCTGATGCGTCAGACGCAGGTTGCTCAGTGCGCCAGACGCATAGGGTGGCGCTGAGCACAAGCTCATGCGCCGAACGCACAGTTTTGTGTTGTGTGATTTTCGTATGTTCTTGTACGTATATTTCACATGAGTTGATGATCTTATATGATGTAATTCGTTTCTGGTTGATGTTGTTAGTGCTGTAAAAATTCTTTTATTATCATTGTTGGTGCTTGGTGGTGTACATAGTATTTGGTGTTTGAGATATTTGTTGTAAGTTACTATTTTGAGGATTTTTGAAGAATTATTTTTGATGAATTATGGGTATAAGGCCGGGTGGCATCCCTTTCTTTTTTGACGAATAGTTTTGAGATGAATGATACTTTATGATTTTATTTTTGAGATAAGAACATCCGGTGGGATAGATGTAGTCCCCGGTGAAGAACATGCCAACCACCTGGTTTGCGAACTAGGGGTACACCTGGGTTAATTGTTGTCGTCCGAGAGGTCAGGGAGTTCTGCGTGTTCTACCCTGCATCGGGAGTTTGGCCATTTTAAGACACGGGCAGTGGGGAACGTAAACCCATATACTGACCTGGAGATTGCGATCTGGCAAACCTTAGGAAGTGAATTGCGATTCACTAGCGTTCGGTTTCTGACTCAATAACTTGTTGCACCTTTGTTTTTATTATTATTTAAGTACTCTTGAGATGATTTATTCATATTATCTTAGTTACTTGATATTTACTTTCACTTGTATCACTTGTGAGCTTTATGGATTTGGATGCATGTTATAGTTGTCTTGATCTTATGCATTCCTTTCTTATTAATCTATGTCTGAATTATGCTTTGATTTCTTTTGTTCTGGGAGAACTGCTAGTTACTCCCCATTGACTGGAATTATTTAATATATCCTTGCAGATGGAAAATACTGCTAGAATTGTGACTACTTGGGCTAGCAGAGTGTGGGTCGGTAATGAGAGGAAGCTTCTTGTAGTCTTTTTGGTAGATGAGTTCTATGCAGACAATAGGGAGTCTTATGTTATGCTAGGTCTCAAGGACATTTAGTTTTATTTGAGTTTTTATGGGAGACTTGCATGTCTCGTAGTTTTGGATGATGTTATGTTCTATTATGTTTTGGGATTTTCCTTTTGATTGGAATTATAATGTTTTGAGATATTTCTTTTGAAAGCTATGAAACTTTAGTTTGAGGTTGTCTTTATTTATTGTTTTAGAGTAGCATAACCGTCCTGACGTTATTTCCGCTAACGTCTTTTAGTCAATCTAATATAGTTATTTAGTATCTTAGTAGTAGAAGGACGGGGTGTTACAAAACAACCACTTAATTTTAGAGTCGTCTTCTATTTGCCATCTTAATACTTTCCTAGAAAGAGGACCAATGGCCATTAATTATTTCTGCCATGATGAGGGCTGGGAAACTTTATAGTTAAAAGATATTGATTTTTACAATACTTTCTTTTCGTAAGTTCAACCTAAAGTTTAAATTTTTTTAACAAGGAGCCATAAAAGTTTTATTTGGAGCGCAAGGTTGTTAACTTCTGCTTTCAGGAATCCCATACCACAAAGGAATATAGGTTGACAAATACAATCCCATCCTATTAAATTTGGGGATTTAGAATTATTATGCTTTGTTCCAGAAGAAATTTCGGTATGTGGAATCCAGTTTATTAAGAACATCTTTAGGAAGAGCGAAACTTAACATTTAGTAATTAGCTTTGGTGGCTAAGTTGGATTGTATAAGAATTGATCTACATGCTTGAGAAAGAGAATTGGCTTCCCATTTTGGTAATTGATTGTGCACATTTGTAGTAATATATAGAGAGTAAAAGTTTCTTTTGTAACTCGTGTGTCAATAGTAGGACAACCTAAGTAACTCTCTAGTGAAGTTGTTTGGGACGTTTGGAGGATGTTTTAGATCAAAGATACATTATCTTGAAAGGAAACATTTAAGGTACATTAAAAGTTGATTTGTTGAAATTAACAAGTTGACTTGACATAGAGTAGTTTCTGTCTAAACTAGTCTTGATTGCAGGAAAGAAAGCAAACTTGCCCGAATTGTCCCGACCCAAACCAACCCGAATTAATTGGAACTGACCTGTTGTTGTCCCGACTCACCAAACCCGCACCCGAAAGGTCAGGCATTCGAGATGACACGTACCCGAACGGACCCGACATGAGTGGAACTCGAGCACAAAGATGGCCCGAAGTAGACTCGACCCGAAATGCCCCGACCCGTTTGCCACCTCTTGGTATGAGTAAACCTTTGGAATATAAAGTCATACCAGTTCGTCGCCAAGACAACCAAACAAACCTCGGAAAAGGCATAAAACACCCCACATGATTTTTTTTATTCGCCTCCTCTTGGCGTTGCTCCTTCTCCGCCTCCACCTTCTCTTTCTCTGCCTTCGCCTTGTCTTCCTCGTTCACCACCTCACTTTGACTCTGTGCTTTACTACTCATTTTTTTATTGTTTTAGCTTTTATATAAAATTTAGTTATACTATATATTTTTTATATATAATATATTAAAAAATTATTATATTATATATTAGCTATATTTTCAAATTTTAAATAAAATATGATTATTGATCTAAAAAAACAATCATATCTTCTAATAATTAAGTATTTTATATGCTTTTGCAGCAATCATGTGCATATATAAGGTTAGTTATTTCATAAGCTAGCAATCGATTGAGGCCCTTTCTCAACTTCGCCTTTTAATTTTACATAGTTTTATTCTATCATTCAAAAACAAATGTGAGCTCAGCCCCGACCCCTACCATATGGGGGCTTTATGCTGACATTAGGCCTCTAGACAAAAAAAAAATCAAAGGTATTACTATTGTTTCAAAAGAAATTAGAATGCAAAATAACACCTATAAAATATATGTTACTGGTTTCTAAATTTCCCAATACTCATACAAGCACAATAAACACATCTCATTTTCATTCACTTCACACCGACAAAACATCACCATTACCATCTAGGTGCAAAAGAAAAACCACAATCCGTAGAAAGTATGTGAAGCTTGAGTTTTTTCCATCACCATTACCTAAATAAATGAAAAAAAAGTGTTCATCATTTAATCCAAATCGAAAAAGTGGAAAGATATTTGGTCCAGGTTTTTTAAATTTTGATTTTTCGGTCCGAATCGTTTGTACAAGTTTTTTAAATAATTTATACTTTTTTTATAGGTAAGTGAGAGATTATATTTCAAACGCCAAAAACCAATTTCCAACCTATAGACCTTCCTCAAGCAAACTATCGAAGATGGACTACATTTTTTTTATGATCAAAGTATAAATTTTCATTTAATTAATATTAGGTAAATACAAAACCAAACCCTAGAACATCTAATTACAACATCAAACATTAACTAATTATTTTTTTCTCTCCATCGATGAAGCTACAGACATTGAAGCACTTAGGCTCCGTTTGGTAGGGCGTAAAATATTTTCCTGGAAAACTGTTTTTCTCTATTTCCAATTTTACATTGTTTGGTTTGCAAAAGAGTGTAGTACTATTTTCCCTAGGAGTAAAATTGTTCTCCCAATGATGGAAAATCACTTTCCCTTCAAAATGAAAGGAAAATTGTTTTCCTTCCTTTTCCTTATCTCTCTTGTACACTCCTCTCAATACCTCCTTACTTTCACTTTTATTTTCCTCTCGTTTCATCATTTTTCTTACATGGAACCAAACAACGGAAAACTAATTTTGGAATTGTGTTTTCCATTGAAAATCATTTACACTGAAAATCATTTTACACTGAAAATGTTTTAAACCCAACCAAACGGAGCCTTAGTACGGTAGAGATTGTAAAAGCAGAAAACGACCACAACCGTGACCACCAATTTTCATTTCATTGATATTAGGTAAAAACAAAACCAACCATTAGAATATCTAATTACAATATCAAACATTAACTATTTGATTTTTTTTTCTCCATTGATGAAGCTACAGACATTGAACCAAGAGGTGGCAATCTTGGTCGAAATTCAGCTCTAACAATTATTTGTCAGACCAAGTCGTAACTATACCAGAAAACCCAAGATGTACAAAATATTGTCCGTCAGTGTATACATAATTGTATAAATGTAGTATGGAACTACATTTTTTTTTTTGTTTTTTTTTTTGATCAGGAGAGAAAACTAGGAGGTGTCTCTACAATGAAACACCACCTAAAACATCCCGGAGGATGTTACAAGTTACAAATAACAAGTAACCAGAAAGAAGATAAAGGAGCACCAAATAACACCAGTGGAAGCTCCGCCGCGGCAAAAGAGCCTTCACCCCAGGCACAACCGAAGACGCCTTCTTGAACCCGTCACGGGGGGCAAAACAAACTCCACTGAATTGGCACCCTCTACTTCCAAAGAAACAAACCCAACTTACTATCAATCAACCGGCTAAGGGAAGGAAATCAGGAGAGGAACCCTTAGCCCAAAGCCCGAACCCGAGCCCGAAGTCCTTAGGCCGAAGCCCGAACCGGAAGCCCGCAGCCTAGCAACAAACCGACACCCGATGCCGACGAGCACGCCCCATCGCGAAACGAACCACGACCCACCGCGAGAACAAACTGAGCTCGAGCCATGAAGCCCGAACTGGAAGCCAGCAAACCTCACGAACAAACATCGCAACGAAGAAACATCGCGAAAGCTAGACAAGGCCTAGAGAAAAAAAGTCCGGCTGAGGACAAGAGATATTTGACTAAAATGAAAAGAACTAAGCCATAACAATGGCTAGATCTAGGAGGAGATGAAGAAAAGGGAGGCTAGGTTTTCAATTTCTAAAGAAATTGATTTGGGGGAAATTTTTAGGGTTTCCTTTTAAGAGGAAT
This sequence comes from Beta corolliflora, assembly GCA_947648045.1. Classification (NCBI taxonomy): domain Eukaryota; kingdom Viridiplantae; phylum Streptophyta; class Magnoliopsida; order Caryophyllales; family Amaranthaceae; genus Beta; species Beta corolliflora. The sequence goes on from CANSZD010003606.1 coordinate 254,029, forward strand.
TTCTAGAGAGAAGGCAGAGCCTCTCTCTCTAGAAATCCCCTTTTTGTAGTATGGAACTACATAGTCTTAAGTCATCTCTCATTATGGCATAAATTTCTACTAATACTCGCACGGATCGAATTGATTCAGAAAACATCATTACTAAGAGATCCAAAACCTCTCTTTTTCCATCCCGGTCAACGTTGTTCCCTATCAACTTCTAAACAACCCATTAAAACATTCGAAGCTAATAGGTGATGTGTAACACCCCAATAATCCTCTATTTTCCAAAATGCATTTTTAATATAAAACTTAGAGAATTATCAAAGTATTATCGCCCGTGTGATAACGTATCGGCTTATTCAAAATTTTGCAGCGGAAAACAATAAATAACTTTGAAAACAATAACTCAGTCAACCATAAGTCAACTCCAAAACCAAACTAAAAGTCAAACCAACATAAAGTCAAACTCAAACCATAAATAAAAGTAAACTAAAGTATTAAGATAACACAAGCTCTCCACGAATCCCGAACCCATGATGCATCATCTTCAAACCTAAAATGGACGATGCACTATTGATCCCGAGAGACTGCTCACCAAATAGGTCATCACAAAATCAATAAGGCACAGCCATGATCGACATACACACAAAAGCACGTAATCAGCAAAGCTGAGTAGTACATAATAAATAAATAGATCCTAACATGATACTAATAAATATTTTAAGCAAAGTTAAACAATATTATAATAACATGACAGACTAACTTTACTGAACTTGATTCCACAACCAATAAGTTCATTAAATTTAGTTTGAATAGGCAATGGAAAGAGTTGTCCAAACCAAACCAGTCTTCAATTTAGAAGACGAAGTACGGATGCGACTCCGTACTCCCATGACCAACAATATTGAGGTACTAATTTAATAAAATAGGACACGGTGATCAATCCCGTCCCAAGAAAAGCCATGGGCTACCACCATGTACTCCAACTCATACTAGTCCAACACTTCAGACGTGCACAAGTATAAAGCTTATTGCTATTCACTTTCCACTTTAAGTGATTAATAAATTATTTACTTGTTATGACAAAGTAAAACAAACAATATAATCATCATGGATACATGAAACTTCCATTTTTATCTTAGGATTAGATAAGGTGATCAACAACTTAACAATCCAAGAACAAATCCATTATTAGTTCCATAACCATTATTTATTTGTTGATCTAAGTCAACAATCAACCAACCTTTCATAGGTGAATAACCAACTTACCAAATAAGGCTCTCGGTCCTCATAAAGTAAATAAAATAATCCAAAGGGAACAACATGATCCAATAACAACATAATTATTAATCCCTCATGTGAATTAATAAAATAATGTTCACAATCCCATATGCTTGCATCAATCATCCATACAAACATAGTATAACCAACTTAAGCAACATGCTTCTCACAACGGCAAAAAAAATACAATTCCACTTGAATATAAATCACATATGAGCCATAAATAGTTCCCTATACATGATACTACATCAATCCTAATCTTAGGACATGATGCTAGTCTAGTAACACATAGGTATGTATGTACCTTGTGTAGAAAATATGTGAGGCCACTTTAACAACCTTAGAAGTCGCCAAAAGAGAATTCTCCGCCTACCAAATATCAATACAACCACTAATCAATAATCAAATAAAATTCCAGCAACTTTAAAATATTTTAAACCCTCTTTAAAAGTGTTTAAAATCCTTTTTAATCATTAAAACTCCAACTACTAATGTCTCCTAGTATAGTACTACCAAACTAGTCATTTAAAACTCTTAAAAACCCATACTTTGACAATTAAAACTCCATCATAAGCATACTAATAAAAATTTCAGCAACTTATAATGTGTTTAAAACCCTTTAAAACATATATGCTTAAACATAATCATACACATAAGAGTGTTCAATTTTCATAAACTATAATATAGTACTATAATTTCTAACTCATAAAACCCTAAAAATCCATGCTTTGATACTTAAAACCCTAGTTTAAACATAATTAATAAATCTGAAATTTAATTACTTTATTATACAAATTACATAATCTGAAATTTATATTTAAATCTTCAAACTATAAACTTTAATCATGAAATCATTAAATCAATCCTTCAAAAGAAACATAAACTTAACATTAAATAAAATACAGAAGGAAGAGAAATAAACCAAAGAGAGGAAGGAGGGGAAGCACGGCCGAGAGAGAACGTGGCTGGGCGGCGGCGGTCGGTGGTGGCCAGCGCTGCTGCTGGCCGAGAGAAGAGGAGAGCCGAAGGAAGAGAGAGAGAGAACCGTGGGGGAGCAGAGAGAAAAGAAAGAGAGGAGAGAAAATTTAGGGTGAGTGTTTAATGTGTGGGAACTTTGGGTTTATATAGGTAACCCCTTGTGAGCTTAGGGTCGGAAAATGTGTTTGGGCTTTTAATTATCATTTAATGATTGGGTACTTGAGTTGAGTTGGGTTCCCCTAACCCATTTTAAAATCCTTTACACTACAATTCAAAGATGTTTAAACTATTAAATAATTTTCAAATTATGACTAAATAAAATATTTAATTACTTAAAATCATTAAATAATCCTTTTGACTTTCAAATAGTCAACATTCTAAGAAATAAATTATTTAAATACTAAAATATACATAAATATACATTAAAATATATTTATAAAATTCATAAAATTATGGGGGATTACATGATGGAAAAAAAACTATATGTAACATCCTTGAACTTAGTTAATACTACATTCAGACCATCAGTGACAACAAGTTTGAGCTGAGTTGATTTTTCAAATCTATATACAGTTACAATGTATTATCTACACTATAAAGAGCAACCTACACTTCAAGTTCCACCCATCCACAACTATTTCAAGAACAAAAAAATGCACAATTGTAATCCAAAATTACACATGTGCACCAAACAACGCCAAAGTTTTTCTTCTTCGGCTCATAACATTTTTTTCTCACTTCTTTTACGTAATTGTACCATTTAGGTGCACAAGAGGAACCACAATCCGTATAAAGTATGTGAAGCTTGAGTTTGTTTCCATCACCATTAGGAAAATAAACGAAAAAAAGTGTTCATCATTTAAGCGAAATCGAAAAAATAGAATGATCTTTGGTCCAAGTTTTTTAAATTTTGAGTTTTTCAGTTCGAACCGGTTGAACAAGTTTTTTTAAAATACCTTTTATATAATTTTTTTATTAGTAAGTGAGAGATCATATTTCAAACGCCGAAAATCAATTTACAACATACAGTCCTTCCTCAAGTAAACTATCTAGGATGGACTCCATTTCCTATTGTCATTATTGTTTGTGTTTTATCGAATATGATTGTTTATTAGTTATGTTGTTCATGTTCTGTATGGAAATTGATTTGGAATTGGAGTGTTCATATAAAATGCATTGTTGAAAGTGAAAGTGATTAAAAAACTAATCATTTAAAGTGAAGAATGGCAAAAGTTAGAAGGAGCCTTTGAGGATCGCTTCTGGTGGGCCTCTCATAGGTTATGAACACATGACCAAAGTCTTAGGGCTTCTCTGGTGGTCGACCCTAAGGACCTTTAGAAATTACTCTCTGGTGGAGTGTCATAAGGGATGGTGGGGTATTATGAGAGTCGCCTTGGAAGTATTACCTCTGGTAGGCTGCTTTAAGGGGTGTATACACTAAAGACTACGGTAGGCCTTATATTTGGTGGGAAGACGTTCCCAGATAAGCGATGTGTCTGCTATCTGGTGTTGAAACCTTCGCGTCATTCCCTTACCTATTGCCAAATGATTGTGTTAAAAGAACGTAAAGTGTGAATGTGTATAAAGAATTGATTGAAATGAATAAAGATTGTTCTGTAAAGAACCGTAAAGTCTCCAAGAGTATTGGATGACAAGTTTAAAGCATGTGATGATATTGTAATTGTTCTGTAAGGAATCGTGAAGTCTTTAAGGTAATATGAACGACAAGTTTAAAGCATGTTGGCTGTTGTGATTGTTCTGTAAGGAACCGTGAAGTCACCAAGGGTATTGGATGACAAATTTAAAGCATGTGTTGTTGTTGCTGTTTCTAATGATGTTATTCTTGCCGTTATAATTGTGATTGAATCGTTTTCAAGTAAAGAAACACCAAACTATGTTTTAAACCTATTTAATAGGATAGTACTCCGCTTTGCTGATGTGTGTACATTTTGTTTTGTCATTTCTATGGCCTGTCACTTGGTGGGTGGTAGTGTCCTGTATGTTGCAGGTTCAAGACTTGAAGATTATTATTTAGAGTTAAAGGTTTCGGAATGGTGGAAGACTTGTTGTAATGTTATATTTGTTTTCGAGGTGAGGACGCTCAACCTTGTAATAGTTAGTCGTTAATTAGTCGTTTTCCATTTTTGCATTTAAGAGGCGTTAGTGAGCTTGATTCTCTCTTGGTGTTGCTCCGTGAAAGCGTTGAGGCTGTTGGGTGTTGGAATTGGAAATATTTTATTTAACTGAACTTGTGAACAATAATTATTTCCCGCATTAGGGTTGTTATATTTTCAAAGGAAGCTCTGCCGGATTTCGCAGAGAAATTTATTAGGATAGAGTATGAGAATCAGCGCGTTGTTGTCATATTTAATTCAAATTAAATAGAGTTGGGCTTTTGGTTTCCACATTCTCTGATATAGTTCAGTGAGTGTGATGGTTGGAGTTGGTCAGCTCGACCAAAATATTTAATTCCATTGTACATTATTCCTTGTAAGTTAGTCGAGAAGGACCGCCTGTTACAAGTGGTGTATGTAGGATTCGGCGAGGGGTGACGTAATTTTGTGATAATATTAGTAAAAGAATCACTAATTTTTTTCGAAGGTATAAATTAGCCAATATAAAATAAACATAAAAATATCAAAAATATATATTATCTGGAAGTTTTTATATTAACGAACCCTTCAAAAATAAGAAATCTAACTCTGACCATGTCAGCACTCATAAAGAAAACATCAAAGCAAATTCCCGGTTTAGCTATTACTTGGACGATTGCTAGATGAAATTAGCGAGCGCTAAAGCGGTAGCTAAAGTGATTAGCGATTGCTAAAGCGGTAGCTAAAGAGATTATCGATTGCTAAAGCAGTATTTAAGCGGTATCTAAATTGGGAAATGTTATTTCCTCAAAATTATGATACCTCTTGCTTACTACAATTTTAATCATATATTCGGGTTTACCATGAGCATGATACACCCAAGGCTATGTTTTTGCTCATTTGAAATCTCTAAATGAGCATAATCAGAAAATAGGTAGAGCTGTAAATGAGCAAAATAAAATAACTTTGAGTGTGTACCATGTGCATGGTACACTCATTTGTATGATGAATGCACTTCCTTGCTTACCACATAGCTTCGCCCCCTTAAAAGGGGTAAGATGCACACTTACACTAGTAGAAAAATATTGATTTGCGTCTCCTAAATTGTGTCGTACAATTGGAAAACCGACGCAGAAGGTTGGGGCCGTATCATTTGCGTCGAACGTGGGATGAACGCGACGCAAATCATGGTTCATGTGCGTCGGACAAGGGGTGCATCCGACGCAAATACTTAGAGCTAATGGGTGGGAAAATCATGTGCGTCGGATGATGTTCTTTGTTCGACGCAAATAACAAACGATTTGCATCGAACGTCTTTAACATGTGACGCAAATGATTGGGCTTAGGAGATTTGCGTCGGATTTCGGCCCATCCGACGCACATGCCCAAACTCATTCTCCTTTTATTTTCGAGTAACCCTCAGTCCCTCACACTTTCTCTCTCTCTAACCCTAAAACTCTCATTCACTCTCCTGTGACGTCGCTCTCCTGTGAAATCTGCAATCTCACCCCTCTCTCTAAGTTACTCCCTCAACACCGGCGATCCTCCTTTCTACCGTTTCCGACGAAGAGCACAAACACAAAACCAAGATCTCGCCGTTCATCCTTTCTACCGATTCCGACGAAGAGCACAAACACACAAAAAAATCTCGCCGTTCATCCTATGTACTATTTCCAGTGAAGAGCACGAATACAAAGAGGAGAGAGAAACGAAGATTAGTTTTCCAGAAGTTTTTCCCCAGTTAGGGTTCATCTTCTCTGAATTCTCGATTTTCAGGTATTCTCAATTCACATTTTATTCTGAATTTCTTTGTTTTGCCATATTTATGTTTATTTTTGAAATAAAAAAATTGAACCTATCAAAAATGAAATTTCTTTTATTTTTTTAGTTTTTTAACTCATTTAAAATGAAACTTATTGAATTTGCAGATCAGGTGGAGGAAGAGAAGAAATTGCAGACCAAGCTTTTCTATTTCGATCTTTTTAGATATGAAAGTTTTAGTTTTAACAAGTTTTAGGATGTTTCTCTAACACAAGCGATCATATTCTACTTTGGTTGATTCCATTTTATTTTGTACGATTTGCTTAAGTTTATCATTTAGATTTTCGTTGTTCATGTTTTCTGATTACAGACGATTGTAGAGAATAAAGAATCATGTTTTGGTTCTGCTTGAATTTCGTATGTGCAGTATTTCGTGCTTGTTATTGAGTTGGGTTAGTTTTATTTTTTTACTATATAAACTGCCACTTGCTTCGGATGTATAACCTTATCCGACGCAAATCCACATTATTTGCATCCTACTTACATCCCTGTCCGACGCACATCCCCATTATTTGCATCAGATGTCGACTCAAGACGACGCAAATCCTCGTCCACTCTACAGCATGGAACAATCATTTTGAGACTATTTGCATCGGGTAGTGCACCCCATCCGACACAAATGGCACTACAATTACGTCAGATGCACAACCGACGCAGATTACATTTGGGCAATTTGCGTCGAGACTTCTAGCGTCGAACCCCAGTCCGATGCAAATGAGGGTCTGGGATCCGACGCAAATCTCCATTTCTGTACTAGTGTTAGCCCGATTGGAGCGTGACGTAATCCAAAAAAAATCCATCCTAAACCCGGCCCGCAAAACAGAATTAGCAGGAAGTACTTCCTCCGTTCTTTTATTATTGCAACATTTTCCTTATTAGGAAGTTTTATATTAATTGCAACACTAAATTTAACTATGTTTTCTCTTTATCTCTCTCCTTATCACATGAGTTTCTTTTTTATCTTTCTATCTATCCCTTTTCTCCTTAAAAAATGTGAAACCGTTATATATTGCAATTATTAAAGAAGAGAGAAAGTATTTATTTTCTCATTTATAATGCTATTGAAACCGGCAACTACCTTAGATCCCATTCCTCCATCGGGGCGGTTGTTTATAGAGGTGTCAATTCAGTTTAACAGTTCAGTTATGGTTATATCCAAACAGTTCAGTTCATATCAGTTCAGTTTACGCCAGTTAAAATTATTAATATTCGGCTCAGTTCGATTAACAAACTTTTCGATTCGGTTTAATTCGGTTATTTTTCTTTCCGTCGGTTCGGTTCAGTTGCAGTTTAAACCAGTTTTTACCCGAACAGTTAAACCAACCAACGGTTGAATCCATAACAGTTAAAACACGTTGCAATTATTTTCAGTTTATTTCAGTTTTTTACACAAATCACATAAGTTCGACGATAATCGTATCGGTTCGGGTATAAGTTAGTCACATTCATGTATTTGTTCGGGAAAATTGGAGCTTCATGTCGGTTTTTTTTCGGATAAAATTAACGTGGCAAATAAGTGTTGTCCGACACTGCTTGCCTCGAAAAAAATCGGTTGTACTTCCCAAAAACGTGTATAAAAGTGACATCGATATATGTATACTTTACTGATATATATATTCGACAATTTGGAATAAGACAATTTTATATAAATCGATATTCAAACTTTTAGTTGTATGCAAATCACATCATGTTTGGTTAAAAAGGACGTTTTATATCAGTATAAATTCTTATAAACTTCCTCGAAAGACGAGTTAGACATTATTTAAAAAGCCAATTAGATCAATGTCTTACTATAACTTTATTAGATCAATGGATTAATATGACTATACTAGTCATTAAGCTATATGCATTTGAAGAATTAAAACCTTTAATCGACGTAAAATTAGTTAATATTGGATTAGATCAAGGTACCTATGTGAATCGATAAGTTAAATCAAGATAATAATACTCCATTTAAGTTAATCGTTAACAAGTTATATTCAATTTGAAACTCATACATCTTAGCCCAACTGAAAGAAATTGATATTAGATTAGATGAATGTATCAACGTAAGGCGGTAAATTAATTGATCTTAGTTTATAACATTTATTTAAACGATATTTGCTCGTATCAATTATCTCATTGTCTCATTTCTCGGTTAATTACAATACATTGATTATCTTATGCAATAACAACTTGTTTTAATTCAATTATATGTTTTAAGTTTTGAAATAAATTTAACTTAAAACATATAATTGAATTAAAACAAGTTGTTATTGCATAAGATAATCAATGTATTGTAATTAACCGAGAAATGAGACAATGAGATAATTGATACGAGCAAATATCGTTTAAATAAATGTTATAAACTAAGAACATTTTTTTTTTGAATAGATAAACTATGAACATTTTAATTACTAATTTAAATTATTATGAGTATCCGAAAATGGGGTTATAGGGTATGAGATTTGGGGTTTGAGCTTTATAGATTTGGAGCATGGGGTTTAGCCATTTAGGATAAATTTTTAAGGGGGAACTTTACCTCCAAAATTGTGAATGTAGCAATGGAAATAAATGGCGGGGTAAATTCCCTCCAAACAGAACATTGGGCTAAATATATTTTCTTATTGGATTGCTCACAATAAAAAGTGACTACTTCTAGTTTGGCCGCCTCATTTCTTTAATATTTACAATGTGCCTCATGGCTCCCTGCTTCTTCTCTGATCTCTTTCCTTCTCTATAGTTTTCATCTATCTCTTTCATGAGTTTCATCCTCTGAAACCTCTAACCACAATCCTAATTATTTTAACTTCTGATTTCTACTTCTCAAAAACATGTGTTATTTGATACTTCTAATCTTGAAAATTCAACCAAATTCACGGAATCCGATCACAACTTTGACCTTAATTCGAAGAGTTTCATAGAAGTCGGGAGTAATATATCAACGCATGTTAATTTTAATTCTTGATCTTCGATTTGTATGAATAATTTACCCCAAACCTTTTTTTTTGTTTTGGCCTTTTTTTTCTCTCTCATTGATTTTGTCGACTCTCGCTAATGTGGGTTTCAATTTTATTTGAATTTCAAGTTTTTGGTTTCCCCCTTTTGGTTTTCTTCTTTCGTTCCTTTTTAAACTTTTGATTTCTAAATATTTTGAGGTGCTTCTTTGGTATAATGGGGGAGATAAATGTGGATCTACACAACCCAGTTGAATGCCTTAAAATTTAAAATTTAAAGAAAATTCAAACACACACACTTTAAGAGAGAGAGTAGTGCCCAGTTTGGGTCTTAATTCTGAAGGAAAGAAAGGTCCTGACTGTGTGAAGGAGGATATGAAAAGGGATGTCTTGGGAGTTACAATATTGGAAGACTAAGCTTCGCTGGAGGTTTCTAGAGTTTAGCTATGGAGGGTGGGTTTATATTTTGGGATTATGTAATATAGAATGGTTGGAGCTCCTTTTGTTTGGCTGGAATTTGTGAAAGTTCGGTTAGGTTGTAATATAATTATGGTTTAATGTTATCCTTTTGGTTTTTTTAAAAAAAAAAATAGAGAAAGTGTTAAGACTTTTGGTGACAACCCAAAATTGGTTATTTGATATTTGAAAGAAGAGGAAGTTGGTGAGTGTTTTGATATTGTTAAGGAAATTGAATTTGATGATTTTGAAGAGGGAGTTTGAATAATTTACTTTCGTTGTAGACTCAAGAGTTAAAAATTTATAGCAAGTAATATGGTATTAATAGTTACGAAAGAAACAAACTTATAACTGAAATAAAATTATATCTCATACTTTTGTAAAATTTGATCACTCACTATGATGGATTTGAAATTATCAATTTATTATAAAATAAAGCTATAATGTCATAAATTCATATATTACTAATAAAATTATCATCATAAATTTTCATGTGAGAGTATATCATAAAGTTGGCTAAAATGTAAATTCGATTTGGAGTGTAAAATCAGTGAATTTGATATAGTTGAAAATTATTAAGAAATTAAATTATATGTCATAACTTCAATACTAATAAAAAATTATCATGATAAAATTTGTATGTCATTTGGAGTACTATCAAGAATTTGAGTAATATGTGAATTGGAGTATTATCAAGAATTTAGGTAATATGTGAATTCGGTTCGGATACAATTAAAAATCAATTTAAAACGGTTTCAGTTTAAATCGGTTTCAGTTCAGTTCAGTTCAGTTTCAGTTTGAATCAGTTCAGTTAATTCAGTTAAATATCCAGTTCAGTTGATCGATCAACTTTTCAGTTTTTCACGGTTATTTTCGATTCTGGCCAGTTTCGGTTCGATTGCGGTCAGTTTTGGTTTTTCATTTATAGTTTATTTCAGTTTTAGTTCAGCATTTTTCAGTTGATTTCAGTTACAGTTACTCCTAATTCAGTTTAATTCAGTTCAAATTTCAGTTGTTTCAGTTCAACCACCAGTTCATTAACCAAACTGACAACTCTAATTGTTTACAATATTCATGCTGACCCCTCGTCAGTCGTATCGCTTTCCCGATTCATAACAAGATCCTAAAAAGAATGCTTACGTGTAACGCAAATTGTGACAAGTCTCAACAACCAAGCTACTCTAGCCACTTATGATGATAAACATTGTTCCTCCTCCAATATAATCATAGCAATTTAACTCTCAGAGTCTCATAGTTCCAATACATTGACTATTATTCTTGAGTAAGATTTTCAATTAGCTTTTAGAAAAAATCGTAAAAGTTTTTGTTAGCAGTGGCTTCCTCCGTCCCATAATATAATTCTCACTTTTTATTTTTCACGGGAATTAAGGATAATTGAAGAAGTAGTAAGATTTCCAAAAAAGATGTATTTCCTCTGTTTTGAAATAAGTGAAACACTTCTCTCAAAATGCTCTCATATAAAAGAAATAAGTGTTTCACTTATTTCAGAACGGATGAAGTATTTAAGGAAGTGCTTTTTTGACACTTTTGTCTTGAAACTAGTTCTTTATTTTATTTTTTCTATAAAAATAATAATAAATATTCCTTGGAATGGAGTAAAATAATAAAAAGGGGCACGTAATTTGAAAGAAAAATAGGGGTATTTTGGAAAGTTTATGTAGAAATAAAGGATAGTTTAGTTCAAATAAATTGATAAAAAAGAAAACAGGCACAACATTTTGGGATACCCAAAAAATAATGCAAGCATTATATTATGGGATGGAGGGAGTAGTTCCTAAAATGTGGAAGTTATGAAAATCTAATTGAAAAGATTACAAGAATTATATACTAACATTTGCTTTCATATATTTTTCTTTTGATAATTTTCGGAATTATATTAAGAGACCAAAGGAGCCAGCAGAAATTACAAAAGTTTAACGAGCTGGAACTTAAAGCCCAAAGAACGAACATTCAAGTAACTGAATGAACCAAAAAGCTCGACTATAATCAAAAGGAGCATTCCATCAGGTGGAAACCATACACCCAAGGCTAGATCCAGGCGACAAAATTATCCAATCTCAAGAGACCTTGTTTCGCAAGCGCATCCGCCACCATATTTGATTCCCTTCCTTTATGAACAAGAAAAATCCCATGATTGCCATGAAGGTAGCTCCGGATGAAATTTGTTTGAAAGGAGAGGTTCCACGGCCCGTTATTCTCACCCAAGCACCATTTAACTGCATTAGCCGAATCTGATTCTATGATGAGATTGCAGTTGTTGAATAGAGGTGATGCTTGGAAAATTGACAATGCCCGATGAATGGCTAATACCTCGGCTTGATTAATGTCCATTATAGGGATTGGGCAGGAGAATAAACATTTAAAAATACCAAGGTGATCACGAAGGACCCCCCCTATTGCTGATCTTGAGAGGTGAGTATTCAATGAAGCGTCGACATTCCATTTTAGGAGGTTTGAAGGAGGGGGAGACCAAGACCCGACAAGAGGGATTACAAAACCAGGGCCATTTTTACAGGGCAGCTGCGACCACAGAAGGCATTGAGGGTTACGGATTATTTCATTTGAGCTATATGGAAAAGGGTCACCCCAACCCGATATCCACCAGCTAAGGCGAAGAAGGATCAGCTCTTGAATTTGCAACGACGAGCATGACAATTGCTGGAAGCATCGAGCATTCCTCTCTTTTCAAAGAGACCATAAAATGATGAAGAAAGTAGCATCCCAAACTTTTTTGAAGAAGACATTATGGGATGGACACTTCCATTGACTGAATGCATCATTAATTGAGTAAGGGAAAGCCCAATGAACATCCCACAAACCAAGCCACCAGTTCCATATTTGCATAGCGAAAGGGCAGTGCAAAAAAAGATGGTTAATTTCCTCAAGGTGGAGATTGCACAGAGGGCAAGAGGCTTCGACAATTTGGATCAGACCCATTTTTGCAAGCCTTTCTTTTGAATTAATCCTGCCAAGGAGAACCAGCCAGCAGAAGATTTCGATGCGGGGGGAACAAGGTTCCGCCAAATGCCTTTGAAATTCAGTATCTGAGTAGGGGCGACTGACTTGTCTAACTCCATGGTGATGGATTTCACCGAAAAAGCACCAGCTTTATTGGGAGACCAAATGAAAGAATCTGTGTCATTAGGTGAGAAGTGTACCTGCTCAAGGAGATGTAACAGATGCTTTAGTTCGGTTTCATCATGAATGCGCAGATCCCGTTTCCAAGTGAAGCTCCACTTCCAACACCAACCATCCCAAAATCCACAAGAAGCAATGGAAGCGTTTGGAGCAGGGCTTAATTTAAACAATCTCGGACATACCAATTTTAGAGGAGATTCACCCACCCACAGGTCATGCCAAAAGAAAGAGCTCAGGCCATTTCCAACCTTCTTCCTAATGCTCGAGTTGATGAGGTTTCGGACCTGTGGGTTTTTGATAAGAGATGAACATATCTTCTTCCAAGGGCCACCCCTTGTTGGAGCTGTCAAGTCACGAGGGGTGAAGGTGGCTTCGTATTTATACTTGGCTTGGATCACCATTCTCCACAAAGAGTCCGGCTCCGTGAGATAGCGCCAGATCCATTTGAAAAGCAGCCCCATATTTTTGTGAGAGATCTTCCCCACACCTAGCCCACCCAACAACTTAGGGAGTTCGACACGGTCCCATGAGATTGGTGAGATGAATCTCTTTTTATCCATAGAACCACACCACATAAATCTTCTTTGAATTTGCAAGATTTTTTCGACCACCCCTACCGGTATCGGGAAGAGAGACAAATAATATGCCGGTAGGTTAGCGAGAGAGGCTTTAATAAGAGTGGCTCTGCCTCCCAAAGAAAGCAGGTTGCCTTTCCATGAGGAAAGTTTCATTTCCATCCTTTCAATGATCGGATCCCAAAGAGATGATCTTGCAATGTTGCCACCTATGGGAAGTCCCAGATACGTGAATGGTATAGACCCTATTTTGCATTGGAGTATTTCAGCCAGATTTTGCATTGGAGTATACATATATAGTCAAAGTGTGGTATGTGGACCTCCTCTTTCAATCTTCCTGAAAAAAAAAGTGAGATAAAATTGTTGCGATTAGATTGGGTTAGAGAGAGTACAATAGTAAATACAATAATATCAATAATTATTCATAATACTTTCCCATAAAAAAAACAATTGAGAGTGAGGTATAACTCAGTGGTTAGAACCAAGCTTGTTTAGTGGAGGTGATGGTGAATTCACCTTGTGACTTTGAGGTCACAAGTTCGAACGCCACCTACTTGTGCTTGGGAGTAAGGATTCCCTTATTTCTCCTACTATCAAGTGTTGACCTGCTATGTAGCTTCGTTGGTTAACTTGCGAGAGGTGTTGGTCCAGTAGATAAAAAACGAACTTGTAAACATATCTCTGTTTTAGTTGGCGAAACTTTTGCCAAATAAACTTCTTCATATGAATGCGTTTTATCTCACTTGGCACAAATCATAAGTCACAACCACCCACCTCACTTAGGCAGATAAAGTAGACGCATACAAGTCACAACCAACCAGTCGACCACTACTAGAATCAAACTTGGTGCTAAAATCTTCACATGCATTAGTACTTGCGGACTTTGGTTACATGCGTCAAGAGCTCATGTTCATCATTCTAGAAAAGCCTTAATCATGTTACTTGGTACGTGTAAGCTTATTTGATTAAATAATGTACCTTTTCCTGTATCTTTTTGGCAAAACGGAGGGGTACAAAAGTAATCCTAATTAACAAAGGCAGAAGTAACTACAAATACTTAAATAGTAAATACTTTGTCAGATAACCTGATGTAGTTGGATTCCACTTGAATCTTATTAATTTCAACAGTTATTGCTAATTTGACGCTTGTACATAGTTGTTCACAAACTAATTATTTGAGCTGCCCCTCAAAAAAAAAAAAACTAATTATTTGAGCTGAGGACTACCGACTGATTTTGCGAACTGAAAGAATATTTTATACTTACTGTACTTTAATTTTAATATAGCGCAATCGGCTATGACGATTGACGAGCTAGACATGGTGGTGTTTGTGGTGATTGAGGGCCAATCAGTCAAAATTCTTGTGTTGCATATTTTTATATCAGCCTATATTTGCTCTAGTATCCAGCTATCCAAGATAGTTGGCTGACAAATAAATTAGAAAAAAAAAAAAACAAACCCCATCTAACATAGAGACACTTGCGGTCACACATGTACACTTTGGTAGGTGTAAAAAAATGACCACAAAAATTGTCACTTTAGGTCGGATCATATGAGATCATGTATTATGCCCCTTTACTATGGTAAAGTCTTGTATATAGAAAAGAAACAATTCACCTTTACTACATAAATCACTTGAAGATAAAAAAACTCAAACTATATAAAGAAATTACCTCTAACACTTAAATGTTATAAAGATTGATACGGCACATGTACGTCACGTGGTGTGGTAAGATATAACTTAGAATTCTAACAGAAAAAGAGGAAGCAAAGGGTTAAATGGTAAAACTAAAAAGTAAACATGACCGTATAGAATTAAAACTCTACCTTGTATGTGAAAATGGGAAAAGTTTTGCATGAGAGAGAGAGAGACCAAAGTGTTAGGAACATAAGATGCTAAAAGAATGGACAGGTGATTACTAAGGGAAAAATATGATATGAAATGTGAAATGTGGGATTAATGATGTTGGTTATTATGGTGGGACATCTTTATAGTTGAGCAAATATTTCTAGATGATGGGATCATGGGACCAACCATTTGAACCGAGGTATTGGATCCTAATTCATCAATAAATTATTAACTTATTGACAATGTCATTTTCTTTCAATAATTTGTTGGGTTGATAATAAAAAAATATAGGAAGTAGGATTTTTTAGAAATTGAAAAATAGGTTAGTTATTTGGTTAACAAAAATTTGGTAAAAGGGGGAAGTACCGTAGAACTTCCTAAAAATTTTAACATTCTATAAAATGAAGTAAGTTGCTTACCAAAAGTCTTCTAGATAAATAGAAATTTTCACAGGAATTTACTTCTTCTATTGTCGATCAACCAAATACTATTCGCAAATTCCCGTGAATTTAATTTTCGAATTTATTTCCTTGAATTTGTGATTCCATGCATGGGAATTTCGACTTCCCATGCGAACCAAACGATCATGACTCCAAGTTTCATAATTGAGTTTGATTTTACAGACACAAAGAGAATATTTTATATCAAAAAACTAAATCAAAGGCTAACAACACATGATACGTGTCAATTGTACAATTTCAGCACGTGTTCCACATCCAAAGGTCCCTCATAAGAAGTTTGTTTAAATAAAAAGGACATAATGTACATTCTTTTCTTAAGCAAAATTACATATATTTTTTTCGAGCTCAAAGTCCTTTCTTGAAACAAATTTTTTAGTTTGATGAAACAAAGATGTACATATGTTAGAGAAAAATACATCATTAAAAAGTTACATATTAATTTGAAAATATATGTAGATTTCATGCAAAAAGAAATGCAACAATAATCTTTTTTCTTTTTTTTTGAAAGGAAAGCTAGGAACTTATATTAAATCAATGTCCACCAAAGTAGTGATACTTTGGGGAAAGGAATCAAGCCATACAGTCTCTGAATTACGAGGACAATCTCAACGAGCTAACAGGTGGGCAACAACATTACCCGCTCGTTTAACATGCGAAAAAGAAAAATACTCAAAGTTCCCAGCTATCCTGTGAATATCATCAAAGATTCTAAAAAGAGGAGCTACACCTTCAGCTTTGTTCTTCACTGAATTCACCACTGTGATGGCATCACCTTCAAATATTATCTTGTCATACCCAAGCCATAGGGTCACCTCTACCGCAAACCGTGCTGCCATAGCTTCGGCCAAGGTGGCATCCCATTTAGCCGCTACTCGTTTCGTTGCCAAGAAAACCGCTTCGCCACTGCTTCTCCTCAACACCACACCCAAACCAATCTCCCCATTCTCACTCACATGAGCATCAAAATTCGCTTTTAAAAACCCAGCTGCAGGGGTGCACCAACTTGTCGGACTCAACCCAACACCCATCACAGGCCGAAATACATGCTCAGCATATGCACAATACTCGTCCACTATTCTCGAGAAATTACAAGCCACCTCAACTCCATTCAACGTTTGAGTCTCAAAGATAAACTTATTTCGGCAAAACCAAGCAGCCCACATCAAGGCACACAACACACGCAACTCATCTCGCGACACCTTGCTTGCCAACCATTCGAAACACTCAGAGAAAGAAGAACGAGGAGCATCAGCTATAAGGGAAGAATATTCGCTAAACTGCCATATGGCTTTGGCCTGGATACATTCGAATTTGGCATGAAAGATTGTCTCTTGTTGATCACCACAAATAGTGCACGTAAGCGAATCGCGAATGTGACGAAAGTAAAGCCTTTCTTGAACAGCTAGGCTACCTTTGCACGTTCTCCATATAAAGTGAGCCATCTTCGGGGGATCAACAATACTCCATACTCTCCTCCAAATCTCCGATTCCCGCTCACCATGTTGAAGTTGCCACGCTCGGATGTGGCCAAGACGAGCTAACCAGTAACATGATTTTACGGAAAATAAACTGTTCGCAGTAGGCCACCAATACAAATGATCCTCAGGCCAAAAACTTGAGAGGGGTCATGTCCCATTCCTCCTCAATGAATGTTTGATGCACGAGATCAACATTCCAACCACCTCCCTCATAATCCAGCAAAGCGCTCACCCGAAGCTCCATGTCACTGTCATTGCGTGGGGTGGGGGTGAGGTGAGCACCTTCACCCAACAACCAAGCATCTTCCCAAACCCGAATACTTCTCCCCGAACCCACACACCATTTTAACCCCTCCAACAACAATGATTTTGAGCCCCAAATACTCCGCCATGTAAAGCTTGGATTGTAGCTACGCCTAACATCAACAAACTCCACCTTTTTATAATAGCGAGCCTTCAACAATAGGGAGAGCAAAGAAGAGGTGTTTTTACATTGGCGTCAGGCCTGTTTTGCCAATAAAGCTTGGTTAAAGCAATGTAAATCCCTAAACCCAAGACCCTCCATCGATTTAGGCAAGCAATGAGACTCCCAATTATGCCAGTGCATCTTCCTCTCACCATCTTTGGAACCCCCCAAAACCGAGCAATAACCGAGTGTATTTCATCAATTAGACCACTAGGCAAGCAGAAAACACTCATCATATAAGTTGGAATTGCTTGAACAACCGCCTTGATTAGCACCTCTTTCCTTGGTCGAGATAGCAATTTTTCCTTCCAACCCTGCAACTTCTCCCATATTCGCTCCTTAATGCATGCAAACATCACTTTTTTTGATCTCCCAATGATTGTAGTCTTTTTCATAATAACTCCTAAAGGAAAGTGCCATATTATTACTCAATAGAAAGGGAACACTCATATCTCTAAATTTACATTTGTGAAAATTATTAAAAGATGATATTCAAAAAGTACATATTGAAACGAATCAAACAATATTCACATGACTATATTCATCCTTGCCCATTAATAACAAATGATAATCAAATATAAAATTGTGAATAGTGTCAAAACTCAAAATGTAATCGTTAAAAAGAAACGTAGGGAGTGCAATTTTAAAATTCTACTTTATATAGCACTATTCACGATAAGCACAAAAGGAAAAGAATTAGGTTAAACCACTATATATCTCAGTAGTTGCTCCTTCTCTCTTTATGCCAAGTCCCAGTCCACTTTTTCTCAACTAGGTAATTTCATCAATTAATTTAGTCATATATATGGGGGTAATTGTTAACTATTTAAGACATATCTAAAGGGGAAAATTAGAAATTTGGTGATATGAAGAAACATAAGAATCTCTGTAGAATAAAATCTAAGACTCATAGAAAGTTAGGTTTTCTCTAAAAAGGGACCATGACTCTCCATGAATGAGTCGTGATGATTACCGTTGATTGATGTTGTGATCATTGTGGCTGCCCACGCCTCGATCACGCAAAGGGAAAAAAAATCCCTTTTCTTTCTTTCATATGACTGTTGGCCCCTTTTCCTGTGTGAATTGAAAAAACATTAATCAATGGACGATGAGCCAAAGTGTACTATCCTTGTTGTAGACTAACTCACTTACACTCTTACAGTCTTACTGGTAGTATAGTACATACTACTACTTTGTTTACATCTAACCTAGGCTTACCCTACCTATCTGCTTCCCAGGTGGGTTCATGTAGTATGCATTGCTAATCCATAGACATTTCATATTTGATTTCACACTCTAGGTACAATGGTTTAGGAAAAAGGCTCTTGAAAAACTTTATTGGGCTATACAAGATCATGTAAGAGGAGATGGTAATATAGAATGAGTATTTCACTAATCTTATATGTAGAACAACTAGTTCCATCTTACATGATGATTAATTTTTCCTAACAACTCTCGTATTTACGAGCATCATCAAACCTCTTCGATTTTGTTTAAGATATGGTGTATGTTTTAACCGGCCAAATTGTCAATCCCCTTGATTTTTCAACTCTTGATCTTAGACCATTCTAATTGAAGGATTCAAATCCTTGGGAAAGGATCAGCTTTAACGAAACCCTCTTTTCACTCAAAAAAAAAGAAGTAGTTTTCTCTAGCAGTCTCGAGAGACAGGTTGGCTTCACTTGTAGAGATTGCGGAATCGATTAGCAAAAAAAGTAATATAATAAATATGAAGAACGAAGACAAGAGACAATGACAATGCAAACATAAATTGAACATAGAGGAACCCCTAACAAACTAGTGTGTGAAAAATATCACCAAAACTATCACTTACCAGTCAATAATTTTAGCTACACACCCAAACACCCCCTAAATTACAATCCTCTCTGAAGAACTCTAAGCTAGAAAATTAATAATTTTATATACCCCCTCGTTTTGAGTGCCAATATCGTGATGAATGATTCAAAAACTTTTACAGTACATAAAAGCATACCCTTTCTCCGCGAAACAAATATTCTCTACTCTTATCATGATAGCATATTTATTTTCCTAATACAATTATATATGTTTGGGTCGAAATTTTTTTTTGGTACACAAGAGTAAGAAATTATATTGCAAACAACACACAAAAAAACTCTAGAGATCAGGAACAAAACAACCTGGCTACAGGCAGCCAAAAAAAACATTAAGGACTAAACCAATTTACTAAACCATATATCTTTGGCTTGTTGTATGAGGCATTATACTATCAATTCTTCTTTTTAAATAGTTATTCAGGGTATGTATAACTTTCTGTACACAATGAACTTGAGCATTCCACATAACTTTATTTCTTTCTTTCCAGATGTGATATACTATACATATCATCACAGCAAAGTGAACACTTGTTATGAATTTACTGAACTTCCTTCTGCACAACCGTTGGATCAAGTATGCAGATTCCTAGGCCTGTTATTTAATCCAAAACCATTGGCAGATGCCCTGTTAGCATTTTTCTGAAAGAGTAATCAAAAAACAAATGTTGATGGCTTTGAGTACCCATTCTAGAAAGCAAGCAGGTGCTATCTTGAGTGATGCCCATTCGAAGCAGTGGTTCCTTAATATGTAATTTACGCAGCATAGCCATTCAGGAAATAAACATGTGCTTACGCTGAGCCAATCTAAACCAGATGGCCTTTGTTTAAAAGAAATACCTCATTATACGAATCAAGCACCCATAAGCTGACTTTATAGATAAATGAGGTATTGCACTCAATTGAGGCTCAGAGCTCCAAACCTTCATACTTTCCTTTACTTGGCAGAGGGTCTTCCAGTGCCAACTAGCACATGCTTTTGGGACATAATCCCACCAGTCTTGCTCCCTCGAGTATACAGAATAAACCCATTTAACCCATAGATTATCTTTTTTTAGCTGCTATCACCCAAAACATGATTTCCGATTGTAGTTGTATGACAAGCTATCAAGTTGGTCAGACCTAAGACACCTTCATTCTTATATAAACTAACATCTGACCATGCCACTTTACTAGGGGCATAAGAATCAATAGAGCCATGCCATAGGTAATTCCTACATATCTTGTTGATTTATTTGAAAATACCTTTAGGAAGTATATTAATTTGTTCCCAGTGAATTTGTAAACTCATTACACAACATTTACTAAAGTGAGTCTGCCAACAAAAGGCAGATGGCTTGAGTTTCACATCTTCAATCTGGCACACATCTTCTCAATGATTTTTATCACCCAGCTACAAATAACTTCTTAGAACAAATTGGAATGCCTAGGTATCTGAATGGGAATTTACCCCTAATGCCTTATATATGTATCATCCTGGTACATGCCAGAGCAATATAATAAACATAATTCTTGGTTGGGCTTGCTTTGAGGCCTATATTATATGAAAATAACTTGAACCCTTGCATCATCAAGTAAATAGCCTTTAAGCTGCCTTTGCAGCAGAGGATAATGTCACCTGCAAAGCTGAGATGGGTGAGCTTCATTCATCCCCTAGATCTTGGGTGAAAGTTAAACCCTTCCTTTTTCCCTACAAGGTTCAATATTATTGAAAAATATTCAACACATAAAACAAAGAGGAGGGCAGACAAGAGATCATCTTGTCCAAGACCTATTTTCCCCTCTAAAAACCGATGAAGAGAGTCATTTATTGAGAGAGATAATCTAGGAGATCTAACACAAATCATGATGAGCTTGAATAAATGATTAGAGAAGTGCATAACAGTCATTATTTCCTCCACAAAATCCCATTCCACAGTGTCATAAGCTTATTGGAGGTCGAGCTTAATTAGACACCATGCAGAAGCATTTTTCCTTTCATAACCTTTCACTAGGTCTTGACAAACCATGATGTTATTAGTAATAAACCTACTGTGCACAAAAGCACCCCGGTTTTCAGTAATCAATTCTAAAAGCACCAATTTAAGCCTAGCACAAAGCACTCTAGAGATACATTATATATCACATTGCAGCAATAAATTAGCCTAAATCGAATGACACTTTCATGACAATTTTCCTTTAGGAATTAGTGTAATGCGAATAGTATTTATTTCATTTAATAAGTGACTAGTGCTCTGGAAATCCATAATAGTAAGGGTATTATCGTCACCAACATCATCCCAGGCTTCCTTAGCTTGTAGAAGGAACTCTTATAGCCATCAGGGTCGGGAGTCTTGTGACACTAAATATCAAACATGGCTTTCTCCACTTCCTCCATAGTGAACTGATCATTAAGTAATTCTGTCATGGTGTCATTTACATAAGGACCCATGTTGACCACTCTTATCTTCACATCAGTTCCAGTGTTAACCTTTGACCCAAGCAAAACTTTGTAAATACTCCAAGAAAGCCTCAAACACCTGGGATGGATTTGAAGTCCAGTTACTCCTCATGTCTTTAACGGAAAACATTGTATCCTTCATTTGTGTTTTCTTGATGGATCTATGAAATATAATAGTATAAATAATCACTTTCTTTAATCCAGTCCAACTTGTTCTCGTGGGACAGGATTGAAAGGTATTCTTTATGAGCTGCAAGATACTCCTCATTTGCTATCTTCACTGAAGCAGCCAATTCCATATTAAAAGGGTTTAGATGCAAATCATTCTCGCATTTGTGCAAAGCAATTTTAGTACTATGCTTTAGTGCCTCAATGTCATTAAAACCAACACTCTGTTTAACTTCTTAATCCCCCTCCTTATGCTTTTTAAGTTTCTGGACAACCTGATACATTGGAATGCCTCTCACCTAAGCTTGCTAAATTTGTGTCACAATCTCTCTATAATTAGGAGTTGTCTACCACATTTTCAAGTATTTACATAGGCTTCCTACATGCATCAATATTTGGATACATAGATATGATTCCAAAGCAATTATCAAAATACCCTTCATTTTTAAAACACACTTATGAATTAGGGTAAGCCAATAGCCATTGCTCATTAGCCTACACCCTATCATGCTTTGAAAATACTCTATTTCCCTACTATTTATTGTTCCATGTGATGAAATTCCCATAGAACTTGACATCACTCACAACACAAGTTTCCACACACTTTTGGAACTCTTGAATCTCTCTTTTTCTCACAGGGTCTCCTATTCTCACTTCTGAGCTTAGATTACATTTGAAATCCCCATTAGAATCCAAGGGTCATGAATATTCCCAGCTAAGTCATGTAAGTCCTTTCAGAAAGCCACATTATCCTGGTGATCATTATGAGCATAAACAAAGGAGCATTAAAACTTACTAACATCTTTAAGAAAAATCATAAATTAAATCCAATTGCTTGATTAAAAGTAAGGATTAATCTGCAATTCCAGTGGATTCCAGGCTAAAATGATTCTTCCACCAGGGTGCCCTATTAGAGGTGAAGGACCACCTGTAGACACATAATCGCGTCTCCCTAATTTAGTACCCGATGATGATACATATCGTCGTCCTATTTAGTCCATTTCAAAGGAGAGCAATTCGAAGAGATAAGCCCAAAATTGTTTTAAGAATGCAAAGTCTATTTATTTGTTTAAAAGGTTCCAACCCAATTTGAAAACCCCAATTAATTATTCATGATAGATAATTGTGTTTTTCAGCCCATTTTCATAAAGGCCAATTGATTATTCTTGATAATTAATTGTATTTTTAATAAATATATTCTAAGACAAAGGATATTGTGAAAATCAAATTTTATTCTCTATATAGATAAGTGATTTCCAAATTTAAATGATAATATTTAATAAAGGATAAAAATAATCTTTTAATTTCAGATACCAAATATAACCCGGCCATCTGCGGTTGCGCGACTAGCAGTCTGTCGCGTCCTGCTCACTACAGGGCGCATGCGCTATATTCAGACAATCATCAACATGCATAAACGTGCAGCAAGATGCGTCTAAGCACTGCTATGCATGCGATGCATTACTGTTGCGTGCCGCGCATCACTGATGCGTTCACCACATCCCTAGATCTTATCTTGTTTCTCTGATTTCCTTATAAATCTACCTCGTTCCATTCGATTTTTCAGCACGATTTCCAACAACGACTTTCACCTAATATACTTCACATACTCCCTAAAATACTTCAAACCGTTCAAAAACAACTTTCAATCTCAATTAATTTCAATACAAGCTATAAGAGTGCTCATCCTGAAGATCGTTATTCAAGACCCAGTCAACACCGGTATATTCCTGAGGGTCGTTAATATTTCAATTCTCATTTAATTGCTTGAAGTTACAAAAAGTTTTCATGATGTAATATAATTCATGTCTTGTATATTCTAATCTCTTTTTTTTCTTCTTATTTTATATACATTATTCAAATGTTTTCATATATTCATGGCCTACGTGTTTATTGCTTTAATCACCTCATATGTTTATTTTGCTAATTAAAGACCTAAATAAATGTTCCAACATTAAAGTCATACGATTTGGACAACTGATATAAAAGCCTAGTAATATAATTGCTTAATGTACATATCACAAAAATTCATTTTTTTGTGTGTTGAATAAACCAACATAGATTAATTTTTAGTATGCTTAAAAATATTGCTTGGTTGTTTAATTTCATAAAACTAGAACATGAATTGTATTAAATTAGAGGCCAACAATGGACGGATTTGATTCATGATCATATTCGTCTTCACCCCCAAACTCAATCTTTGGTTCATTGACCAATTATGAAGTATGACGGGAAAATCTACACTAGCAAAGTCCCGAATATGTCCAATTAAACCTCAAATTAAGTTTATGAGTCTTCGTTTAAAGACTTATTGGCGACTTATTTATAAAGCGTTTTTCAAAAGTAAAACCTTTATTATGAGGTAGTCGAATTCGCGCTCTGACTGCGTAAGAAATATAAATATGCCGACAATTTGGCGACTTCACTGGGGAGGATTCAAAATTTAATTTTTGAAGTGTGGGTGAAACTCAAAAAATGCGATTCATACTATATTTATGCTTTTAAATAACATAGCTATTTTGCATATGCATGGCTATTTATCAGAGCGGCCATAAGGTTTCGTCGTTGCCTTACTAGTGCATGTTCTGTGCATGGAGCCACCTGGTTGAGGGGGGATTGCGCTTTGTCCCTCCAAAAAGCTTCCTAAGCGATAGTGTTGGATCCTAGTCATAAATAAACCTAACCAACCAAAGCATTGCTCTCTTGTTCTCACTTGAGACTATAGTACGTCTTACACGTGGCTATCTTTTTAAGCAAAGATACGAAGTGTGAGATCAATCTCCTAGTCATGGACCGTTTAAAGCCTAACCTAATCTTGACAACTAGTATCAAACACAGATCTTGGCTTTAGGTTGGAATTGTATGTTGTTTCTTGCTGATTTAACATTAGCTTGTTTGTTATGTTTAGCATGCTTTCCCCTCGTATTTCCCATGACTTCGACTAAGAATCTCGAAACCGGCCAATAGTTTATCAAAAACTGAAAAACTGCACCCTCAAACAACGTGTGCAACGCGCAATAGTCATGCTCGGCACACACGTTACTTGCGCCAGAAGCATCAGCATGCGTGGCAGGTAGCAATGATGCATGGCACACATCCCAAAATGTTAAACACAGTTGCTATTTTGACGAGTTATTTGCCGGTTTTGATTTGTTGCATTTGTTGTTATCCATGATCACTTTTAGGTCATCTTTTTCTTAAAAAAAACTCACCTAATTATTTATTACCTAAGGTTTAGTCTATCTTTTGAGTCCATCTAGATAAGTGGTCATGATAGAGTTTTGAGTCGTCATACATATCATCATATCCCATCTTATCCCCTCTCTCGAATTCGATAATATCTATACTATCCTATCTTATTCTTTAACAAGATAATCTTTTTTAAAATCAATCCTACCCTCTTCTATCCTGTCTTTTTCAAAATATTTATTCAGCATGATCCTATCCTTTTTACAAAAAAAAATGTTTTTCAAATCAATCCTTTTTGTCACCATCAAATTGAAAATCTTTTTCACAAAAAATTATCCCCATTTCCAATCTTATAAAAATAAGTTTCTTTTTTTATAAAAGGTAAAAAAAAAAAGAAATGGGCCCATTTAAAAAACAAAATGAATTTCAAAAATTCTAGCCCAGTCCAATCAAGTCAATCCAAGAACCCATGCATTCATCTTAGGCCCATTAGTCTAGCTCATGTCAAAATATAAGCCCATTTGCATCTTTATGTAAATCCTAGTCTAACTCAAGCCCATGTAGGCCCAATATAGGTCAAACCCATGCTAAGTCTACTCCTAGTCAATTCCAAAGTCAAGCCCATATAGGCCCAATTCAAGTCCTAAGTCTAGCTTGCATCTTCATATTAGCCCTAGCTATTCCGATTTCAAGCCCATACAAGACCAAGTCCAAAGTCTCAAACCTCCTTATTGCCATAAAGGTCCAATCTTTGAGTTTAGCAAAGTCTAGTCCCCCCTATTGCCATAGAGACCCAGTCTTTGAGTCTGGCGAATCCTTCCTAATGCCATAAAGGCCCAATCTTTGGGTCTAGCGAAGTCTAGTCTTCCCTATTGCTATGTATAAAGGCCCAATCATCGAGACTAGCCTGCTTACTCTCCATATAAGTTCAAAGTCTACTCTTCCCTATTGCTATGAAGGCCCAATCTTCGAGTCTAGCCTGCTTATTCTCCATATAAGTTCAAAGTCTAGTATTTCGTATTGCCATAAATGCTCAATCTTTGAGTATAGCCTACTTACTCTCCATGTAATTTCAAATTATAGTCTTCCCTATTGCTATAAAGGCCCAATCTTTGAATATAGCCTGCTTACTCTCCATGTAAGTTCAAAGTCTAATCCTCTTTATTGCCATAAAGGCCCAATCTTTAAGTCTAGTCTGCTTACCCTTTATGTAAGTTCAAATTCTAGTCTTTCCTATTTCCATAATTGCCCAATCTTTGAGTCTAGTCTGCTTACTCTCCAAGTAAGTTCAAAGTCTAGTCTTTCATATTCCTATAAAGGCCCAATCTTGGATTCTAGCGTTCTTACTCTCCATGTAAGTTCAAATTAACGTCTAGTCTTCCTTATTGCCATAAGGACCAATCTTCGAGTCTAGCCTGCATACTCTCTATGTAAGTTCAAAGTCTAGTCTTCCCTGTTGCCAAAAGGCCCAATCATTTAGTCCAGTCTGCTTGCGTTCTTATGTAGTTCTAGTTATAGTCCAGTCCATGTCTGCATATGCATATAATTAGGCCCACTTCTCTATCGTGGTTAAGTCCATCCTATTCCAAAACCCTATTTTCAAACCATCCATCTCAAAATCATTTCTAAAACCTTACAAGTTAGGTCCATTCGACTTCTGTTTAGGATAGGTCTTGAGGTTACAACTTGGAAACGCCGAGCAGAGAAAAAAAAAGGTCAGCCCACTCCAAGACACATCAAACAAACTATCACCTTTTCTAACGAATCATCTGACACTTGATAATCATCATCTGAAATGGGAGATACTACAGAAAAAACTCAACGCCATTATGGCTCAACTTCAACTGATGAACTCTCGTTTTGGGGAACAAGACAAAGAGCTCAAACCACTAAGAGAACGAGTAAAACCTCATGAAGAAGAGTTGCGAATGAGACTCCACAACCAGAATCCTCCTGCGAAATCTGAAACCAATCTATGGATAAAAAAACTTGAACAATTGATCCAGGTTATTCCTGAAATCGAAAGTTAAGCTGATGGCTATGACATCACTGATCCTGAACTAAAGGGAAAGCTCCATAATAAGGTAGCATTGGGTGACCTCCGAAAAATTAAAGGGGGTCAAAGACCCAAATGATCATTTGAGAGCCTTCTTTATCATTATGGCTCTGACCAATCCTGAAAGACCACTCTTTCGTCTAAGGATGCCTAACCACCTCACCGATCATTCAGGGGAAGGAGGGACACTGCGGATTGGATTCAGTCAGTGTCACGACGTAATCAAAAGAAAGGAGTGACGCTTACCGGCAAATGCTTTCAAAGGCAACCTCTCAAAGGCATAAGCAAGGACATGTTTGCTTATGTATTTCCCTTAACTTTGGATATACATCCATCCAAATGGTTCAGGTCATTGAACAAGACAAAGTTGAATGATTGAGACTACATCAAAGAAGAGTTCCATAATTAATAACGCTATAATGCTCAACTTCTAATTGGCCTTCGTGAATAGGAATTGACTAAGCAAAACCATAACGAAGACTTTGTCACCTTCCTTACTCAATGGACGAAAAAGGCTGCACAAATGACTAACAAGCCATTTGAAGAGGATTAGTCCGACTGGTGGCCCATAACTTGCATTCCAAGTACAAAGATCAATCAAATTCCAACCTATAAAACCCTTCTCTAAGCTCTACAAGGTTGTTGTAATCGAGGAAGAGGTTCAAGCCTCTAAGAATAAGGGTTACAACAATAACAACTTCTCCAAGAAGAATAATAACAATCCTTCTAGCTCCAAGAGCAATTAGGTCAATGCCTTGAACACTAAATATAAGGCATAAAGGCCCCAAAGTACCTTCACTCCCCTAGGTATGTTGCTGAAATAAGCTTTCAATAGGCTTAATGCAAGAGGAGATCTCATTCTCTTGGCCCTACTCCAGACCCTATACATAAAAAGAGGTATAGGAGATGAAATCCCAACTTCTATTGCAAATACCACCCTAAGGAAATGGGCATCTAATATCTGAGTGTTGCCTTAAAATACGCTCTACAAGACATGGTTGATGATGGTAGACTTCCAGTTCCTCCTGCAGCAATGGTCAGCAACAACAACAATTCCTTGGGCAGTGTCTCAACAATCCAAGGGGCCAAGTGATATAAATCCAATTTTCTAGGTTGAGTTGGAGAGTGCCTCCCCTAACTTTTTCTTTCCTTTCTTATCGAGTCTATGTCATCTAGGATTATATTTTACCCACCTTCTATTTAAATCTCATTAATAAAAAAAGTGCATCTTCATTTTCATTGGCCATCCACCATTATTTATTCTTCGAATTCAATGATAAAACTGTAATCAATTTAAAAAATCAAATGACCTTTGATTAAATGAAAAATATAACAAATAAAAAAATAAAAAATAAAAAAATAAAAATGGACATACTTTGGATTAGGAGTTTCTTTCCCTCTTCTCCTCATCATTTCAAAAAGCCAACAATCCCATAATCCATCTTCATGCAAAAAAACTTAAGTCATCACCTCCATGATCCTCATACCAAATAACCTGTCGAATCAAAGCTCCACAAAATAGCCTTCAAATCTTCCAATGCCCTAAACCACAAAAACATGTGTTGAAGCTTTAGTATATAACAATAAAATCAATGCTGGGCACAATGAAAGAATTGAAAAAAATTCAAAGAGCAAAAAAGCAAAAACATAAGCCAAAAAAAAGAGAAATGCAAAAAATAAAGAAACAAACGAGAAAAAGAAAGAGCCAAAGGCAAAAGTCAAAAACAAAATAGGAGTGTTGCACACAAGTTCTACCCCTCATTTCAAACCCTTCAATCCATCAAAAAACCTTAAAACCAAAGCCATAACTCTTACCTTGGTCCATGTAATCCAAAGCCATAATCCTTATATTGGCCCGTCCAATGAAACCTTCATCTAAATATTCAAACCTCCAACACTCCATATCAATCCTAACTCCTTCTCCAATGTATGTCCAAGCGTGCTAGGTTGAAAATCCGAAAGGGCCGCCTAGGAAAAAGTTAAAGCACAAAAAAAAAGTTATATCAAGAAGTATGAATGGTTTGATTCTGCAAGGATACGTAGAAATTCTTATCTCGAGGTCTGACTTCTTCAATACAATAAATTAATCAGGGTCTCACGATTTGACTTTCTAGAATTTAGAAGCAGACTATTTCTAGACCCCGACATAGATTCAATTATGAACCTAGCTATGTCAAAGCCTTTTCCTACAGATATCTATGTGAGTCACAAATTCAACCTTTTTTTTCAATCCAAACTCTCATTGTCCCTGAAGGACTCTCCTTTCATAATCTCTGCGATATCTGAATTTGCCTCAATTCAAGTCAAGTGTCTTTCAATTTAAGCTCCGGATGCTCACTTTAAGTCAATTATCTTCTAATATAGGTTTAGAATGCCTCATCCAAGTCAAGCTTTCCCAAAGTGGGTTTTTTTTTTTTATAATTATGGTGATTCCTCGAGATCAAACTCCCTAAGAGTTGTAATTTGTGGACTTCACTTGTGGACTCCAACTTTCATCAAATCAATTTCAAAAGTCAATATATCTCCATCAATCTAGTTCTGTTAGCTTTGTAGAACCATGACCTTGCATAGCGTTTCATCAATCTATCTTTATTAGCTTTGCATAACTCGACCTTACATAGCTCTCACGTATCTTTAGAGAGTCCAAGTTTGCATCATGCTGTAATAGCCACAATTTGTAAGCGGAGATTATTTTGGTAAACGAGATTTATTAGTGTAATAACTAGTACGTATCTTGTTGTGCTTTTGAGGAATAAAAATTTGTGAATGGTTCTTATGTGAATCTTGTATGTGAATATGGATATTATGTGTTGTTATGTGATAAGTAATATGAATTATAAGTTAAGATAAGTTATGTGATAAGAGATATGAATTGCGTCAACAACGTTGAGTATCGTTCCAGAATTCTGAGCTTTAGAGCTATTGTTGGTATTATGTTTAAGATATTTTGTAAATTGGGATTAAGGGCTAATTGAGTCAAAATATCTTCATTAAGGTATAAGACATATTTTGGGAATTTAGTTAAGTATAACTAAGGGTTAGAGATTGATTAATTGGAAGATTAAGGGTAAATAGTAACCAGAAAATTCTGGCATGTACCTACGAGGTGAAATTACCAAAATAGCCTTACTAATTAAGTTATATTACGAATCCATCCATCACCCATCTTCCTATAAATACCCATGAGGGGTTCCCCTGTTTTCTTCAACTGAATAATCCCAAAACACTAACACCCAAGCTCTTTCTTTCTTCCCTTTCATTCACGCCAGTTCTAACGAGAGCCTTTTGGCTCTTGTTCGCTAAATTTCGTTGCTGCTTTCTTCTGGACTCTGCATGCAAACCTGAATTTGGATCATATACCGTGTGATTGATACTGGAGAGCCTTTAATTTAAGCTAAATAGGAGGAAAATTCAGCCAAAACCAAAAGAAAAAACCGAAAAGGTAACCGATTTTGTAACAAATATTTTGGGAGTTATAGTTAGTTTCTTGAGATAATGTTTAACGTTAATATTGTGTATATATTGTTAATTAAGGTGGTTGATAAACTAGTAGAAGAGGTTAAGCTTTGGGTGGAGAAACTTAAGATTTTTAAAGTACACAAGGACCACCCTTTCAAATCTAATTTTCAAGCTTTAATTTTGAAAGTTGATTATGGAACTTATATATATATATATATATATATATATATATATATATATACATACATATATATACATATATACATATATGTATACATATATACATATATGTATACATATATACATATATGTATACATATATACATATATGTATACATATATACATATATGTATACATATATACATATATGTATACATATATACATATATGTATATGTATATATATATATATATATATTTCAAATTATGTTTCGTATGTCATTAAAACTGAGTTGCATGTGAATTCTAGTGATTATTTTCGAAGTTTAAACCTTTGCATGTGAAGTTACTCTAAGTTGGATTAACTCTATTATTACCGTACCAAAACTATGATTAATGATTGTATTTTGTAGCATAAATTCTCTTGCTAAAAATTCTGGATTATTATGGTTTTAACCCTAAGATGGAACCTTAACTTTTGCACTTAAATAAGCAACGTATGTCCATCAACCTTGGTCTACAATGACTACTAAGACTGGATGTGCTCCCCTCCCCTGCTTCATGCCACTTCTCGTTTTCTCCTCCCCCGAGAAAAAAACTTGTTTGATTTATATAATTCCCTTCACCGACCTCCTATTACTACCCCTAATGGCGGCTCTAATATCCCGAGTTTCAAATACATTTTATTGATAACTAATCTTAATTATTAAAACAAAAAGCGACCCAATAATAATCACTCAGTTTAATTATAATTGGATTGCTAAGATATGTTAAAAGGTATTGAATATTTTGATGAACGAATTAGTGGTAACAAAATTATTTATAATTAAGCCTCCACTATTCTCTTTTTTTAGTCAATCTTGCTAATAGAGTAATAGTTGAGTTCTCAAATTTGGGTCAAGAATAGTCCATTCTTCAAGTGTCAAGCCCAAAACAATTGCAACCCAAGTGCTGAATTTAAGACCCAAAAATCAGATTAAAAGAAAAAGGTAAAAGGAATAAAAAAATAATAAAAAAAAAGAAAACAGTAAACCGTCTTCCTTCTCTGCTTACCAACTCCACGGCAAAACCATGGGTTTCTTCATTTTCCCTTGTATTAGAAAACCAACAAAACATTTCTACCGAACTCTTACCCTTACATTTGAACCATACCCACCAAATTTTGCTAAAACCCCCTTGATGTTTGTCCTCTGATTTTCGATTTCCATGGATGCCCCATGGTTTTGAAATTTTTAATTGAAGAAAATTGATACTGAGATGGACATTCCTCCATAAATAGGGAGAATTGGTTGAGTTATTTGCATCACAAAATCAACAATAAAATTCCAAATAAAAAAAAATGAGTTAAACTCTAATTATTTCCTCCCATGTTCCGGCAACCACCATTGAACCACCCCCCTGAGTGCTGCCCCCACCTTTCGATCACCTCCGATGAACGCAACAGCACCACCAAGGCCGCAGCAGCGTGCCACCCTCTCTCCCTTTTCTCGCTGCTTCATGTTTTTCCCCCACCATATCTCTCTCACCTCACTCTATCTCCTCTTCGCGACACCGTCGCACCACCGCACACCACTCCCTCTCGCCGCCCCGTTGCAGCCGAGAAACCACGTCTCCTGCTGATCTTCCTTCGCGCAACCCGAAGCCCAACATCCCATTTCCCCTCTGCATGAGTGTGGGTGCAGTGAAGGAGACCAAGGCTTGGTCTTTCTTTAATTTGTTTTGGGTAAATTTTTTCATTTAAAACAAAAGTGGGGTGAAGTTATAATTTATAAACTAGACCCATAGACTTTCATGACTTGAAATGTTACTAAATTTTTTTTTTTTGTTGACAATTGGGAGAACGTGGCTCAAAGGCCTTTTCTGGTCTTGGTAGCCAGAATATGGGCTTGAGACACTTCGTTCCTCTTAACTAGGGTTTAGGATTTAGGGTTTTGGGTTTAGGAATGAAGTCAAAATTCAGAGCTAGAGAGTGAATATTGTGGACAATATTTCTTATTTCGAAAGTTGCTAAATTTGGGTCTTTTAAAGCTAATAGCAGATCTCTCCAATCTGTTTTGATGCTTATGGCTCTAGTTTTGTCCTTCCAGCTGTTCAAGAAACATCTTTTAATTTTGATGTTACTTTGAAGTATGTCATGAAAACACAAATAAGAGTATAAGCAATTTTAGTAACATTCAAGCTGAAGCCCTGGCCAAATGTTACTAAAATTGCTTATACTCTTATTTGTGTTTTCATGACATACTTCAAAGTAACATTAAAATTAAAAGATGTTTATAATTAGTTAAATAAAATCACTTAGAAATATAGACTATCAAGTTTAGTAAATATTTATAGTTAGTTTATAAAAAAATATTTGTTATCAAGGTTCAAATTATTTAAGTTGAAACATGTCTAACATATATTCGTAAAAGTTAGAACTATTCATAAACTTAATAACTATATCATTTAAATAAGTTTAATTGATTATTCTAAGCTTATAATTAGGGGTGTAAGCGGACTGCGAAAAGTCCAGAGTCCAATCCAGTCCAGTCCAAACTTGTCGGACTGGACTGGACTGAAATTTTTTTGGACTGGACTCGGACTCAAATTTTCGAGTCCAAATATTTTCGGACTGGATTTGGACTCACCCCTTTGGAGTCCAATAAGTCCAGTCCAGTCCAAAATTTTTATATATATAATATATATTTAATATTTATATATATAATGTATATATATATATATATATATATATATATATATATATATATATATATATATATATATATATATATATATATATATATATATATATGTGACTTATTTTATGGAATGAATATAATGAGCTTAATTTTTCAAATTCAATTATGAGAAAACGTTGTGAATCATTGAATCTAAATCGGTGGAAAATAATAATATAATAATCGGACTGGACTGGACTGGATTCGGACTCAAAAAAAAATTATCGGACTGGACTCAAAAAATATTTGGATCGGACTTGGACTCAATTTCTCGAGTCCAAAAAACTTTGGACTAGATTTGGATTTGGCAAAGTCCAATCCAGTCCAATCTACTTACACCCCTACTTATAATATGATAATATGACTAAATTATGGACAATACTTTTAATTCGGTTTCTAAGTATTAACATGATATAGTTTCAAGAAATGAATATAAAAAGGTTTCATATAAACCATTATAGTATAAACTATTCACCACGTAAACGCTCAATAAGTCAAACTTTATTCTAACTTATATAAATAATCTTTCTAAACTAGAAACCATACTTAAGAGCACTAGTGATACTCTCCAATTAGTTACTAACTTATTATGAAATGCTCGTCATAAAACTAAAACATAACTCGTTCCTCGTAGCTCAGTAAGGACGAACTCAAAAGTGTAAAAAGGAGATTATTATACTGTAATTCAGGTAACAACTACTGCTAGTACCCGCAATTCCCTTGAAATGTGTTTATGAAATTATAACATGCAACTGAAATGATGGATATTTATGAACATGTGTTTTTTAGTTGCGGGATTATTATTTATAATGGTTTGATTAAGTATTCTGAGATTCATATGATTTAAAAAGATGATGTATGATTGTAGGCGTGTTTTTATTTCGCCTACGCGGTGTGAGCGCGTATTTGACTACCTGAAAGGTTTTATTGAAAAATGTTTTGCAAGTCGCCAATAAGTCTTAAAAGGAAGACTCATAAACCTAATTGGATATTGGAAAATCGTTGGGATAAATTAGGGACTTATCCAATGTAGATTTACCCGTCATGACTCCATTAATGGTCAATGAACCATAGATTAAGTTCGGGGGTGAGGGTACGAACGCGGTCATAATGAACCACGTTCACCCATTGATGGCCTCTGCTAAATATCGATTCATGTCAAGTTTTATGCAAAAGAACAACCAGATAATATTTTCAAGCACGCTAGCTAAAAATAAATTAGTCTAGGTTGGTTGATTAAACGCATCAAAAAGACTATTTTTAGTGACAAGTTATTAAGCAATCAAAATTCCAAGGTTCCTAACAGGTTGCCCAAATTATCTGATTAATATTAGAACAGTTCTTTAGGTCTTGATTAGCAATAATAACATGTGAGGTGATGAACATGCAAGCAGGACAATCATAACAATGTATAAAAGGATAAAGAAGAATAAGAGGTTACAATGTACAAAGGAACAACTTTTATATTAAAGATCTACATCATGAAAGAAACAATTAGTAACTTCAATATAAAAAATAGGAAATTTATTCAAGAACCCTCAGGAGTATATCGTTGCTTGGGACTTTGAGAATAACGACCATCGCGAAGAGTAATCGTGAAGCCGGAAGATATGAACGTGTATATATGTATGTGTTTATGTGTTTGTTTGTTTTTGAAGATATGAAAGTATGAGAGAATTTGTAAGTAGAGAGTTCGTGAAAGTGTATTCGTAAAAGTGTATATCCAAAGTCTTTTTTTCAATTCGGAAAACCGCGACGTATTTATAGGAAAACATTGTAAAAAAAAAGTAAACTGCGCGTCATGCAGGGAGTGTGCTACGTGCACGTCTCTGCTTGACGCACATAACCACGTGTCAGGCGCAAATTGGTGTGCCTGACGCGGCTTGACCTGTGCGCTGCGTGCACGTGGTGCGCCTAGCACACCGCCTTGCGTCAGACACGTTTTGACAGGCTTTCTTTTAAATGCATTTTTGAAGATTTTCCTTTATCCTTTAAATCCGAAAATCTGATTTTACGAGATAAAATACGATTTCAATTATTAAAAAATCTTTGAAAATATTTAATTATTAGGAATAATTAATTGGGCTTTTCCAAAGGATTGGGCTTAAAATATTCTTTATGGGCTCAAGATAAAATTTATCA
The DNA here is from genome assembly GCA_947648045.1 of Beta corolliflora. NCBI lineage: Eukaryota > Viridiplantae > Streptophyta > Magnoliopsida > Caryophyllales > Amaranthaceae > Beta > Beta corolliflora. The sequence continues at coordinate 289,747 of CANSZD010003606.1, forward strand.
TCAGGAATAATTAATTGGGGTTTAAAACAAGACTTTGGATCATTATTATAAATAAATAAGCTTTTACACTTTTAAAAATAGTTATGGGCCTAGCTATTCGGACTTGGGTCGGACCAATAATTAAGATCACGGTATGTTTCATCATTGGGTCCTTAAATGGGATGACACGATTTTGTGTCTACAGAAGCCCCGACTTTGACTGAGGTTTAGGAAACCGATACTCAAAGTATACGGTGTCGGGACGGAGAACGTTTCTAAACGCTCTGTAGTTTAGAACTGATCTATATATTGTCGGTTTCTGCAAAACAAAGTAAGTCTGCAAGACGATAAATACAAGTAATCTGATTACATGCAAGAAAAGATGTTAGCAGATAGGTGCAAACAACTCAGATAATAATGCACACTTAGACTCTCTAGGGATGCACGAGACGCTATGCAAGGATTAGGGTTATGCAAAGCTAAAAACGTCTTGCAAGGTCAGGGTTATCCAAGGCTAGGAAAGATGTAATGTAATGCAAGGTCAGGGTTGAAGATCTGGATAGGTGCAACGAGATGGATTGATTAGAAAGAGATAGATGTATTTTCGAAAACTGATTTGGCAATGAATCGGGGTCCGCAAGTCAGATCCGTAGATTACAACTACTCGAGAGTTTGATTTGGAGGAACCACCACATATATAGGAATCCCCCACTTTGGGTAAGCTTGTCTTGAATTAGACGTTTCGAGCCTAGATTGGAATGTACTTCACCTGTTTTGAGCATTCAGGGTTCTTCACTGGGGATTCTTCTTTGGAGAGTAGATACAGGCAAAGTCAAATATCGCCAGAGACCATGGAATCATCAGAGAGTCCTTTAGGGAAAATGAGAGTTCGAATTGAAAAATAAAAGTTTAATTTTTGTGACTCATATAGATGTAGGTGGGAAAAGGCTTTGACGTGGCTAGGTTCAGACTCGAGTCTATGTCAGAATCTAGAAAAGAGCATGCTTCTGAATTCTAGAAAGTAAAATCGTTAGACCTGTAGACACCAAATTTTGAACCCCTTTTTTCGGATAAATAAAGGTTTTGAAAAAAAAAATAACAAAATCGTCATGCATTGTGAGCGCGCGCCCCGGAGCCTGAGTTTCATTCCGTCGCACAATTTTCCATTTTTGCGTATTAGTCATACAGTTTCGGCTTAGAAGTATAATTTTCGTGAGTCGTAGTCAATAACTACCACCACCATTTTAATAAAATGATTCGTAGTATAATCATGCTCATCTTTATTAATTTGATGAGTTTTCATTAATTGTCTTAAGTTAGTCTTTCGGAAAAATGAAAAACGAGACGCGATTAGGCGTCGGGATTTTAGTCGTATCCCAAAACGGGCATTAATCAATTTTCTTGATGGTCAAGTCATTGTTCATTGGATAAAGAATAAGAATATATTCTTTATCCACTAAACACATCCTTTATCCATTAGTTAGAGAATAAGAATCATGAAAAGATGTGAGAATAGAATCAAATCCCATGTGTTAGAGGGGGAAATCCGGATTTTTTTTCCGGAAGAATCAAGTGTGCGCCAAGCACACAAGCATGCTCTGCGCCAGATGCAGAGCCTTGCGCCTCGCGCAAGGTGCTGTGCCTAGCGCAGCTTCCTGCGCTAGGCGCAGCATCCTGGTCAGTTTCGTTTGCATGATTTTCAATGCAATTTTTTTTACATATTTGGATGTTTTAGGAAGAATATTTTCTGAAAATCTAATCTTGCCTCATTAATGAGCAAATCTAAAAAGAATAAGAATATTTGTGTTTCCAAAGAGATTTGATGATGTCATTAGAGTGAAGTCATTAGAGTGATGTCATTAAGGTGATTAAGGATGAAGAAAATCAGATTTTTTTTTTGGATGAAAAATCTGATTTTCTCCCTCTTTGAAACCCTAGTTCACATTCCTCATTTTTCTATAAATACCATCCCCTTTTCACTTCAAAACCAAGTTGAAAAGAGTTCAACTTAACTTCACTAAATCTCTCATCTTCTCTACTCCTTTCCTCTAAAGAAATCACACTTAAGAAAAGAAAGAAGTAAAAGAAGTTCATCAAAAGGAAAAAACATAAAAAGAGTTTAAGTTAGCAATTAAGAAGATTTAGAAACTCACTTAGAAATTAAGGAAAATCACAAAAAAAGGTAGAAAAATTTGCAAAAAGGAAGTGCATCATTGAGCTAGCAAGGTAAAGTTGAAGTTCTTGTTATTTTTATTATCTTCTTAATCATCTACTAACTTCTTCCTTGTTTTCTTCTTATCATTTTTTAATCTTTGGAGTGATTTGGGTATGTGGAAGTCCTAATAGGTTCCCAACCTTAAATCACCCCACCTAGAATAGTCACCTCAAATGGGGTGGCTCTTAGGAAACAATGTGATTATGTGATTTTCCTTAATCAAGTTGTTATTCATCGCCAAAAATAATTTCATAAAAAAATTCAAGAAAAATTGTGTAAAAACATCTCCATAAAAAGAAAATGTGATGCTGTAATTATAATCAGTTTTAATTTCGTATTTCATTCCATGTTTCGTCTGTATTATCAGAATAGTTTGTAGGATTTAATATTTTTCCTATGAATTGCAAGATGTTTCCAGCAATTGGGCTTTGGAATTTCTAAAAAACAAAATTTGTGTAAATAATTAAAATCATACAATTTTGTTGTGCAAAACAGATTTTGTCCAGTACCACCTAGGAGTGTTCTATCAATAAAGTTTAAAATAAAATCATTTAAATAAAACTAAAAACATCAAGTTTGAAGAAAACATCAGTAGGGTTTCAAAAATATAAAAATCATGTCCATATGAATTTTATACAATTTTACATTTTTTTTTACAAAACCATTCATGTAAATCACTAAATTCCAGAAAATTGATTTTCCTTTCAGTTAAGGAAATAAATAAAAAAGGGTCTTAAAAGTGTCCAATTTAAGTGAACATTTTCAGTCTAGTATTTCAAAATGTCTAGAATGTTCATACCAAATTTCACTTCAAAATATGTTCAATAAGTTGGATCTCAAAGAACAAATTGAATAAAGGTCCTATTTTGACCTGTTTTGACATACAATTCACCATAATTTAAGTGGTCACTAAAGACTTGTGAAATTTTGATACAACATAAAGAACTCACTGATCTATTTATAGATGTATCATATGCTCATTTTAACACTTTTTACTGAAAGTTATGATTTTTGTAAGTCAGTATAAGAATAATAAGGCAATCTGAAAAATGAAATAAAGTAATTAACTCAACTTTCATAAAAAAAATATTTTCTTCATACGAAAATGTGAATAAAAAAGATCATGAAATTTTAAGTTTCTCTTAAAATGACTCATTTCATCATGTAAATAAAAATCAATAAAAATTGTCATAAAAAATCAAAATCAAAGAAGTTAATTAATCTTTAACTTTCACAAATTCACAAATAAACATGAATTCCAAAGCCCATTCAAGGAGGTGAAGATCAAGGAGCATCATGGTGAAGATCAAGATTGAAGATTTGTATAGATCATAGATTTTGTACATATTGTTGTAATAATAGTTTCTTTGTAAATAATTGTTGCATCGCTCAATTAAAAAAAAACATGGAGATGTTTATGCATGATGTTCATAAATAATTTCACAATTCTTTTTAATAAAATGAGCAACCAATGTTACAAATGTTGCATGTTGGGCCCAATATGTCATAGTACATGAATCAAATGACCCAATCTCAATTAAAAGGAAAAATTGCATATCTAACTAAGTTAAATTGTATGATGATCTATCTTACATTTTAAAATTGTGTTCTCCATATTCAAATGGATTAATCATATAATTTGACATAATTAGATTGGTAATTATGATATCCGAATTGATTTTAGGCCGTTTCACGTGTCTCGCTTTAAATGGCCAAATTCCAATTAGCCAAACACAAATCTCCAAATTCGATCTCAAATTGATCATTTCTCTCCAAATGACTTTATAATCTTCAATAAAGATTATTTCTCAAAAGCCTTCAATTAGGAAGCAAACCTTCTAAGACCTCTCGAAAATCATAAACGTGATCACTATTAAGGTGGTTATTTCAATCCTCGATTAATCGCTAATTAGAGCGGTTAACTCAAACTTCTTTTAATCACTAATTAGGGTGATTATCTCTAATCATTATTTAATTACTAATTAGAGTGATTATCTTAAATCCTAATAATCGTTAATTAGGACGATTATTCTTCTCATTTAATCACTAATTAGAGTGATTATCTTAAACCCTAATAATTGTTAATTAGGACGATTATTCTTCTCATTTAATCACTAATTAGAGTGATTATCTTAAACCCTAATAATCGTTAATTAGGACGATTATTCTTCTCATTTAATCACTAATTAGAGTGATTATCTTAAACCCTAATAATCGTTAATTAGGACGATTATTCTTCTCATTTAACCACTAATTAGAGTGATTATCTCAAACCTTAATGATCGTTAATTAGGACGATTATTTTTCTCATTTAATCACTAATTAGAGTGATTATCTTAAACCTTAATCATCATCAATTAGGGTGATTATTTCCTGACCTTCATTATTAATCACTAATCAAGGTGATTATCTTTCCATTTTAATCATTAATTAGGGTGATTACTTATTTCCTTCCTTATTTAATCACTAATTAAGGTGATTATCTTTATCTCATTTCAATCACTAATTGGAGTGATTACCTCATTTTAAATAGATTTGTTTAATTCTAAAGGAGAGTTATTCATAATCTATTCCCTCCTCTTCTTTCCCTAGTGGAATTGGCCATTTAGGGTGAGACATATGCTCGAACTACGACGGTTTGGATCCATGAGTGGATTCCAATCCCGCAATGATTGGTACGTAGTGCAACTTCAATGCTCAAACCTACCATGTACAAATGATATATTGGTCCTAAATAAAAATGGTTAATGTGTATATGTGCAAATTATGTGATTTTTCTTTCTTTTGAATAGTCATGATTACTTTAAAATGGAAAATAACGCATTTAGTAAGAGCCCGTTCTGTAGAACGGAAGAGGAGACGAGTTCCAGACGTTCGCACCTCTTAAACCCCGAACCCTATCTCATGGTATGAAAGACCAATTTTTTTAAAAAAGCCTTATCCATATGAAGTCATCATCGTTTTAAACGATTTTTCTTGAAATTGATTTTAGAACGATTTATTAAATAAATTTGTCCCTATTCAGATATTAATAGGCTGGCGACTTCCAAGTTTTTCTAAAATTCAAATTCCAATGAGAGACTTTTGTGGGATTCAGACCGTTAATTAAGACAGACAAAAATCGGATACCACAAGACCTTGATTAAATTTTTTTATTGAATCGGTCGGACCTCGAGATGAGGATTCCTAAGTATCCTTGCCGAATCAGAACATTCGTAGTTCTTGATCTGATTTCTTTCTCTCTTTTTTTGTGCCCTTACTTTTGCCTAGGCATCCCTTCCGAGTTTTCAACCTAGTGGGCTTAGACATATCTTAAAAAAGGAGTTAGGGTTGATGAAAGGTTGACAGGTTTAAGGCTTGAGGCTTTGATGAAGATTCAATTGGTTGGGCTAAGGTAGGATCATGGATTCGGTTTGTATGGGTTAAGGTTTTGATGGATTGGAGAATTTGAATGAGGGATAGAACTTGTGTGCAAGTCCCCTAGCTTGACTTTTTATTTCTTTACCTTTGGCTTTTTCCTTTTGCATTGTTTTTCTTTTTGTCATGTGCGTTCTCTTATGCTTTTGCTTACTTTTTTTTTCGCACTTTGAAAATTTTCACCTTTTTATTTTTGCCTGACATTGATTTTTTTTTGTACTGAGCTTGTACACAAGTTTTTTGGTGGTTTTGGGTATTGGAAGGCTTTGAAGATTATTTGTGGAGCTTTGATTTGAAAGGCTTATTTGGCTAATGGAGATGATGGCTCAATGGAATTTTTTTTTTTACTTTGGGTTGTATAGAGATGGTTTACGGATGACGATTTATGAAGGGAAGAGGGGAATAACTGTTAATCCAAAGTATGTTCATTATTCAATTTTTTTAATTTTTAATTTTTTTTTATTAATCGAGGTCTTTTAGGTGATTTAAGTTTCATCATTGAATTAAAAGTATATATAAAGTGATGGAAGGCCAATGAAAATGAAAATGAAAAGAAAAATAAATGAAATGAAAATGGAAAGGCTATAATAGATGAAGTCATTGACTCGATGGGAAAGGACAGAAATTGCTCAAGGTAAGGACTCTCTGACTCATCCTAGGAAACCAAAAATAAAAGACCAAGCCTTTGAATTGTTGATGCACTGCATAAGGGGTTGTTGATGATGCTGATTCTCGTTGTAGGAAATATTAGAAGTCTATTGTCATCGACCATGTTTCCAAGCACATTGATGGCATTTGACACTAGATGTCAGGTGGAATTTGCAGTAGAAGTTTAGGTTTCATCGTTTGGATTCTTTCTTTTAGGTGTAGGGTTCGCAGTAAACCCTATAGAAGTGATTACGCCTCTATTGTGAAGGCGGTAAAAAATAATCTTTATGACTAAATATGAAATCGGAGTGGTGATAGTGCGCTTGATGAGGTTTAGAGTAGGCTCACATTTGTTCCTCAATTCGGCGTTCCTAAGTTGAAATCTCTCGACCGGTCATGAACAGAATCGAGTGAACCTTGCTTGCAAGATTTTAGAAATGAATTTCGAAATGAGAAATGGAAATGAGGAATGGGAATGAAAATGGAAATGATAAATGGAAACGGGAAATGGGAGTGAGAAATGAGAAATGAGAAAATGAGTAGAAATGGAGGATTACAAATGGTATGGTTTTGTACTAGTATGGGCTTGACCATGATGCTGACATGGGCCTAACTATATGCATATGCTGACATGGACTGGACTGGACTGGACTGGACTGGACTATGCAAGCAGACTGGACTAGACTTTGAACTAACAGGGGAGCAAGTAGACTAGGCTTAAGGGTATGAACTGGGCTTTTATAGTCTGAATACTTGACTAGGGATGCAAACTAGACCTAGGGTTGGGATTTTATAGTCCGAAGACTTGACTAGGGTTTACATAAAGATGCAAACTAGACTTAGGGGTGAGCTTTTATAGTTTGAAGACTTGACTGGGGTTTACATAGAGATGCAAACTCGACCTAGGGTATGAATTAATCTTTTATAGTTCGAAGACTTGACTAGGGTTTACATAGAGATGCAAACTAGACCTAGGGTTGAACTTTTATAGTCCGAAGAGTTGACTAGAGTTTACATAGAGACACAAACTAGACTTAGGGTTAAGCTTTTATTGTCCGAAGACTTGACTAGGGTTTACATAGAGATGCAAACTAGACCTAGGGTATGAATTGATCTTTTATAATCCGAAGACTTAACTAGGGTATACATAGAGATGCAAACTAGACCTAGGGAATGAATTGGGCCTAAATGGACCTAAGCTTTGGATTGGATTAGAATTAGACTTAGATTGGAGTGGACTAGGAATAGACTTGGACTAGGATTCACATAAAGATGCAAATGGGCCTAGATTTTAACATGAACTAGGCTTATATGGGCCTAAGATAAGCTCTAATGCTAGTGAATGTATGGACTCAAATGCACATGAGCCTAGAATGAATTCAGAATGGATTATAATGCACATGGGCCGAAAATGAATGCAAATGTATTGGAATGGGTTGATTGCATTGCATTGAATGAAGGTGTTTGGATTAGGCTTAGAATTTTCGAAATCCGTTTTTGAAAAGGACCCCTTGTCTTTATCTTTTATTGGGAAAAGATAATGGATTATGTTCGAAAAGATTAGTTTTTGAATAGGTGGTATGATGATGATTAGTAAATGTTTTCGAAAAAGACAAAGTAGAAAAGGGTGTAGGACTGATTTTAAAACGGGTGTTTTTTTTTTGAAGGAGATACTCCCTCTGTCCCAGAATACTCTTTATACTTTCCTTTTTCATCTGTCCCATAATACTCTTTACACTTCTATTTTTGGATATGACCCATTATAATTTTAATCCTTCTACCTTGCAACCATTGGCCCACACACTCTCTATTCCAAATAAAATAATACCACTTCTACTTCCTACCAACTTTAACCATTGGCCCACACTATCTCTCCACCAAATAAAATAATACTACTTTTTCTCACCTACTAACTCCTATCACATCTACCTTTTAATAAAATAACAATTGATAACCAAACAATAACTTATCATCTAAAACTACGTGCCCTGATAAGTGTCAAGAGTATTATGGGACGGAGGGAGTAGAATATAATAGGGTATGATTGATAGGTAAGATTTGGGAAAAGGTAGACATGCATGACGACTCTAACTCTACCATGACAATTTTCTAGATGCACCTTTCAGGATAGACTTGACCTTAGATGATATGTAAGAAAAGATCGGTTTTTATGTTTGAATTAGGTGAGATTCGCTTAAGACAAATGAACTCTGAGGACGATCATAACTCTACGTGAATGCACACGGAAAGAATGCGAGTTCGACCACCACGACGACTAGATCGACAAAAACATGAGATGCGCAGGATGCGTGCCACGCAACATAGTGCGCGCGGCGCGGAGTCTGTGCATCAGGCGCAGGAAGGGTGCGCCAGGTGCAAATTAATGCGTTTGTCGCACTGTACCCCGACATGTTTTTCGCAATTAGGCGAGGTTTTGGCTAACCCCACATATTTTCGGGATGCAACGACAAACATGATATGACGATAGACTTATTGACAGCTTTTTAGGACTTGAATGATAGTTGAAATGATAATAGAACGAGACGTAAGACTTGCGCGCCATACAGCAGCGTGCGCCCGACGCGATGTCTTTGCGTCCGGTGCAGGAGCTGTGCGCCAGGTGCACCTTGGTGCGTTTAGCGCATAGCCCCCAGCATGCAGTTTGACAATTCGACGAAGGTTCGGATTATTTTGACGATGTTTTTTTAGACGCGGTTTAGGCGCAACACATAACAACGGTTTTGACAAAATAATAGCAGGCAAAAATTGCAATCACACGCAAATGTCATATACCGAGGATGCAAACGTTCTCAACCTAAAGTCCAGTTCTATGTTTCAACTATGGTCAGGTTTAGGTTAAGACTAAAAAGGGTCCATGACTAAGAGACTGATCCCACGCTTCGTACTTTTTCTTAAAAAGGTGGCCACGTGTAAGATGCACTCCAGTTCTCAAGTCAGAGACAAGAGAACATTGCCATGGTTGGGTAGGTTTGCTTATGACTAAGATCCAACACTATCGCTCAAGAAGCTTTCGGAACAACAAAGCGCAAACCCCCTGGGGGTAGCCTCACGCACATAACATGCGCTAGTGAGGCAAGGAATATTGTCCTTATGGTGGCTTAAACAACGGCCATGCATATGCAAAACTGTAATGTTATTCTAAGGCATGAAAAGAGAATGAATCCTATTTTTTGAGTTTCACCCACTCATTCACTAGTGGAAAAAACCTTATGTGTCACTTAGTAACCAATCCGGTTTTTAGAAAACCGGATCCGAAAATCCACCAAAACATTGGGAGGGAAAGCTGGGTGAAGAAACCGATTCAGTTCTTTGCGAACCGAATCAGTTAACAGAAAACCGGTTTTCTGTTAACTGATCCAGTTCACAAGACCGGATCAGTTAATCTGTTATTTTTTCCAAAACAAAAGCCGCGTTTTTCCCCCCTTCACCCATTTTCATTTCTCCCTCCTTCGTCCCTTAGTTCAATTCTCCCTCTTGCACTCAACTGGGTTCGACCACCACTACACCTCATCGCCGACCAAACCGACCGTCGGCCACCTGATTCTGCCCCAATTTGAAGGTTCCTCCCATCCTAATCTTGCGCACCACCAGCTCCTCGTGCGCACCACTAGAGTCTGCTGCTGCACCGTGCCCTAACAGTTCTGCACCACCACCGCCGCACCTCCACCCTCCCTAAACAACTACATTACTCCTCCACCTCTTCCTAGGTAATTATTAAAAGTTCATAACTTTTATTGTAATCTCATATTTGAAGCTTCAAGTTTATAATTCATTGTAGTTTTATGAATAATTGTTAGTGAAATTAGGTTATATAATAGTTCAAGGGTTTAAAGTTGATTGATTTGAGTTAATTTGATTTTAGTTTAAGTAGTTAGTTTGATCTTTAGGTTAAAAAAACTAGGGCTTTATTGTGGTTGTTGTTGTTGTTGTTGTTGTTGTTGTTGTTGTTGTTGTTGTTGTTGTTGTTGTTGTTGTTGTTGTTGTTGTTGTTGTTGTTGTTGTTGTTGTTGTTGTTGTTGTTGTTGTTGTTGTTGTGGTTGTTATGTTTATGGTTGTTGTTGTTATTGTTGTTGTTATGGTTATTGTTGTTGTTGTTGTTGTTGTTGTTGTTGTTGTTGTTGTTGTTGTTGTTGTTGTTGTTGTTGTTGTTGTTGTTGTTGTTGTTGTACTTACTAATTAGTTTAGTTAGGTTTGAACTTTAAACTTTGTTGTTGATTATTGGTTTAGCTATTTAATTTAGTTTAGCCTGAGTTTAGTTTTGTTTAGTTTTGTTTGATTTGCTAATTTATACTAATGTTAACTTTAAACTTTGTTGTTAATTATTGAAGCTAGCTAGTGACGTAGTGTTGAGCTCGATTTCCCTATTGACAACCTTAATATTGGTATATTATCACTCATATTTAACTTTCTTTCATAGTAAATTGGTTTATATGTGCAAATATGTATATATTTATCGTTGAATTGAGATTAGATGTAAAATATTTTGTTGTTTAAAAACCTATGTATGCATCATCATATCATATGCCTAGATACCCGTTCGAGACTTACTCATTAGGAGTAAGTCTTGAATAGTCCCCGGTTTGGGACTATTTTTAGATGTTTAATCTCACTTAGGTGGTGAATGTATGTCTTTATTTCGACTCTAGAGGAAAATCTATGCTCGTCGTTTCCCTACTTTTGTTCTCTGGGTACATATGTAGATATAAGTAACTATATCTACATCGTGTACTTGGAGAACTGTAGGGAAATGCTGCCGGATTTTCCGTAGAATCGAAATAAAGGCATGCATTCACTAGTGAGATTAGACATCTACGGATGGGTTAGGTTGGAGTGATAAGGACCCTTGGAAAGCATGCCTAATTTCATTCAATAATACTAAATCGTGTATAAACTCTCATCATGTAATGAAGTTCGTCATTGACATGGTACTTTGTGCTTGTGTTTAATTAGAGGTTTGGTTGAAATGAATCATGCATGGATGTATGGTAGTCATAACACGTGTGAATTCGTGGACGGGGTCTTTGAATTCAGCGATGCTGTGCTAAGTCATCAGGATACAATGGGAACCAAGGGGTTTTATTGTCCTTGTGCTGATTGTGGTAATGTGGGCATGGTTAGTAGCATTGAGTCGCTTAGGGAGCATATCTTTCGTCGCGGGTTTAGGCAAGACTACCATGTATGGGTTTGGCACGGTGAGGAGGGGATATATGATGGTGGGAATGCCATTGTTAACGATGTGCATGAAAGAGATGAGTTTGATGTCATTAAGAATGACAAGAACATCGAGGACGATACTGAAGTAGATGATGATGATGATGATGATGATGATGATGAAGGGGGCCATATCGATGAGATGATGGAGGGGGTGGATGATTATTCTGGCAAACGACCTCGTATTTTTGAGTGCATGGCCGAGGCATCTTAGAAACCGTTGTATCCCGGTTGTACTAGGTACACCAAGCTGACGACCGTGATAACACTCTTCAATATCAAGACGAAAGCCGGTATAAGTGACTCTAGTTTCACTTCCTTGTTGCAAGTATTTGGTGATATGTTGCCGGACGACCATGAACTACACAAGTCGAACTACAATGCTAAGAAATTGATGTGTCCCTTCGGTTTAGAGTACCAGAGGATACATGCTTGTCCAAACGATTGTGTGCTATATCGAAATGAATATGAAAATATGGATGAGTGTCCTCGATGTGGGAAGTCGCGTTACCGGCGCGCAAGGGTTAGTGATAAGAAAGGGCCTCCAGCAAAGGTGATGTGGTATCTTTCGATTATACCACAATTCAAGCGCATTTTTTCAATTAAAAAAGAAGCTATGAACTTGAGGTGGCATGCAGAACGAAGGAAAAAAGACGGTTTTCTCAGGCAACCGGTTGATTCTCCTGAGTGGAAAAGGATCAATCTGGTGCATAAGACCTTTAGTGTTGAGGACAGAAATCTGAGGCTTGGCCTATGTACGGATGGGATGAACCCATTTGGCACTCTTAGTTCTCAACATAGTACGTGGCCGGTACTTCTAGTTATTTACAACTTACCTCCTTGGTTGTGCATGAAACGCAAATACATCATGTTGTCGATTCTTATTTCAGGGCTGAAACAGCCTGGAAACGACATAGATGTCTACCTCCAACCACTTGTTGATGGTTTGAGAAAGATGTGGGATGAAGGAGTTTCTGTGTATGACGCACATGCTGATGAGGTATTCACATTGCGTGCCATGCTTTTATGCACTCTTAATGATTATCCTGCTTATGGGAACTTATCCGGGTACAAGAACAAAGAAAAGAAAGCATGCCCGATTTGCATCGACGACACGAAATCTAAATACATTTCTACTTGTCAAAAAGAGGCTTATATGCGGACCCGAAGGTTCCTTCGACGCGACCACCCTTATCGTAATAAGAAGAAGGCATTCGATGGAACAGTTGAGGAAGGGGTTGCTCGTAGACCATTGACTGGTATTGAGGTTTTTGATCAGGTCAAGGGTATTGAAACGATATTCGGTAAAGGAGCGAGTGATGGAGCCAAGGGACTTTGGAAAAAGAGTCTATTTTTTGGAAACTTCCATATTGGAGAGATCTATAGGTTAGACATTATCTCGACATCATGCACATAGAGAAAAATGTATGTGACGCCATTCTGGGGACACTTATGAATATTCCACATAAGACTAAAGATAGCAAAGGGGTGCAATTGTATTTGGAAAGTAAGGGGCTTCGACCAAAACTATGGGCTCAAAAGAGGGACACTAAAAAAGAAAGAAAAAAGAGAAAGTGTCTAGCAAAGGAAAAGGAAAGGGAAAAGTAAAGCAAACAGAAGAAGGGTCGTCTGCAGGAATTGAAGGAAAAGGAAAGAAAAAGGTGAAGGATGATGATAGGAACTATTTGCCTACGGCTTGCTACACTCTGTCTAGAGCTGAGAAGCGACTTTTTTGCGAGTCTTTATACGGCATTAAGGTTCCATCAGGGTACTCATCGAACATGAACATATTTGTTACCTTAGACGGTGAGTTGAAATTATCGAGTATGAAGTCTCATGATTGCACTAGTGGAAAAAACCTCATCTGATCCGGTCAAAATGGGCCTTACTGATCCGGTTTTGGGTCCGCAACAGATGGGGTCGCAGCAGTTAGCGAAAAAAACTGATCCGGTTTTTTACCATGACCGGATCAGTTTATCAGAATGGTAAACAAAAAAAAAGGCTTCACGTTATACAGGCTTTACAACAAAAAAGCCCAATGAAATGATAAACTAACTCGTCCAACAATTCAGTATACGAAAATTTAAAAAAACACAATACCAAACTTATACAACATAAAACTTAATACAATTTTATACAAAAAATTTCATATATAATATTTTATACAATTTTACATATATACATAATACCACAAAAAAAACTTATACATAAAATTAAAAAAATGAAACTTTGTACAGAAAATTTAAAACAAATTACGACAAACTTATACAAAATATTAAAAACTTACAAATGAAACTTATACAAAGAATTAAAAAACGAAAATAAAACTAAAATATAAAACTAAAACCCTAGATCTAAATAACTTATATATGAAACGAAAATGAAAACTAAACTTTGTGCAGAGTAATAAACGGATGGTGTTCGTTGTTGGCGTGGGACGGCGGTGGCTCCGGGTTGTGCGGCGGCGGAGGCGAATCTTAGCTGTGTGTTGAGAGCATCGAAGAGAGGGACGAGGATGATGTGAGGTGAGCAACGACTTTGGCGACGGTGAGCAACGACTTTGGCGACTTTAGTTCAGTTGGTGAGAAGCGACTTTGGCGACGTCAAGGTCTTCCTTTCCATTGGTGAGAAGCGACGGCGAGGAGAGGATGAGATTATCCTCAAGCTCAATTCAGTCGGCCAGATCTAGGGTTTGAGAGAGATAGAAGGAAAAAGAGGCGGTGGTTCAGTGGTGGTTCAAAAGAGAGGAAAGAGAGGAAAGAGAGGAAAGAGAGGAAAGAGAGAAGAGAGAAGAGAGAAGAGAGATAGGGTTCGTGAAGAGAATGAAGAAAAATGGTAGTTCAGTCGCAGATAGGATTCGACGATGAGATGAGAGGGGAAGAATGAGGTGAGGGAAGAGAGAGGATCGGTGAAGACGACGTAGAGGTAGAGTATAGGGTGAGTGTTAGGGTTTTCGTGAGAGGGAAGTGATGAGTAGAGAACTGAAGAGGAGAGATGTAGCGTGTGAGGGAAGAAGGGATTGGGTTTGTGCGCTTAAAACAAAACCAATCAAGTGGGCTTTGGGCCACGCTGATGTGGGCCACGCTGAATTTTTCTAATTTACTGATCCGGTTTGATAAATGACCGGATCAGTTAATTTTAACTGATTCAGTTTGATAAATGACCGGATCAGTTAATGTTAACTGATCCGGTTTTGATAAGGTTTTTTCCACTAGTGTTGTCATGTAATGATGCAAGTATTCTTACCGATTGCAATTCGGGGGATATTGCCGAAACACGTGAGACATATATATCATAACAGAGTTGTGTTTGTTTTTCAATACTATATGTAGCAAAACGTTACAACCGTCGAAGCTTGATGCTCTCCAGGCTGGCGTGATAGAGACTTTGTGCAAGTTTGAGATGTATTTCCCACCTGCTTTCTTCGACATTATGGTCCATTTGATTGTACATCTAGTTCGAGAAATTAAGCTATGTGGTCCAGTGTTTTTGAGGTGGTGCTATCCCTTTGAGAGACATATGAGCTCTTTGAAAGATAAAGTAAGGAATCCAGCGCAACCAGAAGGAAGTATAATTCAGGGGATTGTGAGTGAAGAGGTTTGTGGCTGAGTTCTTAACTAATGTTGATCCTATTTGACTTCCTACATCTTGACACGAGGGCATACTCGAGGGTAAGGGTACAATTGGCTCCAAAATGATCGTACCTCCTGTCGAAAAGCGCACACAAGCACACTTATTTGTATTGCAGCATATGATACAAGTCCATCCTTACTTAGATGAGCATATGGAGGATTTGAGTGACCTGAATCCAGGTAAAGGGATTAGAGCATTGATGCAGTTGCATAATAAGACGTTTATTGATTGGTTCCATAATCGATTAATGCGTGAAGTAGATTCTACTGTTTCTGAAACTCTGAAGTGGCTAGCATTTGGTCCTCGAGAAGCTGTGCACTCCTATGAGGGTTATGTTGTCAACGGATATACGTTTTGGACAGATCGTCAAGATCAAAAGTCGAGATCTCTGCATAATAGTGGCGTTTCAGTAGAGGCATCATCTACACAGTATGCAAGTGCCAAAGACAAGTCTCCTATTAATGCTAGATTGTTATACTATGGGCGAGTTCAAGATATATGGGAGCTTGACGACTCTGGCTTCACGGTCTGCTTATTTCGATGCAAGTGGGTTGATTATAACCGGGGCTACCTAAGAAAAGACGACCCTTGCAGATTTACTCTTGTAGACTTGGGTCGGTTGCGTGATAGTGAAGAGCCATTCGTGCTTGCATCACAAGTTAAGCAAGTATTCTACGTAACTGACCCTTCTGATAACAAGTTGTCAATTGTTGTCCCGGGAAAATGAAGTATACTTGGAGTTGGTGATGTTGAGGATGAGGAGGAGTATGATGCGTTTGAAGACACCTCGCCTTTCACCATTCCCAACTCCGATGTCACTGATGTGGAGTTAGCGACAAGTTACATGCGTGCAGATCACGGGGAAGGGATAATGGTTGAAACTTCAAAATAAGGTGGCAAAAGTAAACAATAGGCTCGACTTCTTAAGTTCCAAGTTTGGCTTTCGGCTTTTCAAGGTCATTTTACTTAATTTCTCACTTTTGGCCTTATGTAATGTCATGTATAGTTATTATTAGTATATATATATATGTATTACAATCAATTAAACTCGCTTCACATGTTTTGAAACCCATTTTGGGTAAGTGAATGTCATTTCGAGCCGATTTCGGCTTTTCAAGCTCAATTAACTTAATTTCTCGCTTTTAGCCGCATGTTAGGTCATGTATAGTTCTTATTAGTATATATACATGTATTAAAATCAATTAAACTCGCTTCACATGTTTTGAAACCCATTTTGGGTAAGGGAATGTCATTTCGGGTCGATTTCGGCTTTTCAACCTCAATTCACTTAATTTCTCGCTTTTAGCCGCATGTTAGGTCATGTATAGTTCTTATTATTACAATCAATTAAACTCGCTTCATATGTTTTGAAACCCATTTTGGGTAAGTGAATGTCATTTCGGGCCGATTTCGACTTTTCAAGTTCATTTTCCTTAATTTCGTGCATTTAGTCTCATTTTAGGTTATGTATAGTTCTTATTAGTATATTTATCACCATTATAGTCACTTAAAGTCGGGTCACATGATTTTAAAACCATTTTGGGTAGATGAATGTCGTTTAGGGCCTGAATTATGGATTGTGCGCGGGGAGGGGGAAGCTGTGCAGGGGGGAAACGGGGGGCTGTCCAAGGGGGATTGTGCAAGGGCGGGGCTGTGCAAGTGGGGGGGTCTGCGGGGGTGGGGGTAGTGCGGTGGGGGTGGGGGGCTGTAGTGGGGGTGGGGGGGGGGGCAAGGGGGGCGGTGTAGTGAGGGTGGAGGGGCGTGCGGGGGGAGTGCGGGGGTAGGTGGCATTGTAGGGGGTGGGGGAAAGTTCGGTGGGGGTGGGGGGCGATCTTGGGGGTGGGGGCGGTGTAGTGGGGGGGGTGCGGTGTAGGGGGGCATGCGGGAGAGGGGGGTAGTGCGGTGGGGGGGGAGTGCATGGGGGTTGGGTGGCGGTGCGGTGGGGTGGGGGCCGGTGCATGGGGGAGTGCGGGGGAGTGGGTGGCGGTGCGGGGGGGGGGGGCGGTGCAGTGGGGTGGGGGGCGATCTTTGGGGTGGCGGGCGGTGCAGGTGGGGTGGGGGCGGTGTGGGGGGGCGGGGAGCATGGGGGTGGGTTCGTAGCTAATTTTTTTTCTTTCATTTTGCTTAATCTTGCGTGTTTTTAATTTCTTTCATTTTTTTATCTTGCGCGTTTCTAATTTCTTTTTGAAATTTCAGGACTTTCAAACATGGTCCGAGATGATGTGATTGTGGAGGAAGAAACCGATGATGATTATGATAAGTCGTTAGATGATGATGATGAGTATGATGAGGAGAAGGAGGAGGATAAAGGTGAACCGGAAGACATAGCGCATGATGAGGAGCAGCGCTTGCGTGATAAGGAATATCGCTTGGCCGAAATAAATGAGGAGCTAGCCGATAATGCTCCCCCCATTGACAACAATGCTAGGGAAGATTATCCTTGTGTTTCATCCATCATTGTGCCACAAAAAAATGTGGGGAAAGAAGTTCATAGTACCACCAAAACTCCAAGTAAGGTTGCAACAAAGAAGCGGAAAGGAAGGGGTGCGACCAAGGGATTGAATGTTAACACCACTCTGACCCTTGAGTATGATGATATAGGTCAACCTTGTGGTCAATGGCGTGCAAAGTATGGGTAGCATATCGGGTTTTGTGTGCGCAAACTCATCATTTTGGCCAAATAGAAAGATGTGCCCGAGGGAATGAAGAAATCATTATAGGAAGACACTTGTGTAAGTTCATCTTTTAACTAAATTAATTTAGTTTCCCGCATTTAGGGCCATGTTAGGTCTTCTATAGTTCTAATAGTTACATGTAGAACTATTAGAGTTAATTAAAGTCCACTCATATGCTTTGAAACCCATTTTGGGTAAATGAAGGCCATTTCGAGCCGATTTTGGCCGATTTTGGCCTTTGAAGCTCAATTCACTTAGTTTCCCGCATTTAGCCACATGTTAAGTCATATATAGTTCCAACAGGTACATATATAACTATTAGAGTCAATTAAAGTCCACTCATATGCTTTGCAACCCATTTTGGGTAAATGAAGCCATTTCGGGCTGATTTTGGCTTTTCAAGTTTATTTTCCCTAAATTCTCGCGTTTAGTCTCATGTTAGGTCATGTATAGTTCCAATAGGTACATATAGAACTGTTAGAGTTAATTAAAGTCCACTCATATGCTTTGAAACCCATATTGGGTAAATGAAGGCCATTTCGAGCCGATTTTGGCCGATTTTGTCCTTTGAAGCTCAATCCACTTATTTTCCCGTATTTAGCCACATGTTAGGTCATATATTGTTCCAATAGGTACATATATAACTATTAGAGTCAATTAAAATCCACTCATATGCTTTGAAACCCATTTTGGGTAAATGAAGCCATTTCGGGCCGATTTTGGCTTTTCAAGTTCATTTTCCTTAATTTCTCGCGTTTAGTTTCTTGTTAGGTCATGTATAGTTCTTTAACAACATATATAACCATTAGAGTTAATTAAAATCCATTCACATGCTTTGAAACCCATTTTGGGTAAATGAAAGCCATTTGGGGCTGATTTTGGCCTTTGATGCTCAATTCACTTAGTTTCCCTCATTTAGCCACATGTTAGGTCATATATAATTCCAATAGGTACAATTATAACTATTAGAGTCAATTAAAGTCCACTCATATGCTTTGAAACCCATTTTGGGTAAATGAAACCATTTCGGGCCAATTTCGGCCTTTGAAGCTCAATTCACTTAGTTTCCCGCATTTAGCCACATGTTAGGTCATATATTAGTTCCAATAGGTACATATATAACTATTAGAGTCAATTAAAGTTCACTCATATGCTTTGAAACCCATATTGGGTAAATGAAGACAATTTCGAGCCGATTTTGGCTCAATTCACTTAGTTTCCCGCATTTAGCCACATGTTTGGTCATATATAGCTCCAATAGGTGCATATATAACTATTAGAGTCAATTAAAGTCCACTCATATGCTTTGAAACCCATTTTGGGTAAATGAAGCCATTTCGAGCCGATTTTGGCTTTTCAAGTTCATTTTCCTTACTTTCTCGCGTTTAGTCTCATGTTAGGTCATGTATAGTTCTAATAACAACATATATAACCACTAGAGTCAAGTAAAATCCATTCACATGCTTTGAAACCCATTTTGGGTAAATGAATGCCATTTCGGGCCGATTTTGGCCTTTGAAACTCAATTCACTTAATTTCCTTTTCTTTCCGCATTTAGCCACATGTTTTCATTGATATATACTCCCTCCGTCCCAGAATACTCTTGACACTTATCAGGGCACGTAGTTTTAAATGATAAGTTGTTGTTTAGTTATCAATAGTTATTTTATTAAAAAATATATATATTGCTGCGATTTGTCACAGAAACCGCAGCAATATGGTTATTTAAATAATGAAAAAATGTAAATATTGCTGCGGTTTTGCCCAGAAACCGCAGCAATATGTTGTAATATTGCTGCGGTTTAAAACCGCAGCAATAGTTTAATTACCTATTGCTGCGCCTTTAATTGCTGCGCGGTCAAAACCGCCGCAATAGGCCACTTAATGACCGCATCAATAAGCATTTATTCTACTAGTGTAGGTAGTAAAAGTAGTATTATTTTATTTGGTGGAGAGAGAGTGTGGGCCTATGGTTAGAGTTGGTAGGTAGTAGGAATGACATTATTTTATTTGGAGGAGAGAGAGTGTGGGCCAATGCTTAAAAGGTAGAAGGATTAAAATAATAGTGGGTCATATCCAAAAATAGAAGTGTAAAGAGTATTATGGGACAGATGAAAAAGGAAAGTGTAAAGAGTATTCTAGGACAGAGGGAGTATGTATATAGAAATTAACTATTTGTTTGTTTCTTCTTTCTATAGATTATGTTCCATATTACTCCTAATGAGGAGAAAAAGGCGTTGTTTCTATCCGCGGTGGCCGAAAGATTTAGAGCTTTCAAAAGCAAACTAGTGAGTGGGTGGTTCACGAAATGGAGAAAGAGGACTATAAAGAGGAGGAAAATTCAAAAATCAAAGCAAAATGAGGGTGAGACGGATAAGGAGCCCGAAGAGGAAAAATCAAATGAAGGGGAAGAGGAAGAGACACTCAACCGGAGTCCTTGCCTCATCAGATTTGGGGACATATAAAACCAGAAGATTGGGAGGCATTTGTTGCCCAAAATACTACGCCGGAGATGCTGGTAAGTATTGTACTTTTAGCTATATTCGACTTTGCATATTCACTTTTTACACAATTAGATGTATTTTCTAATTACCCATGTGATTTTATAGGCTAAGCGTGAGAAACAAGCACAGAGTTCAAGACAGAGGAAGCACTACCATCATATGGGTTCCTACACTTATGCGTATTCTTATCCTACGTAAATTCAATCTAGCTCCTATTTCTTAGCTTATTGTCGTAAATACTCTACAACTTGTATCCATATATTATACATCAACGTAAATGAAATATCACTTGTATCTATGTATTTGTGATATTTATGCATCAACTACTCTACCCCCGTGCACAGCCCCCTCCTCCCCTCTCCTCCCCTCCGCCCCCCTCCCCCGACCCCCTGCTTGCCCCCTCCCCGCACAACCCCATGCTGCCCCCCCCCGCACAGCCCCCCTCGCGCCCTCCCCCGCACAACCCCCTCATCCCCTACTCCCCCTCCCCGCACGGCCCCCCTGCTGCCTCCCCGCACAATGCCGCCCACCTCCCCATGCACACTCCCCCCCGCACAGTCTTTGCCACACCTCCCACTGCGCACTCCCTCCCCCGCACATCTTGCCCCACCCCCCGTACACTCCTCCTACCCTGCCGCAGTGTTGTCCCACATCCCCCCGTACACTCCCCCCCCCGCCTTGATCTCCCCCGCACAGTGTTGCCCCACCTCCACTGCGCAGACTACCACCCCCTGCAGCCCCACCCCCCCGCACGAGTGCTCCCCCCCGCAGCGCCCCTACGCCCCCGCATAGCCCTTTTCGCCCTCCCTACACAACTCCCCACCTACGCCCCTATCCTGCAGTCCCCCTCCTCCCCCCCCCCCGCCGCCGCTTATGATGTGGGAAAGCTGTAAATTTTTTTTTGTATACTTACCGTTGTTAATTTCTCTATAGATGGGGCTCAAGAAAAAAAGAGGTTAGCGGCGAGTTTACTCCCGAAGGCAACAAAGATGCCCTTTACGAGACTTTGGGAATGAACCATAATGGACGTTTGAGGGGTTTTGGTGGTCTCCGTCTCGGTGTGACAAAAGCGTATGCTAAAGATTCCTCCGTGGCTACAAAATCGCGCTATCATATTTCCGCACCACATGATATGGAAGCTATGACACAAGCTATTTGGGAGAAGCTTACGGAGGAAATTACAGAGAAAGTCACGAAAAGTTTCAACGCGGTCCTCTCACAGTTTGGTTTACCGACGATACATCAACCAAAACTGGATCGTCCTTTGGAGGACAAAGCTAGCCGTCCTAACACACAAAAATCGGCACCATCTATACTTGAGTTAGAGGTAACTATTATCCTTCAAATATGTTTTTAAACTAAGTAATATGTTACATTCTTTAATTGCATGTTCGTAACCTTAATTTCATTTACTTTATGTAGGAAGAAACGCCTTACCAGCTTTTAGTAGATGTCAAAGATAAGGGTTTGATTGTCGTGGCTGAAGGCAATGCACAACCACGAAGTGAACGAGCAACAGTCCATCATGAGTATGTGGACAATGAGCACTTGGCGGTTAGTGTAGTCACCATTAATCCTGGTTACGAAGACTTTGCTCTTCCGTTGCCTAAACCGTCAGTTGATATAAATGTCGTGACCGACGCTCGTGGTGGTTATGTGTTGTGGCCATCGGCATGGGTGAGGTTTTCACACGAGGTAAATTGAAGTAACTGAAATCCATATTCATATTGATTTGTTTCATACCTATTAACTAACTAAGTTGAATGTTTTTAACTTTTTTTATTAGGTTTTGGAGAGAATAAAGAAGCCCACGGAAAGTAAGGCGGACTGACCTCCTCTAGAAAAGGCGAAGGAGGGTTCAAGCTGGCCAAAGAAGGCCATTTCGGGTAAAGGAATGCAAGATTCCAAAGTTTCAAGTCGACAAGAAAACCCATCTAAAGATACTTGGATCGAGAAACCAAAGATCGAGTGTCTCACTAAGGCATGCTTATGGCTACATGCAAATACGCGTGATATGCCGGATGATACACCTTTGGAGGTGAAGTTGGGTACCACGCAATTCAACTACTTTGAGGATACATCGACATGGGTGTCTAAGGGTGATGTGAAGGAGTTCCTTTGCGGAGAGATGTTGAATGTTTCCTTGATTCAAGTATGAATGAGGTAAAACATTTATACTTATGAAATAAATAAATTGCTTTGCAATATACAATAATATATTTATGTTACGAAGTTGGTTGTGCTTTAAAGATTACTCCAAGATCATCCGAGCTGACAATTGTTTGCAAAACACAACTGAGGTGAAGGAGTATATTTGGCTATGTATCAAAACATCTCTACGTGCACAACCGAAGTTCATACTTGCCCCTTGTTTTATAGAGTATAATTCTGAACCTTGTATCTATTTTTACCACTTTATCATTATGCAATAGAAGTACTCACATGATTGCTTCCTAACTTTTTTAAGATTTTAGTCTCCATTGGTCGCTCTTTGTGATTTATCCTTCAAGCAACACTGTATATCAGTTTGATTCTGCAGCTCAAGATCCACCACGATCCTTACTCCTGAAATCATGCATAAATAGGTATGTTTGTTATTTAAAATGCTTATTAGCATAACACGTTTCACTAATTTCATCCTCTTCCCACTTCTCACATGAAATTAACATAACTACAGTTCTTTGAAGAAATTTGAGAGAACGGGAAAACTTCCTCTGTGGAAAGCAATGGAGGTAATATATTTTACTTAAGCTACTTCTTTCTTTTAGCAAAAACAAACATATATGTTTCTTACATGAATTTTTTAATGTAATTCTATAATTAGTGTGCTCAACAACCGGGGGGAACCGAGTGTGCCTACTATGTGTTGAGGTTTATGTTCGATATAACCTCAAGTTGCAAGGAAGTCGAGGATCTTGAGAAGGTATATACATAACTAATAGGCAGCTCAATTTAAGGTGGATTTTGGCCTTTGAAGCTCAATTCACTTAGTTGCCCGCATTTAGCCACATGTTAGGTCATATATAGTTCCAATATGTACATATATTACTATTAAAGTCAATTAAAGTCCACTCATATGCTTTGAAACCTATTTTGGGTAAATCAAGCCATTTCGGGCCATTTTTGGCTTTTCATGTTCATTTTCCTTAATTTCTCGCGTTTAGTCTCATGTTAGGTCATGTATAGTTCTAATAACAACATATATAACCATTACAGTCAATTAAAATCCATTCACATGCTTTGAAACCCATTTTGGGTAAATGAATGCCATTTAGGGCTGATTTTGGCATTTGGAGCTCAATTCACTTAGTTTCCGCATTAAGTCACATGTTAGGTCATATATAGTTCCAATAAGTACATATGTAAGTATTAAAGTCAACTAAAGTCCACTCACATGCTATGAAACCCATTTTGGGTAAATGATTATCATTTTGGGCCGATTTTTGCTTTTTAAGTTTGATTTCCTTAATTTCTTACATTATATTATTTGCTCCATCTCTTTAGAGTTAACTAAAGTCTTACTCAAATTCAAAATGATCTTATATGCATTTCCTTATGTGTAAGGTATTCCTCGATGGCAAACAAAGGGAGAGTTCTTTCACCACAGCCGAGATAAACGAGGTTCGGGATTTGCTAGCACGCTACCTTACCGAAGTTTGCATGTGAAGATGATGCCGCGACTTTGAGTTTATTTGTTCTTATTATGTTACTAGATAGTTGTTTAGGTACAATTATTGATGTTTATTTTGGATCTTAGTACTTATTACAACTTCATTTGTAGTACATTCTCAAAATATTATATATATATATATATATATATATATATATATATATATATATATATATATATATATATATATATATATATATATATATATATATATATATATATATATATATATATATATATATATATATATATATATATATATATATATATATATATAACATTAACTGATCCGGTCCACTAACATAACCGAATCAGTTAATGTGCTATGTATACATATTAACTTGGCGCCATATAACTAACCACTCCGGTTTAGATGGAAAACCGGAGCAGTAAATGATTAACTGATCCGGTTAAGGACCGGATATGTTAATCATAGTTAACCACTGCTAGCCCAGCCTATCCGGACCAAAACCGGAGCGGTAAGCCCAGTTTTGACCGGATCGGATGGGCTTTTGTATACTAGTGATGTTTTTATTTCGCCTACGCAGTGTGAGCGCGTATTTGACTTCATTGTAAAGGTTTTATTGAAAAATGTTTTGAAGTCGCCAACAAGTCTTTAAAGGAAGACTCATAAACCTAATTGGATATTGGGAAATCGTAGGGACAAATTAGGGACTTATCCAATTAGATTTCCCCGTCATGACTCCATTAATGGTCAATAAACAATAGATTGAGTTCGGGGGTGAGGGTACGAACACATTCATAATGAACCGGGTTCGTTCATTTTTGGCCTCTACTAAATATCGATTCATGTCAAGTTTCATGCAAAATAACAACTAGATAATATTTTCAATTACCCTAAAAATAAATTAGTCTAGGTGGATTGATTAAATGCATCAAAAAGACTATTTTTAGTGACAAGTTCTTAAGCAATCAAAATTCCAAGGTTCCTACCAGGTTTCCCAAATTATCTGATTAATATTAGAACAGTTCTGTAGGTCTTGATTAGCAATAATAACATGTGAGGCGATGAACATGCAAGTAAGACAATCATAACAATGTATAAAAGAAAAAAGAAGAATAAGAGGTTAGAACGTACAAAGGGACGACTTTAATATTAAAGATCTACATCATGAAAGAAATAGTGAGTAACTTCAATATAAAAAATAGGAAATTTATTCAAGGTCCCTGAGGAGTATACCTTGGCTTGGGTCTGAGAGAATAACGACCTGCGTGAAGAGCAATCATGAAGCCTAAAGATATAAACGTGTATGTATGTATGTGTTTATGTGTTTGTTTGTATTTGAAGATCTCAAAGTATGAGAGAATTTGTAAGTAGAGAGTTCGTGAAAGTGCATTCGTAAAAGTGTATATCCGAAGTCTTTTTTTTTTTAATTTGGAAAACCGTTATGTACTTATAAGAAAACATTGAAAAAAGATAAAAATTGGTGCAGATTGGTGCGCATGATGCGGCTTGACCTGTGCGCTGCGCGCACGTGGTGCACCAGGCACACCGCCTTGCGTCAGACACGTTTTGACAGGCTTTCTTTTAAATGCATTTTTTAAGATTTTCCTCTATCCTTTAAATCCGGAAATCTGATTTTACGAGATAAAATCCGATTTCAATTATCTTTAAAATATTTATTATAATAATTACGGTTTTTTCACCAAATACCCCTGACAAAAAAATTATTCACCAAATACCCCACTTTTTTCAAAATTCACCAGAGATCCCTGACCTTCAAAAATATTCACCAGATACCCCTGACCTTTCAAAAAAATTACCTAAAATGCCCTTAATGACTAACGGCGGTTAACTCCGTTAGTCATTAACCCTAATTAACCCTAAAAACCCTAAAAAATCCTAACTCAACCCAATTAACCTAAGTCAACCCAACTCTCTCTCTCTCTCCCTAACCCCCCAACCCCCACCCACCCCACAGCCCCACCCCCCACCCCTCCCCCCCCTCCCCCCTTCCCCGTAGCTCCCCTCCCACGCCCCCCTCTCCTCCCCGGCTCCCACTCCCCCCCTCCCCACGCGCCCCACGCAGCCACACCCCCTCCCCCTCCCACGCAGCCCCCTCCCTCTCGTGATGCTTCGGTTTGAGGCGGACAACTAGGTGTAGTCGAATAAGGGACAATCACCCGAGGAAATCTCGGACGTTAGAAAAGCGGTCGTCGCCACACGGATCTCGGAATTTTCGAAAGAGAATGGGGTATAATGGAGAAGGGTTCACCGGAATCTTCGAAAGAGAAGGGGAAGGGGGGCTGCGTGTGGGAGGGGGAGGGGGTGGTCATGGGGAAGGGGGCTGCGTGGGGGGGAGAGGGAGTGGCTCGGGGAAGGGGGTGGCTGCGGGGAAAAGGGTGGTTGCGGGGAAGGGGGGAGAGCGCGGCTGCGGCTGCGGGTGAGGGGGCTGCGTTGGAGGGGGAGGCTGCGTGGGGGAGGGGGAGGCTGCGGGGAGGGGGTGGAGGGACCGGGTGGGGATGGGGTTGTTGGTGGGTGGTGGGTGGGGTGGTGGGGTTGGGGTTGTTGGGGGGGGTGGGGGGTGGTGGGTTAGGGGAGAGAGAGTGGGTTAGGGTTAGTTATGGTTAATTAGGATGACTTAGGGCTAATTAGGTTGACTTAGGGCTAATTAGGTTGACGTAGGGCAAACTTATAAATAAACGCTAACGGAGGACTAACGTCTGTCAACAAAAGGGTATCTGGTGAATTTTTTTAAAGGTCAGCGGTATCTAGTGAATTTTGAAAAAAGTGGGGGTATTTGGTGAATAAATTTTTTGTCAGGGGTATTTGGTGAAAAAACCGTAATAATTAATTATCAGGAATAATTATTTGGGGTTTTTCAAAGGACTGGGCTTAAAATATTCTTTATGGGCTCAAAATACAATTAATTATCAAAAATAATTAATTGGGCTTTAAAACAAGACTTTGGATCATTATTATAAATAAATAAGCTTTTACACTTTTAAAAATAGTTTTGGGCCTAACTATTCAGACTGCTCTCCCCTTGGGTCAGACCTATTAAGATCGCGGTATGTTTAATCATTGGGTCCTTAAATGGGGAGACACAATTATGTGTCTATAATGATAATCAGTGATCATTGAAAATGAAAATGTTTATGAGATATTACTGAAAGACTGAAAGTTACTGAATTACTTAAGGATACTGATCACCGTTCAAGTTAAAGAAACGTAACATTATAAATTAAATTGAAAGAACTGGTTGGTTGTATCCACTAACTGACTGAAGGTCGTGCATGTACCGTAATGTTTACTGGGACACTGTCCCGTTACTGTTTATTGGGGCACTGACCCACTACTGTTTAGTGGTGTAGGGTAATTCCCAAGGACCCAAGACCTTGCGCAGTGGCGCATACACATACTGGGAGATGTCCCATCACTAACTAATGTACAACAACCAGAGTAAAAACTGATAAAATGGAATCATGGATTATAAAATTGATGATGAATGAATTTTGTTTTGTTAAATGTTTGAATTATTCTTTCCCCCTGTTTGCAAATAATATGAATTGAAATGAATTTACGTTGCTAGAGTAGTTTGTTACTGAGCTTCGGCTCATAACGATTTGCTTTTCTTTTTAAGGTATGGTCAGATGGTTGAAAGACGCTGTTAAATAGATTTTTCTATTGAATGTTTAAGGAATCTATTATTATAAGAATGTCACTAATAGTTAAGGTTCGTAAGCTCAAGTTAGAAACACAGCAAGAGGCTGTGTTCAAGATGGATTCCGTAGACTGATAATATTTCTGTATTCTGTATTTGGGGGCTAGAAGGATATAAAGTGGATATTATTACGATTATTATTGGTACGTGATATGAATTTGTATATCCTAAAGGACTAATGTTTTGGTGGGCCCATAACCCACAGATTTAAGTTTAGTTTCCGCTGTCCTTTATGAGTATTTATGTATAATTAAGGTTATGAATTTTCGGGGTGTTACAGCGGCGCTTTTCTTTCCCTGCATCTCTCTGTACTTCTGCAAATAAACCTTCGATGCCTCAACATTTGTCTTCAAATCCTAATGTTGTCATCGCCCAAATAAGATCATCACCATTAATCACCCTCCTTTTCTCTCTCTGTCACTTATCCGACTCTTCTCCAGTGATGAAACTAATGAACTCTGACACCACTCTTACATCGTTTCTTTCACGTCTTTCGAGATCTTTGCATTTGCCAGCAAATATTCCTTCGCTCATATTCACAGTTGGCAGAATCCAATCATGCTCGCGCGCCGAGACTTTGCGGTTTCCACTACCGTAATTTGTATGAATCTATATTATTTTTCACCAAATTTGTATCATTTATACTTCGCGGTTGAAGATGATATAGAGAACAAAGTATAAATGATACAAATTTGGTGAAAAATAATATAGATTTGGTGAAAAATGACAGAAGAGTTAAAAACTGATTATAAATGATATCAGTTTGTGTAATAATGATGTTGTATGGAAAAAATGACAAAATGATAAGAGAATGATTTTAAAAAACACAAAATTCGACAATAATGATAGAAAACTCAACAAAAATGATATAAGCCTACAATAAAATGATATAGAAATAGTTATAAATGACATATACTCTGCCCAAAATGACATAACATGCAACAACAAGGATACAAACATAAAAGAAGTGAAATGTTGTCACTCAAATGATGTAATAAGTATGAAAATGAATAACATAAATTGTACTAAAAATGATAAAGACAACTTCAAGAATGATATGCACTAAAAATAAACGATTTTTTTCACCATTTACCCCCAACAAAAATTTTTATTCACCATATACCCTCGTAATTTTCAAAATCCACCATATACCTCTGAGTTCTTCAAATATATATCAAAATACCCTTACTACTAACGGACGTTTAATGTGGTTAACTAATTAACCCGAATTTGTTAATTAGCCATTAGACCACCCTTTTATCCTCCTTCTTCTTTCTTTTCTATCCTCTTCCATGGTAAAATTGAAATTTCATCTCTTCGACCATTAGCTCTCTTATTTTATCATCCAAATCCAATCAAATTCACACATTAAATCTAGATTTTTTCATTCGATTTCTAAATTATTAACTTATATCTTGAAGATTTTAAATTCAAAAACATGAATTTCTCTCACCTCAAACTCAAGAATCCTCCTCAACTCATCTTCCATTTCACCCTATGGCTATCAGCTCTCGGGAGAGCCACCAATGCTGCTATCACCATCAACTCAAGAACCCTACTCATGAATTATGATAACATCGAACCAGAACCACCATGCTTTTAGTAAATATATGCCAACATTTCGATTCTAAGGAAAATCCGGCAGCATTTCCCTACAGTTCTCCAAGTACACAATATAGATAATTGCTTATCTACATATGTGCCTAGAGAACAATGTAGAGAAACGACAAGCCAAGACTTTCCTAAGAATTGAAAAGAAGACATACATTCACCAGCTAAGTGAGATCAAACGTCCACGAACAGTCCCCAACATGGACCTATTCAAGACTTACTCCTACTGAGTAAATCTTGAACAAGTATCTAGGCATATGATGTTGATGGTTCATATAACTTTATACATTTCATGGCTTAATTAGTTCATTTTTATCCAATCTCATTTCAACAAATTTTCATACATTGTAAGAAATACATATATATACATATATATGTATGTATGTATATATATATATATATATATATATATATATATATATATATATATATATATATATATATATATATATATATATATATATATATATATATATATATATATATATATATATATATATATATATATATATATAGGGGAGGGCTCTTGTGAGAACACCTCCCTTATGTGAGAACACCCACTTATGTGAGAATAGATCTCTACCATTGGTTATCTAAAATCTAAGGGTTGGTATTTTTCCTAAAAAAATCAGAGTTTAAAACTCCTCTCTCTTGATGTCGTCATTCACTTCACTCACCTCACACAAACCCATCTCCTTCTCTCTCCTCTTTCCTTTCTCTCTCTTTTTCTCTCTCCTCTTCATAACCACCACTTATCGGCGACCACCAGCAACCAGTAACCACCGCCGGCCACTCTATCCTCTTCCTTCGCCGATCACCGCTCATTTTTTCTCATTCTCTCTCCTCACTTTCGTTTTATCTACAATTATCACCGAAAACCGGTGGTTCTGCCTTCTATTGCGTCGGAAATATGATCGGAATTCGACTATTGGTCTTCATAATGCTTGCACTGGTGCCGACGACCTTTTTATCTTCGGTTTCGCGGTGAAATTCCTTCAATTTCACGGACGTTTGATGGCTTGCTTGTGGTGGTGCGTTCTCCCTCCGCCGACCACAGCGCTGTCGACCATCATCGTCGACCACTTCCCGCGTGCTATCCTTCCTGCTGCTATTGTTCTTCTTATAATGTTGTTATTGTGATATATATATTCTCATCTTATTTTGAATTTTTTAGGTTTTTTCTTGGTTGAATTTTGTTCATAATTTCTGTCTTTTTAACTGCAATTCTAGTGGTATTGATTGAAATTTTGGTATTCCACATTATTAACGTTTTGATTATAGTCACATTATCACCATACATGATCAATGTATGCAAAATGTATATCATGTTCTAAATTAATGTATATCATGTTCTAAGAAAATGAGCAATATGTTCTAAAAATATGTACATCATGTTCTAAAACGAATACATCATGTTCTAAAACGATGTACATCATGTTCTAAAACGATGTACATCATGTTCTAAAACAATGTACATCATGTTCTGACCTACATTTATTCTCACATATGATATATGTTCTCACTTGAAATATTTCAGAACATAATTTAATGAATTGAAACATGTTTGAAATAATTCAGAACATGTTTGAAAAGTTGTAGAACACAATTGAAATATTTCAGAACATAATTAAAATAATTTGGAACATGTCTGAAATAATTCATAACATGTTTGAAAAAATTTAGAACACACTTGCAATATTTCAGAACATCATTGAAATAATTCAGAACATGTTTGAAAAAATTTAGAACACACTTGAAATATAATTTAACATAATTAAAATAATTTGGAACATGTTTGAAATAATTTAGAACATGTTTGAAAAAATTCAGAACACGCTTTAAATATTTTAGAACATAAGCTTGATATTTCAGAATATGTATATATGTATATGTATTGATTATATTCTCATGTTCTAAAAAAATATGTTTCTGTTCCAAATTTCAAAGTGTTCTCATATAAGTATGTGTTCTCACATAAGGGGGCATTCTCACTGGATCTCAACCCTATATATATATATATATATATATATATATATATATATATATATATATATATATATATATATATATATATATATCAATAAACTATCATATTTTGCCTAAATTAAAACACATTACAACTTTTTTCATCAACATATCCAACAAAGAACACTAAAAGTAAACTAATTACCTCTTAATACCGATGAGGAGCAATTATGAGAAGAGAGTTGGAACTTTATTTTCCTTCCTTAGCCTTTTTCTCCTATAATTATCAAATCCCACATGCCACATTGCTCATATACTTTAACTAAGAAAAGCAAAATTAGCTAAAAAACTAGATTAATTCACCATAAACTACACAAAACTCACTAAGAAAGAGGGGCGGTGGTGGTGGTGGTCGTGGTGGTTATTGGTGGGTGGTGGGTGGTGGGTGGTGATGCGTTGGTGTTGGTGGGGTGGTGCGCTGTGCATTGGTGTTGGTGTTGGTGGAGTCGCGCGCTGTGCGTGAATGTAGAGCGCTAGTGGGTGCGTTGGTGGAGGTGCTGCAAGGGCGATGGTGGGTGGCGCACTGGTGGTGTGACAAGTGGCGTGCAAGGTGGCATGCGTGGTGGTGTGCGATGTGTGTGGGTGGTGCTTGAGAGGAGTTAGGGTAGTAGAGTATTGAGTCAGGAGGTGTGAATTGATGAATGTTGCGAGGGAAATGAATTAAATGCGGGAAATAACGAGTGAAAAGGAGAGAGAAGGGATGCTATGTTTTCAAAACAGAAGCCCTTCCATTTAGGGTTGCGGTTAGCCCAAAAACTGCAGCCCTTTGTGATAAAGGGCTTTGGTTTTTGGGGTAACTGTAAGCCTTAATTCCCTCTTTCTTTCCCTCCTTTTCTGAGATGGAATAAGGGCTACTTTTTTTAGATAACTGCAACCCTTGGCCTTTTTTCCTCTAGTGATCATCATCATCATTATCTTCATTCTTAATATCGTTATCATCATCATCATCATCAAGATTGAATTCAATTGGATATGAATTTTGCTTTTGTTTTTTCTAGAACGTTGGATCGAATATATGATAGTTTTGGGGTTTATTTGTAATAAAGAGATATAATTTGCAAATAAAGAGACGTGGTTTGGTGGTAAAATAATTATATTATTAACTAAATAGTAGAGGATCAAATCCCATTAAACTTTTTTTTCATAGATTGAAAAGTAAGTTGTCATGTCATGCAATACATAGCGTCATGTCATCAGGTCTAATTTAATTTGGTGACGCGTGCGCGATCGTCAAGCACTCCTCACACGTTTTAATAACTAGTATTTTGACCTGGGCGATGCCTCGGGTCAATTACAATAAACACATATGTTATTATTCATAAATTTCATAATTTATTTGTTATTTTTCACATTTTTTTGTCCAGTTACAAACTGAAAAATTGAGGTTGTGACGTGATAAGTAAAAAAAATCTTAAA
Organism: Beta corolliflora; assembly: GCA_947648045.1. Taxonomy (NCBI): domain Eukaryota; kingdom Viridiplantae; phylum Streptophyta; class Magnoliopsida; order Caryophyllales; family Amaranthaceae; genus Beta; species Beta corolliflora. The sequence continues at coordinate 322,458 of CANSZD010003606.1, forward strand.
CTTAAAGTTTTTAGTTTGACAATAATAGTTTAAAAGGAATTGGGATAAGATAATATGTCATCAATAGTCACTTATTAGTACGGTAATAAGAGTATTAGAGATCTAAATATTTGTTTAAGTTTTTTTAGTTAAATGTAATTCCTATCAGACTTTATCATATTTTATTTGATGTGTATGAGAAGGGTTAATTATATAGTATCCTAGTTCTGTTAGGATTCTATTTAATTTAGGGTTTTAATTTCTTTTGCCTATAACTTTTTACCTTTCACTTGAGAGGGGTTTTTCCTATTTAAGGCCTTAGTTTATTTCTTGTTTAGGAGTTTGCATTGCATTACGAGTTATTGTAGCTTTGGCCGCGTGGTTTAAATCTGCGTGTGATAGATGGAGTTTGTTATTCATGTTTATCCTCTAATCTTTCCTAGTTCTAGTTAATTTAGGATACTTGTAATCTTTTTAGTAAAATTTGCAAAGAATAAGCGAACCTTAGGTTTGTCTTCTTAAAAAAGTCGACCTTTGGATTAACTTAGAATAAGCAAAGCTTACAATGGTATTCTCTTTCAATAGATTAAACAGGTCAATAACCTTCTATTGTAGGTAATATGTCACATGTCTTTTTTAGGGGGTTACTAAATACCGCCCGTATTTACTTGAAATCGCCCGTATTTTTTTTAAAATACTCCTAAACTACCCCCTACAAATACTACCCCATACCCCCACACTCTCTCACTCTAACACTCTCTCACTCTCTCACTCTCTCACTCTCACTCCTCACTCCCACCATAGCCACCACCACCAAAGCCACCACCACCCCCAAAGCCACCACCACCACCACTGCCACCACCACCACACGGCAACCACCACCACACGGCAACCACCACCACCAGGCGAGGAAGGCCGTATCGGCGACCACCAGAGCGAGGACGAAGAAGACACCGACGCCGACCACCACCACAACACGCCGGAAAAAGAATGGGCCCAAGGAAGAAGGGAAAGGAAATCGGGGAATCTTCAAATCAGGTTAGTTTTGTACTTATTTGTGGTCAAAACCAACGTAGGCTTGCCGGAAAATTGCCCCACTCGTCGCCGGAAAAACGAGGAAAAAAAAATTTTTTTTTTTTCCGTAAATGCAGGTCAACGGACGAGAAATCCGTTACCACCACACGGTGGTAACGGACATCTTTACCGTTACCACCGCAGAGGTAACGGTTCAGATCTACGTTACCTCTGCGGTGGTAACGGAAAAAAAAAAAAATTTTTTGTTCTTTGTGTTTTCCGGCGAGGGAGGGGGGATTTTGGGTTTTTTTTTCTTTTTTTTAATTTATGTTTATGTTTTATTAATTTCTGTTTTTTTCTAATTATGTTTATATGTTTATTTTAAATAATTTATGTTTGTTCGTAATTTATGTATTAATAATTTCTGTTTGAATTAAAAATAATAATTTGTGTTTATTTGGGCTTTTATAATTAATGTCAATAGTTATTTGAATATATTAATTTAATTGGAATAGTTAATATGTTAATTTGTGTGATAATATGGTAATTAGGTTTTATTATTATTATGTTAATGCATGTTAGTAACATGGTAGTATTATTTAATTTATTTGATTTAATTTATTTAATTGTTTAATAGCATGTGATAATAGTATTATTTAATTTTAATAGTTATTATATAATAAGTTAATATATTGATTTGAGCATGTTATTATATTATTAAAATATTTCAATGATATTAGCATGTTATTATTTTATATTAGTAGCATATTACGATTATTTATTGTAATGATATTAGCATGTTAATTTGTTTTTATTAACATGTTAATTTATGTATGGTATTTGTTTTTATTAGCATGTTTACTAATGATATTAGCAAGTTAATATGATTTATTGTTGTAATTTTAGTTAATTAATTATTAGAAAGTGAATAGTTATATAATAATGCCCTAATTTACTTACTTTGCGCATGTTAATATATTTTAATAATATTATGTTAACACCATCACCAATGTTAATGCATCTTAGTATTAGTTTTCCTTATAATTTTAGTTAAGTAATTATTAGAGTGTCAATGGTTATAGATTAGTAGTAATTACAATATAATAACGTAGACATTAAATAAATAATAAATAATTAACATAATGTATTATTAGGGTCTTGATGGTCCTGAGGGATCGACGCCACGACACACTAGATCTCGTGGTGTTGATGCATCTAGTAGGAGGGCGAGGACTGATGCTCAGGCTAGCCAGATGCCTATTCCTGAGGACGCGCCGATAGTCTTGGATGGGATATTGGGGACGAGCGGGAGTTAGATCATGCTATGAGAGATGACGATGGAGCCGATGTGGGTGAAGCCGCCTCCCATGTGCCTGTGAGGAAGGGTAGTAGAGGGAGGTTTGTTTTGGGGTCGAGTTCGGATCTAGTAGGTGTCGAGCGGGGCTAGAGTCTGCTAGGGATACTTCGTGGTTAGTTACCGAGGCGATGCCCCGGGGCCCACTTGACGGTACCCGATTCCTAGTTGGCGGGGGCACGTCGGCTCCCGTATATACCACGATACGACTGCTAGGGATGTTATCGTCGTGTCATAACCACTCCAATGCATTTGATCCGTTCTTGACTTGGGGTTTCCGCAGCGATCGTTGCGGCGCTTGGATAGATCTTGTATTGCCCGACTACCGGGGATTATGTTTGGGCACCTTGACTTTCCATTACTTACGGCGTTTGTAGAGCGTTAGCGGCCGACACGAACACGTTTCACATGCCTTTTGGAGAGATGACGATCATGTTACATGACGTTTGGCGGATCCTACGTGTTCCTATTGAGGGTCGGACCGTTAGTCTTTGTTGCTCGACTTCCGAGTTGTATGTACGGTTTGAGGAGCTCCTCGGCTTGACTCGTGAGGAGTTATTATGTGAGGACTCACGGAGTGCGGAGGAACGGTGGCGTTACCGTTCGGAAGATTTTCGATCACTTGCATGGATCGGGCCGTCGGCCGACGTGCGGGTTCGCGCATGGTTCCTCCCGACACTTGGGTGTACCCTCTTCACCGATAAGAGTGGTTCCCGCCTCATGCCCCGTAACATAAGCGAGGTTTGGATGACCTTGATTCGGTTCATACTTACTCGTGGGGCTCACATTGCTTTGGCGTACCTATATCGTCGCCTAGGGGTTGCATCTAGAGCGGATAGCAAATAGGTTCTTCGGGTGTCCGACGCTCCTCTAGTCTTCGGATATACGAGTACTTCCCGTGTTTCCGACCACGGCGAGAGGGCGGCCTTCGGTGATCATGATCCCGGGCACGGAAGTGGGATTATCACATCGTCGGCAAGGATTTCGTCCGCGGAGTCCATTCGTAGACGCTTGGACAACCTTCGGGTTACGAGAGTACGAATATTTAATGCATTAGTAAAATATATATTATTATGTTCCCATATATTACTACTACGTTAGTAACATGAAATTATTACATTTATCCGTTTCGGTGTCGACCGACGCCATATGGGGATGACCAGTGCGCCATGATTCCGGAGGACGTTGTATGTCGGTTTCATATGTTATCGAGGTATCATTGGCCCGTACAACCCGGATCGTGTCTTTGCGGCGGTTGGGTTTTGTTCGGGTCATTCCTACCCCTCCTATTCGGCCCGATTTCGGCCGGCGGCGATGGTGTTCGGAAGGTGGGTGGTGGTCGGCCGGCGATGGTGTTCGGAAGGTGGTGGTGGTGTTAGTGCTTGATGGTAGAGAGAGAGAGAGCTTAAGTTTGGTGAGAGTGGAGAGGGTAAAGTGAGGTGAAAGGGGAGGGCGTAGGGGGTATATAATGAAAAAAAATACGGACGATTTCAAGTAAATACGGACGGTAAATAGCGATTCGACTTTTTTATTGTTCTAAATGGTAAATTTAAATTCTTATTTTAATTCTAAATATTAATTAAATTAATTAACTAAACCTAAAGATTGCACACCCAAAATCCCTCCCTACTCCCTGCGAGCACCCTCCTCCACCCCCTACAAGCACCCGCCTCCTCCACCCCCTGCGACCACTAATCCCCCACCCTCGAAACCTCATACTAACCGCAACCAACTCCTCCACTTCATATCCCAATAAAACTTGCTACCCTGAAAATTGCCAAAATTAGTTCATAAATTGCATTACACTCCATGCCATAGTTGATGAGATCCAAAATCATCGAGCTCTTTTTTTCTGCACTTTCTCCCTCTTGTTACTATTCACTTTTTCACTAATCTGCATCATTTTCATGCCATCTGCCAGACTCCCAAGATTCTTAAAAATTCATTAGTGATCGTTTTATTTTTCTTGCGTTTTGATCGAATAAAAGTTGGAAAAGGTAAGTTTCAATTAATTATCTTTGAGTTGTTGATATTAGTTTAAGTGTCATCATTTTATTCCTACATGTAGGTTTTTTCTAATTGATTATATAAATGTTGTTTTCTGCAGATTCCAGGGTCAATTTGGTTCAGTGCAATTGAATAGTGATGGGTGATGGTGGCTTGTGAAAGAGGGAGAAAGAGGTGGTGGTGGTGTTTTGCGAAGAGGAAGAAAGACGTAGTGGTGGTGGCTTGTGAAGGAGGGAGAAAGAGGCGGGGCTTTTAGGTGGGTGGTGGTGGAGCTAGGGTGGGGTTGCAAGGTTTTTTATGGTGGGGAGGAGAGAAAGAGTGGCTGGAGAGTGGGGTATGGTGGAGGTGGAGTGAGAGAGGTATGAAAGAGAGAGAAAATGGGTTTGGAAGAGATAGAATAAAAAAAATAAAAAATAAACTATTCTTCAGGTAACTGGTCACCTGAACCTATTAAAAGAGAATACCATTGTAAGCTTGGGTTATTTTGAGTTAATCCAAAGTCCAACTTATTTGGAGCAGACCAACCAAAGGTTGACTTATTCTTTACAATTTTTCCATCTTTATATTGGTATTAGGCCATCAATAATAGTTCATGCTTGTTTTGAGTTTAACTCATTGTGAATTGTTGTTTCTAGACATAATCCAAAATTGTCGCAGGAGTGAATCAACGAAACCTAGTTGATCTTTGACTTGGATTAGCCAAAGTTCTTCATATCCCTTGTTCATTCGTCTATCTTTGTTGATTTTTATCAAAGTACTCAACTTTTACCTCTAATCACAATAAAGATCCAACTTTTAAATCAATAAACTTAAAGAAGCTTAAAAAAACCATTAAATTCATCCAAGATTATTCAAGAAAAGCTAAACTACAACCCTAAGAGCCTATATCTTGTGAATCTTTAACCAAGATCCACATCATTATTTGAAACATTAAACAATAATGTTATAGTGTATTGATGGTTAACCTTTCACCTTTCATTTCACGAGTCACGCGTTCGATACCTTGAAGTTACACAATATTTATATTTTTTAATTGATCAAGAGTTCACATGGACATAAAAGCCTTTGCATTAGAAGGTTGAGTAGAATGTCACGTGGAATATTGGCTTCCATAGGAACACCTATTAAGATATTTATATAGATAGATAAATAAGATAGATAGTATATGATTCATGAATTATTAGTGTTGACTTAGATTCTTATTCATAATTCCTTATACAAAAATTAGTAATTAGATCTCTAGATGATACAATAGTTTGTATTTTATCGAAGGTTCCCCGACATACTAGAACACGAATTGATGGAACTATCAAGAAGCTCAAATTATATACCTTCAAATAAGACTCTCTTTCAAAAATATATTTATCTTCAAATAGAATTAAAAACAAATTCGATCCATCGAAAGAGAAAAGAGATTTGCAATTTATTTTATGAGTAAAATATTATAGTACCTCATAAGTAAACATTTTAATCGGATAATGATAAGATAAAATAAGTGATTTGCTAATAGTTCTATTTTGCTACAAATAGTAAAAATAACTCTTTAATATGTCCAACTAAGAACATAAAGTTGAGAGAATGTAAAAACCAACTTTGCTACTCATCATTAATCCAAAAAGGAGGAACATATAAAAAACAAAAAATGAAAAAACATAGAAGCTAAGAATTACTTAGGAACATGATCCCATGATCTCACTAATTACATAGGCTATGTTCTATTAAACTTATTTTGACTTATCTGAACTTACCTTATCCTATATGTACTTATCTTATCTTATATGAATTTAACTTATCTAATAATCTGAATTTATCTTATTTTATCTTATCTTATCTGAACTTACTAAACTTGATGATGTTTGTATTATTAGACTTTTCTGATTTTAGATGAACTTACCTTATCAGAATTTATTTTATCTTGTCTAAATTTTTTAAATATGTTAAGAAAAGTCAAACAAACAGAGCCTTAACCCAATACTAGATAAGCCGAATAACCTAAAAACATTGAACCAACTCCCTAGAGTAACATAACGTAACCTAAGTTTATGGAGAGAAGTGCTTCATTCAACAAATTAGATATATATGTTGTGAGAATCGCATCATTGTATATGAAGAGAAGAATTGTCTTGCAGAGAAAGTTGAACAAGAAAGAGAAAAATCTCTTCTAAATTAAAATTGTCAGATCGTATTCCCTAGAATCAAGTGTTCGTGTTTGTGGTACTGTGTTTGTGGTACCAATTAAGTTCACGTTATTAAATACCCTAACGTAAAGGAAGGGGGTTTGTTGGGATTCCTTTAAAATAGGAATTAGTATTGGGTTTAACGCTTCAAAAATTGGTCACGACAAATCGGACTTTTCATGGAGCAAGTGAGAGTTTGAACCAAAGTGGAGTCTTAGAATGGTTAAAATATTATTGACGTTTACTTAGAGTTGGTTCAATGTTTTTAAGTTATCCAGTTTAGGAAAAATTGACATGAACAGTCACAATTATGGGCGTTCGCCACTTTAAATCTCAACTATAAATTATTTCTGAGTAGTCCAGCTTTGGGGTATGTTTTATGTAAATGGTCCCACTTAACTTGTTATCTTTTCAACAAGTTAGGGCCTGTTCGTTATCGTTTTTTGTTTTCAGTTTTCAGCTTTTTTGAAAACTAAAAACCAAAAACAGGAAACCAGAAAAAGTGATTTTCACTTTTTAGTTGTCAGTTTTCAAAATCATCATGTTCCCAATAAATTTGACTAATTTTTTATTCATTATAGGACATATATCATATGACTTTGAAAATCAAAAAACCAAAAACAAAAAACCACAAGTAAGCATCGAACGAGCCGCTTGGTTTTTTAAATTGGTTTTCCCTCTCCTCCCTCCCCTCTCCTTCCCTACCTGCCTCCCCCTCCCTTACCTCCCCCTTCCCCTACCACCTTCCTCCCCCTCCCCTGCCACCCTCCTTCTCATCCCCTTCCTCCTTGCCACCCCGTCCTACATTCACCAGGGCATTGAAAGTTCACTTGGAAAATTTGGGGAAGAAAAAAGGAAGGACCTATGATCTCTTACATATCTAGCAAGTACAATAAAATTACTCTCTCTCCAAAAGTTCATTTTTTATATTGATTATTTGCATGTCTGTTGTTTACACTGAATTCAGTTGGTTTTTTTTTGGGTTTAGCGGTTGAAAATTGAATGAGATTTATCTGTTGAGTCGAACTTTGAGATAAAAGCTATCTGTGCAAGTCTGATACTAATGGCATAAAACACACTTGTTCATTTCACATTCTACTCTTGCATTGAGTAAATGATCTGATGTATGTGAAAGGTTTCAATTGGAATTTTATAGGCTAGTATGTGGTGCCATCCTTAGGTGCAAAAATAGAATTATGTTGTTGCTCCGTCAATAATTCCAAGTCCACTGAAGACAAATGTATTGGGTGATTTGTCTCTATTTTTGATGAATTAAGTTGCATTTTCTGCATATTATTTTGTGGTTGATTATACCTCACTATAAGAGGAGAAAGAAAGATGGTGAGAGTAGTTGTAGCAACACAGATCCACAGTTTAGCAAGAACAACACAAGACTAGAAGGAGAAGCAGAATCACACAACAATCGCGAACACACAAGGACAACAGCCACGACAGCCACAAGGCAGTAGCAGTGTAACAACCATATAGATTAGATAGGATAGAAATTGTGGCCAACAACCTGCCAGAGGAGAGAGAAAATGAGAGATGGGGAAAAATAAAAGAAAATTCACTTTACCTATTGTAGTAGGTAATTGACATGGTGGGAAATTTTTTGTAAAAAATGGTGCATAGTTGGGATTGCTCATAAATAATCCTTAGTTGGGACTAAAAATGGCGAAACCCCCATAATTGGGACTGTTCTTATCAATTTTTCCTTCAGCTTATCTAGTAGTGGTTTAAGTAGTTACTAGGATCATGCAATCATGTTCCTAATTCTTAGCTTTTTATTGTTTCATTTTTTGGAGCAAGGGAGATTGTTATTAATTGATGCTCCAAAAATTACTCTAGCTGATTTTGTTCCTATTTTCCACCAATAAGTTATTGGGTTGTTTTAGATAATTAGCATGTGTTAATTAATGTCATGTTTTGGAGCAAGGGAAAGCGTTATTGAAAAAAAATCACATTTTCATGAGATAAAAGGAAACCCATCCACACATCTAAGAAAAAACCATTACTCGCCATCGTTAACCACAAAAGAACTCAAAATTTTATTTTTAATTTTCTCTCCTAATCTTTTTTTTCTCAATATTTTAGGATTCTCTTTCTCGCATTTATTTTTTATCTTTTTCACTTCTCTCTATTTTTTGAGGATCTAACCTAATGCTCTGATACTATAATGAACTAAGAACACAAAGTTGAGAAATTGTAAAAAGAAACTTTATTACTCATCATTAATCCAATACAAGTAAAACATATATAAATAGCAAAAAATGAAACAAGAAAGAAGCTAAGAATTAGGAACATGATTCCATGATCTTAGTAACTAATTAACCCACTACTAGATAAGGTGAATAACCTAAAAGCATTGAACCAACTACCTAAAGTAATGTAACAAATAGTTGAATCATTCTAAGATAATATTGTTTTCTAATACATGCAACAAGTTACAAGATAAGTACCAAAAACAATAAGCTAAAGTTTTTATTTTTTCTTTCAAAAAAAGAAAATTTCAATTATTCAAATTCTAGATCATAAAGCAATATCGATAGAAGTGATTTTCTTAGATTTGATCATAATCTCTCTCCTCCTACTGAAAAAAATTATAGATTTTATTCCAATACATGTATCATTAGATTTTTGGAAAAATTGACAGTAACGATCCTAATTATGGGCATTCCGCCATTTTCAGTCCCAACTTTTAATTAATCTTCAATGTCCCAACTATTGTTGATTGTTTACAAAAATGGTCCAAGTAGATTGATGACCGGTTTTACCAATACTTTTTTTTCCATTCCTCTTCTTCCTCCTCTTTCTCTCTCCTCCCTCTCTGTCTTGCCACGTCTGTTCTCCCTCCTCCCATGCCACCCCTTCTTTCGCCCTTCCTAAAGGCATAAATAAAATATAATATATTAGTCATCAAACTACTCCTTAAGACAAATTAAACTAAAAACCTGCAAATCCAAACCAAAATTTAGAGTAAAAGGCCCTATAAACTCGGCAGAAACCACAAATTTGAGGCGACGTGTTAAGAAGAAGATAGTTTTAGGAGCAAACGACTCAATTGTTCTCATTGATCACAACAGAATATATATACAACCTAAAAACTCCTTTCTTAATTACAATAGCATTATATCACAAATATATAGACTTTGCCTAAGATACAATATTTCTAAGTAGGAAATACTTCCTAATACACCCCCTCAAGTTGGAGCATGTAAGTCATGAATTCCCAACTTGTGCACCAGAAACCCAAATTGTTGTCTTCCAAGAGCCTTAGTAAGAATGTCAGCCAACTGATGACCAGAAGGAACATAAGCATTAGAAAGGTTGCCTTCAAGCAACTTATGTCAAATAAAATGACAATCCGTTTCTATATGCTTAGTACGATCATGAAAAATAGGATTCTTAGCGATATGAAGAGCAGATTGACTATCATAAAACAAACACATAGGCTGAGCATGCAAGACACTAAGAGAAAGTAACAATGATTTCAATCATTTCAATTCACAAGTAGTAACAACCATAAAATGATATTCAGCCTCAGCTGAAGAACGAGAAACGGTTTGTTGTTTCTTTGTTTTTCAAGAAATAAGAGAGCATCCAAGGAAGACCAACTATCCAGACAATGAACGGCGTGTGGTGGGATAAGCGACCAAATCACTATCACAAAAAGCCGTTAAGCACAAATCATTCGTGGACTGCAACAAAACTCCTTGACCTAGACTTCCTTTAATATAACGTAAGACACGTAGTGCTGCATCCCAGTGAAGATCTGCGGATCCCACAAGAACGGTGCCAAACTATGCACGACATAGCTAAGCTCCGGCTTAGTCACAGAGAGATAAACAAGTTGGCCTACATGTAACACCCCCAAATTACTCACTTTAAAATAAAAAAATTTAATAAATAATATTTGAGTAATTTTGGAGTATTACCGCCACGTAAATAACACGCTTTCGGCAACCAACTACTAACTAACTAAATAACTTGCAGTGGAAGACTTTAACCAGAATAATAACAACTCTTTATTATTGAAAGTAAATATTGTCTCAAACTTAAAACAAATAAAACACCCTAAGCTAGGTGAAGATCCCCTTCCTAGCATGCTCCCATCCACATCCAACATTCACCTGCAAAACTACTTACCAAAAGGTAAACAGGGCAAAGCCAAATAGGAAAAAGAAAATACGTGTCAGTATAAAACTGAGTACGAAATGTACTAGATAAGTAACACATTTGGTAGTTAGTAACAATTTATATTTCGAAAACTTCATCACTAATAATTCAAGAATAACCTTTTAAGAATAAACTCTTTCCAACACTTTAATAATAAATCAAAAATAACCTTAAAGAACAAACTCTTTCCAAATAATTTGGATTACCAACAACATTAAAAACACTTCCTCTTCTTATCTCCCCTTCCTTTTTCTAAGTGTGCACACCCCCAAGCTAGTCATCCCATAACAGATATATATATCAAGGGGTAACAATAATTGCCAACAAGTGCTTCAAAATCCTTCTTGATATTAATCAAGCGGTAATAATAATAATATGACTTGTAAGTCATGAATAAATCTCCTTTTCTCATAAACAACTTTTTGAACATTCAAAGTTCATAAAAACCATTCGAACCATTCCTTGTAATAATAATTCAAGTTTCCAAAAAGGATAACAAAACATTATATAAAACGATTGATGAAAACCATTCCGTATCTTTATTTGCAAAAGTGAACAATAAAATGTTGTAACCATTTTAAACTAGAGTTTTAAATCAATCCAACCATTAGATCAATAAACAACTTTTACACACCACATTTCAAAAGATCTAGCTACATAACGTACCTTGATCTTGCACAAAGAGTATATTAGTATCTTCACTTAGTCTTATGCTTGAGCAATTTCCAATAATATAAAAATCTAATAAGTAACTTATCGAACTTAATCATTAATTAAACATGAATGATCTATCATGAGCATAATATTTTTGAGTAAGAAACATGAATTTTTTTTTCTTAATCCAAAGAAAATTGGAGCTTGAATAAGAGATATAAAACTAGAATAGATTAAGAAGAGAAGGAAGAACCTTGAAGTGAGAGAGTATAGATTCTTCAATGTTTTTGTGTGGAAAAGATGGCTTAAGGTATGGGGTATTTATAGGAGTAGAATAGGTAGTACTTAATTTCTTAAATTAAATAGTTTGTAACCATCACTATAAATTAGGAGATTAAACCAAGATTTGTAACCTCCATCATAAATTTGGAAGTTTTAAGAAAAAAAAAATCCCCCCTCTACTACTATAGGTGGCCGGCCAAAATTGGCTCAAAAATTGTTTTTTTTCTCCAAAATTCATTTTCAATTTTTTTTTGGAAACTTATTTAATAAGAATTTGACTAGGATTAAATCCCAAAAGTTTGACAAATCAAGTTTGGCGCTATATATCCGCCAAAATAATTTAAAAACGAGTTTGACGCGGCATGCCCAGTAGAAAGCGTACACGTGGTACACGCTTTGAAAAAGATAAGAAAGAAAAGATGCGTCTCACACAGAGAGGTGCGCTTGGCGCAGGACTCTGTTTGACACATAAGTCTACGTGGCATGACACGTGCGCTCGCACACTGCTGTGCGCCAGGCGCACGCTTACGTGGCAGGCCATGTGCGCTCGGCGCAGGGCACTGCGTTCAGTGCAGGGTGGTGCGCTGAGCACACGTTGGCCTTGCTTTTGACATGTTTTGACAGTTTTTTTTTTATAAAAACACGTTTTAAATATTTTCTTTTATCTTTTAACTCCGGAAATTTGATTTTACGGGATAAAATCCGATTTTAACTCTAAAAAATATCTTTGAAAATATTTATTTCATTTAAATAAAACAATTAATTGGGCTTTTTAATGGATTGGGCTCAAAATACAATTAATTATCATGAATAATTAAGTGGGCTTTAAAATAGGACTTCAACACTTTTCGAAATAGTTTTGGGTTGGCTTTTCGGACTACTCTGCCCTTGGGTTAGACCAATTAAGACCGTGGAATGTTTCATCATTGGGTCCTTAAATGGGGAGACACGATTATGTGTCTACAGGTGGCATACCCGATATCTCTTTAGGAAACTCAGATACAACCGGATTCTCCCTATTCTCATCTTCCTTTTCAATCCTTTAAACTCCACATAAGAATAACGGACACCCCTTCTTCACATAAGATTGAATCCTCATCGTAGACACTATGTTCATTCCCTTCTCCTTCCCAAGCTTCCTATAAGTCACCCTTTCTTTCTTAGGGCCGACTAAGGACACCTTCTGGGCCTCACAATCAATCTGAGCCTTAAATCTTCCCAACCAATCCATCCCCAAAACTACATCGAGGTCTGACAAGTCAAACTCAACTAAGTCGGACGAAAATTTTACCCCAACTATCACTAAAGGTACTTGACTATGCAACCTAGTACAATTAAACGTCTCCCCTGACGACAACGCAATTTCTAATGAAATAGACAATGGAATGCTTAACCCAAGCTTTTCCACTAAAGTGCTAGAAATAAATGAATGAGATGCTCCAGAATCAAATAAGACTTTGACAGACAGAGAATTAATGAAAAAGGTTCCAACTACAACCTTAGAAACATTTTTCAGCCTCACGACGGTTCATGATGAAAACTCTGCCTTTAGACTGATTCCCCATCCATGGTTTAACACCAGCATTCGAAGAAGCTAACTTTTGTTTATCATTCTTAGAGCCCTTACTACTCGGGTCAGGCTTGACCGCATGTTCTCCACCAGCTTTTCTAAAGCACTCATACTCTCGATGCCCCAATTTCTGACAATAACGGCTAGTTACCAAGTTGCCCTTACAATCCTTCCTAGGATGATTCTTATCACATCTTTTGCAGAAAAAGGATCTCTCAGCTTTCTTCCTATTTCCTTAGTTCCCATTAGGCTTCCGACTAGGTTACCAATTGTCTTTCTCAGTTTGGTTAAAGCCACCATTGGGCTTAGCCTTCTTATCTCCACTCTGTTGACTCCCATTGCTGTTATACTTCCTCTTTTCCCTAGAGGAGGTCCCTTCAAGCTCTCTTCCTTTAATCTCATATAAGTGAGCAACTCTACCATAAATTTCATCAAGAGCCTCAAAAGTTACACCTCCTAGCTTACTTTGTATGGTTAAGGTTAACCCTTGCTCAAACCTTTGGGCCTTCAGAGTCTCAGATGGTACTATCTCAGGTGCGAACCTCATTAACTCTAAACATTTGCTATAATACTCATTAACAGACATAGTCCCCATCCTCAGATTGGTGAACTCCATAGCCTTTTGGTTCCTTAAGTACGGAGGGTAAAACTTAGTCCTCAAGGCATCTTTAAACTCGTTGCACCCAAAGTTCGGATCCTCTAAAAGATCGTTCTTTCTTTGTTTCCACCATAGGTCTGCCTCATCCCTCAAATAATAAACAACATTATTAACTCTAAGGTTTTCAAGGCACACTATGGCATCATAAAGCTTATCGAATTCTCGGATCCAGTTTTCTAAGCTAGTTGGGTCCTTTTTCCCATGGTAAGTCGGAGGTTTAACTGCTGCTACCCTCTTAAAGACCTCACCAAAACTATCGGTTTCACTCTGCTTGGTTTCTTGATTAGCTATCACATGAGTGATGTTTTCAGTTATCTTTGCTAGCCTTCTAACCATAGAACTCATACTCCTTCTCCTTCTTTATACCATTCAGCTAGAAGTAAGAGTGTTTGAGGACAAATCTCAACTAACATTCTAGAATAGTTGCATAACTACCAAACAATTTAATAAACATGTAAGTATAACTAGTTCAAAACATAGCAATCACATAATTCATATATCATGGCCAAATATTAGGCCTTATACATAACAACTACTAGAACATTTGAGTGTATCAAGATATTCTTAAGACAACTAGGCCGTTTCATGGCTGAAACAAAACTATATATGTCTACGGTTCGGAGACTTCAAACTCTAGGTAGCCCTGCCTCAATAACATTCTTCAACTCGTCAATGGCCATATAATCATATTGGCCTAGGTATTCTTGAGAGGTAAAAAAATAATACATATAATACTACTATTTGCTAGTTAAAGCAATATGACTTCCTTGCTTATCCCATACATAGGGAACAACATAAACCTTTTCCTCTACTTCCAACACAATCATATAAAAGCAACAAAAATTGAGATATTATAAGAACAACATCATAAGAGTAATACTAATATCTATGTTAAGTAAATAAAAAAATATGGTCCAAGATTTGTACTAAATGCACCACTATGGCTTAAAATATTTATTTCGAAAAAATTTAAAGTGTACTTGATTTCAAGATATAGAAGAGCCAAGGTGATTATAGCTCCCAGGTAAGGAAGTTATCCACAACGTCGGGGACAGCTTTCCTAATCCTAGATGGAGCTTGTCACCCCAACACATCTACACCCTTCATCTTTCCAAATAAAAAAAAAAACTTTTTGTGGCCCTTAGCAAGATGCATTTACACAAATCATCAAGAAAGCAATTAAACTTTAACAACAACAATTTATAATGCAAATGCGAAACTCTATATGCCCATCTTATGTCTACCCATCAATATTAATGTTCATCTTTTATCTTTTCTAGTCCTGGAAAACTGATACCACTTTGTAACACCCCCAAATTACTCACTTTAAAATAAATAATTTTTAATAAATAATATTTGAGTAATTTATGAGTATTACCGCCGCGTGACTAACACACTTTCGACAACCGTTACTAACTAACTTAATAACTTGCAGCGGAAGACTTTAACCAGAATAATAACAACTCTTTATTATTAAAAGTAAATATTTTCTTAAACTCAAAACAAATAAAACACCCTAATCTAGGTGAAGATCCCCTTCCTAGTATGGTCCCATGCACATCCAAAATTCACCTCCAAAATTGCTTACCAAAAAGGTAAACGGGGGAAAGTCAAATAGGAAAAAGTTAATACGCGTCAGTATAAAATTGAGTACGAAATGTACTAGATAAGTAACACATTTGGTAGTACGTCACAATTTATATTTCGAAAACTCCGTCACTAATAATTCAAGAATAACTTTTTAAGGATAAACTCTTTCCAACACTTTCACTAGTGGAAAAAAACCTTATATGTCACAAGTTAACTGATCTGGTTCTTTAAAAACCGGATCCGCTACCAGTAAACTGATCCGGTTATTTAAAAACCGGATCAGTTTTTAATGGATTTTGGAGCGAAAATTGTCAAACATTAAACTGATCCGGTCCATATGAGGAACCGAATCAGTTTGGGCTTAAAATCATATATAAAACGTGGCCCATATGAGTCGCATCCACTCATCTCCCAAAATAAACCCATTCTTCCTCTCTCTCATCAGCACACCCCCCAAACCCTAATTCCCTCTTCTAATCTCCTCACACGCCTCTCCTCTAAACCCCCCAAACCCTAACTCTCCTCTCTCCTCTCAACCCCCCAAACCCTAACTCCCCTC
The DNA here is from genome assembly GCA_947648045.1 of Beta corolliflora. Classification (NCBI taxonomy): domain Eukaryota; kingdom Viridiplantae; phylum Streptophyta; class Magnoliopsida; order Caryophyllales; family Amaranthaceae; genus Beta; species Beta corolliflora. Next base: position 338,478 of record CANSZD010003606.1, read on the forward strand.
TCTCCACTTCGTTTCATCTCCTCTCTTCGATTTCGAGATGATGATTCACACTGTGCAATAGCACAAAGACCTCTGTTGTTAACTTTCTCAGCATACAATTCAACAGTGTTTTCAGGAAACTTGAACCTTTTCTGCACAATCGAAGTCAGCTCCCTAATTCTCCTTCCTTTGTCACCTACATAGTTCAAATAACACCAAAAAACACAAATTAAAACCACAAAAACAAAAATTTCAACCAAAAAAACACAAATTAAAACCACAAAAACGCATAAAAATCGATCAGATTAAATCAAATCATATGAGAGATAAAACGAAGAATCACCAAGAACATTCTGAGTGCGAGTAGCGCGGATGATGATCTCAGTACGCATAGGAAGACGAAGAGATGAAGACGAGGGACGAAGAAGGCGAAGCAACGAAGACGAAGTAACGAAGACGAAGGGACGTCTGAAATTTCGAGATCTCGATTTTAATTGATGTTTTTTGTTTTTAATTACCGATTTTTTTTCATTTTTTAACTCGTTAATTCCATATCTAAGTTAACTTAATCAATTCGAATTTTTATTTCTTTGTAATTAGACTGAAACGATTCATATTTTCTTCTTCTTGATTTTTCGTTCAATTTAATTTTTGGTTGATTTTCGTTTAGATCTAGGCTTTTTAATTTTTTTCGATTTAATTTTTAGATTTTAGGGTTTATGTTTCGTGATTTATGTAATTTGTGTTTGATTTTCGTTTTTTAAGTTAGATTGTTGCGATTATTCGGTTTGAGTAGATTGTTGCGAATTTTTGGTTTTAGTTTTGGATAGATTGTTGCGATTATAATCAATGCGTGTATAATTTTTTTTGATTTAATTTTTAGATTTTAGGACGCCTGCACTTTTTTTTTGTATGATGCTTAATGTTTATAGGGGAGTTGTATATGGAATTTCAGTTTACTTGCACACACTACATATTGAGGAATACAATCTCTCCCTAATCAGGAATTCAATCATACTTTAAACTTGGATTTTGATATGACCCATGCTCCATTTTTTTAACCCTTTCTGCACTTTTCCCTGCAAAATTTTAATGGCTTAATTTCTCTGTTAATTACCCAAAAAAGTATCGATTAAAAATGAAAAAATGCAAAAAAAAAAAAATTATAATTTGGGACCCATTAACTGATCTGGTTTTCAGCTAAAACCGGATCAGTTAATGGGTTAACTGATCCGGTTCTTGGTCAAAACCGAATCGGTTAGTGATTAACTGATCCGGTTTAGGACCGGATCAGTTAATTATTTTTAACTGTTGCTAGCCCACCCCATCCGAACCAGAACCAGAGCGGTAAGCCCGGTTTTGACCGGATCGGATGGGGTTTTTTCCATTAGTGTTTAATAATAAATAAAAAACCTTTAAGAACAAACTCTTTCCAAATAATTTGGATTAACAATAACATTGAAAACACTTCCTCTTCTTATCTCCCCTTTCTTTTTCTAAGTGTGCACACCCCCCCAAGCTAGTCATCCCATCACGGATCTATATCAAGGGGTAACAATAATTGCCAACAAGTGGACTTTGAAGCATAAACCCTTCTTGATGTTAGTCAAGCGGTAATAATAATAATATGACTTGTAAGTCATGAATAAATCTCCTTTTCTCATAAATAATTTTTTGAACATTCAAAGTTTATAAAAACCAATCGAACCATTCCTTGTAATAATAATTCAAGTTTCCAAAAAGGATAACAAAACATTATATAAAATGATTGATAAAAACAATTCCTTATTTTTATTTCCAAAAGTGAACAAGAAAATGTTGTAACCATTTTAAATTAGAGTTTTAAATCAATCCAACCATTAGATCAATAAACAACTTTTACATATAAAACTACATTTCAAAAGATCCAGCTACATAACATATCTTGATCTTGCACAAAGAGTATACTAGTATCTTCACTTAGTCTTATGCTTGAGCGATCACCAATAATATAAAAATCTAATAAGTAACTTATCACATGAACTTAATCATGAATTTAAACATGAATGACCTATCATGAGCATAATATTTTTTAGTAAGAAACATGGAAATCTTTTTCTTAACCCAAAGAAAATTGGAGCTTGAATAAGAAATATAAAACTATAATAGATTAAGAAGAGAAGGAAGAATCCTGAAGTAAGAGAGTATGGATTCTTCAAAGTTTTTGTATGGAAAAGATGGCTTAAGGTATGGGGTATTTATAGGAGTAGAATAGGCAGTACTTAATTTCCAAAATTAGATAGTTTGTAACCTTCACCATAAATTAGGAGATTAAACCAAGATTTGTAACCTCCTTCATAAATTTGGAAGTTTTAGGAAAACAAAAAACCCCCCCTTTACTACTATAGGTGGCCGGCCAAAAATGGCTCATAAATTTTTTTTTCTCCAAAATTCAAGTTTGACTAGGATTAAATCCCAAAAGTTTGACAAATCAAGTTTGGCGCTATATTCCCGCCAAAATAATTTAAAAATGATTGAAAATACTAAAATACCCTTTGCTTAAAATATTTATTTTAGAAAATAAATACTCAAAAATATGGGGGAGGACGCTGACACACCATCATCAACGCCATTCCCACCACGCACAAGGGGTGCCAACAAAAAGCTTCCCAACAGCCGTCCCTGGCACACCAGCAGCGCGTGATCGAGTTGTGGTGTCACACACTGCTCAGTAGCCTTATCACACGCACCACGCCCCAAACCGTCGTCAATATCATATACATCGTCATCCTAAACGGACGGTTGAGTCAAATATGAATTCCATTGCATATGATCCTTAGTAGAAAGGGAATCAAAATATGGAAAATAATCCTCAGCAAAGTGCACATCACGACTCACAAAAAACTCGTGAGTATCCAAATCAAATAAACGCCAAAAGGATACCTAACAAAAATACACCTCCGATACTTGGAATCAAACTTATCCTTCATACGAAGTCGATTAGTGGCATAACACAAACACCCTAACACACTGATACTATCATAAGAAGGAGAAGCACCATAAAGACACTTGTTTCTGTCAAGAAATTAAGGATTTTAATATGTTGTGAGGTTTGATGTGGGCCCCAAGAGCGTTCGCCTGAGCTCCGATGTCCGTTCACCTTAATCCTGCAAAATAACGTTAGACTACCTCGGGGGTGGTTCCGGGATCGCCCCTCCGACGCTCAAGTCAGTTGAGATAGAGGTAGAGAGATAAAGTTTAGAGAGAGATGCTCTGGTTTGCTAGGTGAGAATTCAATACCTGTTCATTGATGAAGCAGTTGGCTTTTATAGTGTTGGTGATTTCCCAAACAAGTAACATTGGTCAGATGGGCCTTTAGGGCCTGCTACCCTTTTTAGGCAATGGTTATTCCATCCTTCTTAGAGATCTCCCAAAACACTGGTAACAAGGTCAACTTACAGGTGGGACCCACTGCTGCCACCTGTCCCATGCTCTAAGAGGCTTTTAGGATCCTCATTGGGCTGCTGATCAATTAAGCCCAAACAATTAGCCCCACGCCATAGATGGGGGATCTCGGGAATCTGACTGGTGGGATGCCTGTCTGTGGCGGAATACACAGCCATCTTGTTTCTGACTGGTTGGCGACCGGGTTCCCTTCCTGTTGAATAAAAAATGCCGACCCCGTCTCCTCTTGGTAAAGGGGAAGAGGCCGACTAGGTCACTCCCTGGTGGCAGGAGAATGCCGACCCGGTCATCTCCTGCCAAATGGGGGGTGGCAGACCGGGTCACTCCCTGGTGAAGGGAGAGCGCCGACCCGGTCTCCTCATGCCACATGCGGAGTGGCCGACCGGGTCACTCCCCGGTGAAGGGAGAGTGCCGACCCGGTCATCTCTTGCCGGATGACAAATGGCCGACCGGGTCACTCCCTGGTGAAGGGAGAGTGCCGACCCGGTCATCCCCTGCTAGACGAGGAGTGGCCGACCGGGTCACTCCCTGGTGAAGGGAGAATGCCGACCCGGTCTCCTCATGCTGCATGAAGAGTGGCCGACCGGGTCATTCCCTGGTGAAGGGAGGAGTGCTGACCCGGTCATCCCTTGCTAGATGAGGAGTGGCCGACCGGGTCACTCCCTGGTGAAGGGAGAGTACCGACCCGGTCCCTTCTTATTGGGTGAGGGGCCAGCTGATACTTGGCCATATTTGACCAAGTATGGAAGCGACTCGGCAAAGGAGGGGGGGCTCCTGTAGGCCGAATGGGGTGCTGAGCCATTCGGATGAGGGACTAATGAGCCCCAAGCTGGTCCGAATGGGGGCTAGCTGATACTTGGCCATAATTGACCAAGTATAGAAGCGACTCGGCAAAGGAGGGGAGCTCCTGTTGGCCGAATGGGGTGCTGAGCCCTTCGGATGAGGGGCTAATGAGCCCCAAGCTGGTCCGAATGGGTGCTAGCTGATACTTGGCCATAATTGACCAAGTATAGAAGCGACTCGGCAAAGGAGGGGAGCTCCTGTTGGCCGAATGGGGTGCTGAGCCCTTCGGATGGGGGGCTAATGAGCCCCAAGCTGGTCCGAATGGGTGCTAGCTGATACTTGGCCATATTTGACCAAGTATAGAAGCGACTCGGCAAAGGAGGGGAGCTCCTGTTGGCCGAATGGGTGTCCGAGCCCCTTCGGATGAGGGGCTAATGAGCCCCAAGCTGGTCCGAATGGGTGCTAGCTGATACTTGGCCATATTTGACCAAGTATAGAAGCGACTCGGCAAAGGAGGGGAGCTCCTGTTGGCCGAATGGGGTGCTGAGCCCTTCGGATGAGGGGCTAATGAGCCCCAAGCTGGTCCGAATGGGTGCGTCCCCCTTGTCAGGCCACATGTCAATTATTGATACCGGGGATGCTGGGACCCTTAATGCAAGCCGAGTTGGAGGGGCTTTCCTGGAGTTCTGACGCTTCCAATTCCTCGGGCTTAGGACGCTTTTCTTAATTTGGCTGGACTCCCTATGGAATGGACTGAAGGGGTCCAATTGGGCCTCTATTGGAAGCCCATTAGAGCGACGCGGGGGGGTTTGCGTTGCACATCCCCCAAGGCACCCCTATATATGTATGAGAGGGGAGAGAATTTCAGGGTTACTTGCTCATTTCTTCATTCTCTTTCTCAAAAATCTCCAAATTCTCTCAACTCTTCACAGCTCTTCCTCCAGCTTCTTCGTCCGACCAGGTACGCTTTTCGTTTTTTCTTAAGTTTTCTTTCTTTTCCTTTGAATAACCTCGGCCGACTCCCTTGTCCATAAATAATGGGAGATTCGACCGAGTCGTCGACACCTCCGGCCTCACCTCCCTATAAATTATCCGAGGAGGTGAGGGGGATGGGAATAACGCTGGTGTCGGCTATAATAAATTGCCCCGACCCTCTGGGCCGTGCCCGACGCGGTTGCTCTCGCCGAGCCCCTCGTCTTCGGTGGAGGAGGAGGCCGAGGGTATCATTCCCTATCCTTGGGAAGTGTCACTGGCCTATCCCCCCTCCAGAAGTTACTTAGACAAATATTTGTCTCGTGATGTAGTGCGGGTGGTCATGCCGAGGGGAGCAGGAGAAGCGTCCACTTCGGGCCGAGAATTACAGTATCCCGACCTAGATCCGAAAGGAGGTCCAGGGACTTTCTTCCTCGAACCCGGCGTAATTAAATCTCTCGACCGAGGACCTTCGGGGACGGCGACCGTGTTCCAAATAAAAGATCCTTATTACTCCGGTCCGACCGGGAGGCCCATCATACGCTCCTGTCTCCTCCGCCCCGGATGCATCGTCGTTTACTACAAATCTATGGAGATGGGGCTTCGGTTCCCACTGACCCCTTTCGTCAAGGAGCTGCTGAATGCCTACAACTTGGCGATTTGCCAAGTCTCGCCGAACTCATGGGGCGGAATCAATGCCTTCCAAGTCCTGTGCGACCTTGTTGACGTCCGACCAACCCTCAAATTATGGAGGCACCTGTACAGGTTGGTCGAGGTCATGGCAGCCACGAACGGACCAGGTTGGTGGAGCTTCCAGATCCGACCAGGGTATCGAACCGTCCTCAATCTCCCCACCTCCCAGAAAGGGTTCCGCCGAGAATTTGCCTTTGTGTATTTCGGTGGGGACTGGGGGGTTCCTTTGGTTCCGCCCTCGGATGAGCCCCTCGTTGCTTTAAATTACCGAGTGGGAGATCTAGACGACGAGGAAGGAGCCGCGGCCTGCTATATGCAGACCGAGGCGAGGATCGTCGACGGGGGCGAGGTATTCGTACCCGGGCAATGGCTGCCCGACTGCAGGCTTTTCCGAGACGAGCATTTTCTCTCGTCTATGGGTCTGAGCTCGACTTTCCCGAAGGGTAATCTGCCGGGGAGTTGGCTGAGGGTTGGTATTGTCAATGTTACAGTTTTGTGTTTTCGACTAACTTTTTGTTTTGCTTTGCTGCAGAGCCTGCCCGAGCCTACCTCGAAGAAACCGACCCAGCAATGGCCGAGAAGCTGAATGTTGCAGCCATGAGAGCTGCTCGGTTGAAGGCTGAAATTGCAGCCAAAACCTTGAAGGTTCCTGCTCCCCCGAAGGTGAAAATCTGGCCCTTTTTATTGTTTTTATTTTAGCCCGACCGGCTCTTCTGTTTTCCGATGTTATCTTCCCTTATGCAGGACCCCGTCAAGCCGAAGAGCAAGAAGAGGAAAGAGCGGTCATCCGACAAGGTTGCTCAAACTGAGAAGGCTGTCGCTCGGTCCAAGGCCGAGCGAGAGAAGGCCGTCGCTCGGACCAAGGCTCAGCGGGAAAAGGCCGTTGCTCGTGCGGAGGCCGAGCGGAGCAGGTCGGTGGAGGTTCTTAGCCCCAAGGGTCACCCGCATCAGACTGACGGGGGGGATATCTCTCTTCATTCATCCGACTTCAGGCCGATCGGGAGCCCCCAGTACACCCCCTTGTCCCCCTTCGAGGAGTTGCCTGGTGGTAGCTCGAGGGGTGTGGTAGCACCGGACGTCCCTTTCACCGGCCGAGCCGGAAGGAGAAGGATAAGCAGTGGATGTTTGCCATTGATCATATTTATACTCCCGCCATGACCGGAGTATATCCGGCTCACTCATGGTCCGAATGAGACCAACGAGCCGTTTCGCTCCGGCTTCGACGTAAGTGTCTTTGCTTTTTTAGTTCGCTTTCGACTCTTTACTCGATTCGGCTTTCATCTCGCTTTTTGTTCTTTGTTTCTCTTGCTCGGATGGCCAACGTAGCTCAAAATAGGGTGAGCTTGGGCGAGGAAATTGCCGACCTCAAAGAAAAGGCCGAGAAAACATTTTTGATGAAGTTTATCAGGCCAAGGAGGACAAGCGCATTGCCGAGTCCAAACTCGAGGATGCCATGGCCGCCATTAAGAAAGATCAGGAGACCTTTGACTCCGAGCGGACGAAGTGGGAGAGGGAGAGGGCCGACCTAATGCTTGCCCGCGACTTGGCTCGTACTGCTCGGGATGACGCCCTCGCTGCGGTGCATCCGCCGAGGTTGAAGGTGGCGGAGCTCGAGGCTAAGGCGGGTTGAGCTTGAGGGCCAAGTGAAGACCGAGGCGCAATGGTTCTCCGAGTGGGAGAAGCCGAGGCCGCCGAGGCGTATGCCAACGAGGTCGGCAGCGTCGCCCATAAAATGGGGGAGGACGAAGCCCTTGACCGTCTGAAAAATGTCTTGGCCAAGACACATCCTGATTTGGTCTGGGCCGAGGTCTAGTCGGGTTACCAGGAGTCGGTCGACATTGACAACGCCAAGAGTCTGGCCGAGGGGACCAGCTCCGAGGAGGATGAGGAGGACGAGGGTCGCGTGGATGTCAACGTTGTCGATGGCGATGATGTCGACGATGACGTTGATGTGGCCGAGGGAGTCGGTCCTGGGAAGGAGCCGGGTCGGCGATAATACCGACGCCAATGCCGAGGGCGTGGCCCGACCCTCCCCCTCCCCTAGCTCTTAGAGGGCTTTTTGTACTTTAGCTTTCTTTTAAATTTTGCCCTTGTTGTCTTTGTAATTATTTCTTCTATAATCAATGAGAACTTATCTTTTGGCTTCTGTTTTCTCGTTTGTTGATTGAAATACTTCCCGACTGACCATTGCTCTTTCCGACGGACTAACAATGACCTGGACGAAGTTCCGATCAGCCATAATTTCGATTGGGTTGGTCGAAGTTCCGATCAGCCATAATTTCGAGAAGACTCCGAACTATTTTGACTGGTTACGTCATAAATTAATTCCGACTGACTTGTTCAAAACTCCGACCAGCAGTCATTTCAGGAGTTCGGACTGTTTTGACTGGTTAAGTCTTAACATTTTTCCGACTGACTAGTTCGAAAATCTGACCAGCAATAACTTGGCGATATGGCGCCAACCATTCTGACTGGCCACGCCTTATAGTTTGGACGAGGTGTGAAATATGCCGACTGGCCGTACCAATTCATAAAAGGTCATTACAATAATGCCGACCGGCTATAAGTAAGCTATTACAATATATGCCCCTATTGCAAGCAACAAACTTTACACATAGTACTTCTTAAGGTTGTCTGCATTCCAAGGTCGGGCCAAGGGGATGCCCTCGGCGGATTCTAGTCGGAATGTGCCTGGCTTAATAATTTCTGTTACCTTGTATGGGCCATCCCAGTTGGGTCCTAGCTTTCCTTTCAGGTGTGAGAGCCCAGTGGCCTCGACCTTTCGAACGACCCAATCGTGGAGTTGGATTGGCCGGGACCTCACTCGGCGATTGAACATCCGAGTAACTCTTTGCTTGTACTGGATAGATTTCAGCAGCGCGTTGCCCCTTGTTTCTGGCAGTAAGTCTAAGTTGATCGGTTTTTCTTCCTCATTCTTCTCGAAGTCGTAAAAGGTCATTCGAGGAGAAGGGATGCCGACCTCCACCGGTAGGACCGCCTCACTCCCGTATACCAAGGTGAAAGGCGAGTGCCCCGTTGCTTCCTTGGCAGTGGTTCTGGCCGACCAGAGGACTCCAGGCAGGTCATCGACCCATGCTCCTTTGGCAGCCTCCAGGGACTTTTTGATTCCTTTGAGAACTATTTTATTGGCCGACTCAGCTTGCCCGTTCGTTTGCGGCCTTGAGACTGCGGAGAATTTGGTACATATTCCGAACCGAGCGCAATAATCCCGGGTCGGGCCGCTGTTGAATTGGCGTCCGTTGTCGAAGATCAGAACTCGGGGAACTCCGAATCTGGTGATGATGTTCCTCCAGATGAACGTTTGAACTTGTTTATCTGTTATGGAGGAGAGTGGTTCGGCCTCAATCCATTTGGTGAAGTAGTCAATGGCGACTATCAGGAACTTCCTTTGACCTGAGGCTGGGGGAAATGGTCCGAGTAGGTCCATGCCCCACTTATCAAATGGCGGGGACTTGCCAATTGTCGTCAAGGGGTGGTTGGTGCTCGTGGGATATCCGAATGGATCGCGGAGACGGACATCTCTTTACCCGGCTCCCCGAGCGTCTGTTTTGAGTAGGCCGCAGAGTATCCGGCTCGGAGAGCTTTTCCAGCCTATGGTCCTTCCCCCTTGGTGACTTCCACAAGCCCCTTGGTGGATTTCCCTGAGGATGTAATTTCCTTCCTCGGGGGTGACACATTTAAGTAAGGGATGGGTGAAGGATTTCTTGTAGAGTTGATCCTCGTGCCACAGAAACCATCCGGACTTGTGTTTTACCCGATCAGCCTCCTTATGATCCTCAGGTAGTTTCCCGCCTCTCAAGTATCTGACTACCTCATCCATCCATTCGGACGTCCGATTCAATACAAGTAGTTCCTTGACATTGATGCTAGGCTGCCGAAGGACTTCCCACATGATTGTTCGGGGAGCCGACCCCCCTGCCGAACCGGCCATTCGGCTAAAGCGTCGGCTTGGCGATTCTCCGATCGCGGTATGTGGGCGATTTTGAACCGAGATAGCTTTTTGATTATGTCCTGGGCCTTGGCCAAATACATTCTCATGTTGTCTTCTTTGGCCTCGTATTCACCCGATACCCGACCCACTATTAGTCATGAGTCGGATTTAGCGTTGATCACGGTTGCCCCGGCCAAGATGCATAACTCCAATCCGAGGATCAGGGCTTCATATTCAGCTTCATTGTTGGAGCCCAAGAATTCAAATTTGATGGCGTATTCCATCTTTTCTCCGACCAGGGGCTTGATGACCAGTCCGGCTCCACAACCTGTCCTGGTAGACGAGCCATCCACTTGCAGACTCCCAGCCTATCTTGCCCCGCCGATTGGGGGCCTGGATGTGCACTCTGTTATGAAATCAGCCAAGGCCTGGGCTTTGATCGCCCTTCTGGGCTCATATTCTAACCCAAAATCAGCTAGCTGATCCGCCCAATCGGTCATCCGACTAGAGTGGTTCCTGCTTTCGATAAGCTTCCTGAGCGGCTGACTAGTGAGGACCTTAATAGGATGAGCCTGGAAGTAAGGTTTGAGCTTCCGGCTAGCCATTACTAGGGCGAAAGCCATTTTTTCCACTTCGCTGTATTTGGCCTCTGCTCCTCGAAAGGCGTGGCTTATGAAGTAGACTGGGTGTTGTTTTTCTTCTCTTTCGGCTATCAAAACAGCGCTGAGCGCGTACTCTGAAATAGCCAAATAAATGAACAGCGTTTCCCCCGGCAAGGGGGATATCAATTTTGGGAGTGTTGATAGATGCGTTTTGAGGGAGGTGAAAGCCTGCTCGGCCTCGTCATCCCAAGCGAATTCTTTTCTTTTCAGAGCTTTGAAGAAGTATAAGCTCTTATCTGCTGACCGTGACAGAAAGCGTCCGAGGGCGGCCAGACGGCCGGTTAGGCGTTGTACTTCCCTTACGTTCCGCGGAGACTTCATTTCCATTACTGCTTTGATTTTATCGGGATTAGCTTCGATTCCCCTCTCATCCACCGGGAATCGAGGCACTTCCCTCCTTTCACTCCGAAGACGCATTTTTGGGGTTCAACATCATACGGAACTTCCTCAAGGTGTCGAGGGTCTCTTTTAAATCGAGGGGTGATCGCCTCGAATCTTGCTTTTGACGATCATGTCGTCAACGTATACTTCTATATTCCGACCCGGTTGGTCGCCGAATATTTTGTTTCTTGTTCGCTGATACGTAGCCCCGCGTTCTTGAGCCCGAAGGGCATCATCTTGTAGCAATACACCCCTTGATTGGTGACGAAGGCGGTGTGAACCCGATCATGCTCCGCCATCGGGATTTGGTGATACCCCGCGTTTGCATCCATGAAGCTTAGGAGAGCATGTCCTGCCGTTGAGTCGACCAGCCTGTCGATTTTGGGCAGAGGGTGGTTATCTTTCGGACAGGCCTTGTTCAGGTCAGTAAAATCCACGCACATTCTCCATGCCCCACTCGACTTCTTGACCAGGACTACGTTGGCTAACCATTCCGAGTACTGGCATTCTTCGATGAACCCTGCCTCGAGCAATTTCTTTACTTCGGCGGCCGCCGCTGTGTTCCTTTCGGGGCCTTGATGCCTTAGTTTTTGCTTGACGGGCCTGAATCCCTCTTTGACGTTGAGCTCGTGGCACATTACTTTAGGGTCAAGCCCGGGCATTTCGGTGGCTTCAGTAGCGAATACGTCCCTCGTATTCGTTAATACTTGGACGATCTCTTTTCTCGTCCGGGGGGTCCATGGCCTTGCCTACTCTCAAGGTCCGACCAGTGCTTCTCGTCAATAATGACTTCTTCGTCGTCCCTACCGGGCCGAGGGCGCTACGTCGCTTAGGGTTCTCGGTAAGGTACACCCCGAGCCCACTTGGAGGGCGGATCGTCTTCACGTTTTCTTTTTTCGAGTCATTTGGGACGTCGTCCTTGTTTTTCAGGCTGTTTACGTAGCATTCCCTTGCTGCCTGCTGATCCCCTTGGATTTTTCCAACCTTGCCCTCGTCGGTTTCAAATTGCATGAGGAGCTGGTAAATTGAAATTGCTGCCTTGACTCTATTCAGGGTCGGTCTTCCCATTATGATGTTGTATGGTAGAGGGATGTCCACCACTAGGAAGTCAATTGGTAGGCTTCTTCCTTTGCCCTTCTTCTCTCCCATCCGAGCGGGCGTTTTATGGATCCGACGGGGTGTACCGAATTTCCCGAAGCCTATGAGTGGGCGATTGAGCGGGGTTACATCCTTCTCATTGTACTTCGGTTTCTTGAGGCACTCCAAAGGGTGATTATATCTCGCGAAGATCCACTATCTACCAACACCCGTTTGACTCGCGGCGTTGGCCACTTTGAGTTCGATGACCAAGGGATCGTCGTGGGGGCGTATGCGAGGGCCGTTGGACTCGCCGAAGGTCATGATGGGACAATCGGGTCGGGGATGATGGACGTCGAGTACCTGGTGCTTTAGACTCTGGAGGTGGGCTTTTCGTGAGCGGCCGGTCAGGCCGCCCGACGCGAAGCCACCTGCTATGACCCCGATGAAGCCCTCTGTATCCCCGCTGTTGGATTGACCAACCTTTTGTTTGCCCTTTTCCTCCCTTGAGTGCTTGAGGTACCGGTTCAGCTTTCCCTGGTCAGCTAAGTTGTCCAGGGATTTCTTAAGTTCCCTGCAATCCTTGGTGGTGTGACCGCACTCTTTGTGGAATTCGCACCATTGGCTTTTGTCTCGCCGAGTGACCGACGTTCTGATGGGAGGTGGGCGGGGCATCATGGATTTATCCTTGATGTCCAAGTAGATTTCTCTTCTGTTCTTGTTGAATCGGGGGTCGATGCCGTGGTCGTTAAACCTATCTGGACCGACCACCTGTTTTCGCTGCTTCGATCGGTCCTTGTGATTTCCTTCTTCTTTCCTCTTCTTGCTCCCATCGTCTGAGTGACGACATATATCGGTCGCTTGGATGAATCTTTGCGCCCGAGTCATTGCTTCGGAGAAGGTTTTCACTTCGTTCTCAGCCAAGGACCATCTGAGCCGACCAGGTTGAAGACCAGACATTAAGGCGGCGAACGCCACTGCATCTTGTAGATCAGAGATTTTTAATGACTCCTCATTGAACCTTTTGATGTAGTCGGCCAGACTTTCATTCTTCTCCTGCCTGACTCCCATCAAATGAAGACTTGTTTTCTTTTGCCTTTTTCCGGCGATAAACTGGTGAAGAAATAGGTCCTCGAGCACTGAGAAATCTGTTACGATCCCCGCGGGAAGCTCTTGGAACCAGTTTAGAGCCAGTCCTTTCAGAGTCGTGGGAAAGAAACGGCACCAAGTGGCCTCACAGCCAGTTTGAACGCTCATTTGCGCTTTGTATGTAGCCATGTGATCGTCCGGGTCGGTTAGGCCCGCAAATGGTTCGATCGAAGGCGTTTTGATTTTTCCAGGGCTGGGCGCTTCAAGTATGTCCTGGCTGAATGGGACCATGAACTTAAGCGCCCCGCTGTTGATCCGAATGGGCTTCGATTGGGCTGAGTCGCCGCGCCCTTCTCGCTGAGCGGCTTTCTTGTTAAGAATGTGCCGAGCGTCTAGGCCCTTGCTAAGGCGCTTCTCGTTTAGGAAATGCCGAGCGTCAGGGGTTTTATTCCCGACGTTGCCCCTGGGTGATTTGGATATGTGCGTCTCCTCTCCCCGCAACGTGGATCCCCCTTTAGACCCGTGCTTCTGCTCCGCTCCCTGTCTGGATCGGTGCCGATCGTGCTGACTATGCTCCCTCGGGCCCGATCGCTGCCGGCTAGGGCTGGGCCTTGGTTCTCGCCCGAAGGGAAGGGGCCAGGGTCTGGTCTTTAGGAGGCTGAAGAGAACGCCCCTGCTGTAGGTTGGCCAACATATCCCTCAGGCTTTGCTGCAGGGTCTGCTGGAGCTGAGCGGCTATCAAATTTATGTCCTCCGCGGATATAGGATGGGGATCAGCGTGCTGTAGCTGCTGTGAGGGATCCTGTCTATTTTCGATTGACTGATCCTCCTCATGATCGAGGGTTTGAACGGTCGGCGTCCCGGGCCGTTCGGATCTCCTCGGTGAGATGGTGAAGGATCCCTTTCGGACCTCTCGAGCCTCGTGCCGAGGGCCGTCCTCGGTGCGAGTGCTCTTGGCTGGGGCCATTGTGAAGTGGTTCTTACTGAGTGGTGGCGAAGCGACTTTGATTGTAACTTCCCCACAGACGGCGCCAAACTGTTTCGGTCAAGAAATTAAGGATTTTAATATGTTGTGAGGTTTGATGTGGGCCCCAAGAGCGTTCGCCTGAGCTCCGATGTCCGTTCACCTTAATCCTGCAAAATAACGTTAGACTACCCCGGGGGTGGTTCCGGGATCGCCCCTCCGACGCTCAAGTCAGTTGAGATAGAGGTAGAGAGATAAAGTTTAGAGAGAGATGCTCTGGTTTGCTAGGTGAGAATTCAATACCTGTTCATTGATGAAGCAGTTGGCTTTTATAGTGTTGGTGATTTCCCAAACAAGTAACATTGGTCAGATGGGCCTTTAGGGCCTGCTACCCTTTTTAGGCAATGGTTATTCCATCCTTCTTAGAGATCTCCCAAAACACTGGTAACAAGGTCAACTTACAGGTGGGACCCACTGCTGCCACCTGTCCCATGCTCTAAGAGGCTTTTAGGATCCTCATTGGGCTGCTGATCAATTAAGCCCAAACAACACTCATAGGGGGTTTTGTCATGCAACACAAAAATCTGACGGCATCAGTACGAGGGGAATACTGACCCTCAAACACAAGTTGTTTACGCTCATAAGAAGTAATTTTAGCATAAGCAACATTAAGATAAGGTAATGGATCTATAGACACATAATCGTGACTCCCCATTTAGCACCCTATGATGACTAATACTCCGTTCTAATTGGTTTGAATCGAGGAAAGAATAAAGAACGAGCCTAAAATGAAAGCCGAAAACCATATTCAAACTCTTTTTATTAACCCATTTCCGAAAACCTTTTATTTAAATAGTTTTACTGACCCCGTTCTCAAAATTGTTTTATAAGTAGTTTTAAAAAAGCCCATTTTTCAAAGCCTTTTAAAAATAGTTTTAAGAAAGCCCAATTTCTAACATCCATTTTTCAGCCCATTTTAATTAATAGAATTGATAAATTATATTAATTAGTTTAATTAATACAAAATCTTTTATGAAAAAAAAACTCATCTTTACATAAAATATTTCCGAAACATCTATCTTTAATTAAAATCTTTATTAAAATCTTTTTAACAAATAATCATCTAAAAGCCTACTAGTTTAGTTTTACCTATTATTACCCCCAACTACCTAAACCTATATATAACACCCCTAACCGAATGAATCGCCGCGGCCTAACTCTACACGCCATCCTTATAACTCCCACGACACAACTAACAATACCTCTCGGTCCTGTCCCCTCCTTGGCTTCCTACGCCATAATCCTCGCACAACTCCCTACTACTCTTCTAGATCCGTCGCATAACTACAGCATACCAATCACACACATTAAACACCACGCCACATCATCATCTGGAATCCCCCTACACCTCGCTACTTCCTAATACCACCATGTGATATATACCCATTATAGTTTACAACTCTCATCATCTGGAATCATCATCATTAACGCATGATCTTAATCAATTACTCAAAGCAAACGACTTTCATGCAACATTCAAACACCAATCCAAACAATAATTTTTGAAGACTCGTTCGAAATTCGATTCACTGCCCGTGCAAATCAATGATCCAGACAGAGGTATAATTTCTGATGATCAATCAAAGTAACAATCTTTATTTGCTTTATTTATTTATTTTATTATTCACTTGATGTTACTAACTTTCTATTCATGATATAGTTTGTTAACGTATTCCTGCGACTGTAAGTATAGTATATTATACTAACTCCATGCGATCTTTTCTTTTCTTATTTTCATTTCTTATCCATGAACATTATTTCTTATGTTTGATTGCAATATTTATCACCTTGTATATTATTAACTAGCAATACGCGAATGTGGTTCATGACCGTGTTCGTACTTCACCCCAAAACTCAATTTTTGGTTCCTGACCATCTATGGAGTCATGAAGGGGAAATCTACATTGGATAAGTCCCAAAGATGTGCCTAAGTTTCATAAATATCCAATTAGGTTTATGAGTCTTCCTCTAGAGACTTGTTGGCGACTTCGAAAACGTATTTAATTTAAAACTTTACAATGAGGTAGTCAAATACGCGCTCACATTGCGTAGGCAAAATAAGATCACGCCTCCTAGTTGGCAACTTCACTGGGGAGTATTTTAAAAAAATTATTTTTTTAAGATGAGTGGGTGAACTTGAAAAATACGATTCATTGTCTTTTTATGCCTTAGAATAACATATTCTTATGTGCAAGGCTATTGTTTAAGCCACCATAAGGACAATCTTTATTGCTTCATTAGCGCATGTTCTATGCGTGAGGCTAACCTCGGGGGGTTTGTGCTTTGTCCTTCCGAAAGCTTCCTGAGCGATAGTGTTGGATCTTAGTCATAAGCAAACCCACCCAACCATGACATTGTTCTCTTGTTCCTCACTTGAGAACTGGAGTGCGTCTTACACATGACAACCTTTTTAAGCAAAGGTACGGAGCGTTGGATCAATCTCTTAGTCATGGACCCTATTTAGCCTTAACCTAAACCTGACCGTAGTTGCAACGTACAACTAGACTTTAGGTTGAGAACTTTTTGCATCCATGTGATGTGATATTTGCTTGTCATTGCGATTTTTGTCTGTTATTAATTTGTCAAAATGTTGATATGTATTGCACCTAAAATCGCGATTAAAAAGATCGTCAAAATTATCCAAACCTTCGCTGAACTGAAAAATTGCGTGCTAGGGGGCAGTGCGCCAAAAGCACCTCGGTGCACCTGGCGCACATCCCTTGTAGATGAACGATAAAAGATAAAAATCAATCTCACCCAATTCTAAAAGATAAAAATCAATCTTTTTCTTTTTTTCAATCGTATCACTATCAAGTCTCTTTTAGATGAACGATCATATAATTTAGGGTCATCCATCTCTTCTTTTCTATCTCTATCTCTTTTTTTATATGTACATCATGTAAGATTCCTTTTAGTGTCCATCTTATTGTCGAAGTCTCATCCATTTGGGAATTCTAACTCTATCAGAAGTCCATCTTGCACATATGTCTAGGCTCATCGAGTATCACTCCATTTAGTGTTCTTAACCTCGTCTAACTCTGTTCATGTTAGGAGTTTCAACCCCGTCTAGGTTCACCTATCTAAGAAGTCTAAAGTCGTTAGAGTTCTCACCATCTCAAGAGTATAAGATTCATATAAGTCCATGCATAATAGGAGTATAAATTCGTATGAGTTCCGTTCATCTTAGGAGTCTAGAAGCCATATAAATCCATGCATAGTAGGAGTCTAAATCCATTAGAATTCTGTCGTCATAGGATTCTAGGTCCACTAGAGTTTAATGCATATTAGGAGTCCATCATCCTTAAAAGTTCATTAGAGGTCTTTCAAGTCTAAAATCCTAAAGTCCATAGGATTATGTGTTCGCTAGAACTGCATTCATACTAGAATAATCCTTTTGCATTGCATAGTGCATCGTCCATGCACTTCATGCATAACTAGAGTCCGTAGGAGTCTCATTGCATACAACTCTCCATTTCATTTCATGCATTCCACATTTAGTAGTCCCGAACTACAAGTGATCTAATTCCCTCTTTTGGGATATGTAGGAAGCCTTTACAGGTTTGAACGCATAGATTAAGTCATGCATACATGCATTAGGTCTAGGTGCATCCAAAAGAGTCATGCATACATGTGTTAGGTCAAGGTATATCAAAAAAAAATCTGAAAAAAAATCATTCATGTATTCTAGGGGTAGTTTAGCCATTCATTGCATCCAAAAAAACAAAAAAAATCATTCATTTAGGATACGCTGATTTGTTCCTAGAAGCTCAACTTTTAAATAAAAATTCTTTTCAAATATACATTCTTTCATTCCATTTCTCTCTCTCCACCAACACTCCATTTCTAATCTCCCGCTTGATGATCCATTGTAGGAAATATGCAACATATCAAGCACTCTTCAAGAACAAATTAATGAGATAGAAAGTATACTAGTAGATCTTGTAGCATGTGTCGTCAGATTAGAGGCAAACTACACTGTTCTTTAAGAAAATCGTAGTGCAAATTACAAGGCACTAGATAGTTTTGGTGCAATAGCGACTGACCAACAAAGGATCAATGAGCTGCATGATATCACACAATGGAATCCATTGATAAATCCTTCCATCACATCAGTCTCTAAAAGCTCGCCTCTTTTCATTGGAGGCAAAAGAATTATGATTCACTCGACATCCAAACATCTATGCAAGCAAAGAAAACATGTGCTCCAATAACGATACTTCTATGCCTACACTGACTCTTACCAGGCCTAAGAGAAAGTGTAAAAGAGAATTTACACCCCTAGATGTGAGCTATGACGCTGTATTTGAGTACCTTCATTCTAAAAACTTGCTCTATCCTATAGGACCCACTCAAGATCCCGAGGAAGACCAAAAAGGGACAAATTGGGATAAAATCACCTACTACAAGTACCATGGCGGAAATGGACATAGAACTAACGATTGTTATAGGTTGAAGCACCATATCCAAGACATGATAAAATATGGAAGGCTTTCAATTCTCTAAAACAAGAAGCTAAATAAGATAGATGTTGCTCTAGTAGGGAAAGATGTTGACACAGTTACAAAGGATTATTTAAAACCCCGATGGGATAAAGGACCTTCACCCCCACTAAAAATGACCTATACTCAGATTTTTCACCAACTCCGGGATAAAAGGAGCAATTTCCCCAATTGGATGCTTAGAAAACCTACCTAAAGAAAAAAGAAATCCAATATGGGATAAAGACTCATATTGTGAATACCATAGAGGGAGAGGTCACCAGACTGAAAGGTGTATGGGCCTTAAGGCAATTACTTTTTTCAATTGCTGTCATGAGTCATCTGCCTTACTTTTTTCTTCTTATTGCAAGTTTCATCTGCCACCTCTAAGTTCAATAAGAAGAAAAATTATGGAAACATCTGTGCCTATGTATATTTGAGTTTATGTAGAGGACCTGCCTCAAATATGCATACATGCAATTATATCTAGTAATATCTGCCTTTTCTAATTGTACTAACTACTAGTAGGTGAACATGGACGTGATCATATATATTGATGGCCTTGTCATGATTCCTGGCCATTAGTGCACCACCTATTCTTTTCATTATATTGGACTTTTCGTAATTATCGTTTATATACTGAGTATATAATTAAGTTCTTTTACTTATCGTTCATATATTATATATTAGACATGTTATGTTTATACTCAGTAAATGGTAGAATCTGGCAGACCTTCTTTGCCTAGGGAGGTCAGCTTTTGCTAGCAAGAGGAGAAATTGATAGACCACCTCTTATTTCTAGATCTTATGAACAAAAATAATGACTAATATATACTCAGTAGGTTCTTATATATGTTCTGTTACTCTAAGGTTGTATGTTTATGTAAAGTATTTTTGAAAATAAATATTTTATAACACATGAATATATTAGTCATATTTTGGAGGGAAAAAAATTACTTGCCCCTCTTTAAAGGATTTTCAACTTGTTGTTCCATAAAGAGCTTGGTTTGAGCTTTAAAGGGGGTTGGGAGTCTTGAGACTAGTATTTTGATGCCGGATTGGAAAATAAGATTAGCTTCTGGTGGATCTTGATTCTTGCGTTGATATCTCATTAAGATTTTTTTTCCTGATATTTGTAAAGTAAAATTCATGTTCTGACATCCTAAGAAACAAAAGCGGTGAATGGATTGCTCGATGAATAGATGTCTGAACGTTGATAGTGCTCGGACATAAAGACACTTAACTGATGAATGAAATCAACCAGGCAACTAAATGCGCTGACAATCCCATGATGCATTGTTTTGAAATGGAGAACACCTTTAAGTTAAAAATACACTACTTCCACTGCATTCTTTTTGCGTCCTCCGTTTTGAGTATTTTGAATGACCTCCTCGATAGTCTCATTTTGCTAGTCTTTGTTGAAGATTTTCACTGCCACAAATTGATTGACGCTAAAACATCTTGCTGCTTCCTTA
The DNA here is from genome assembly GCA_947648045.1 of Beta corolliflora. Classification (NCBI taxonomy): domain Eukaryota; kingdom Viridiplantae; phylum Streptophyta; class Magnoliopsida; order Caryophyllales; family Amaranthaceae; genus Beta; species Beta corolliflora. The sequence continues at coordinate 358,487 of CANSZD010003606.1, forward strand.
AACACATTCTTTGTTTCTTTACACTAATGTATGACGTAGTTGCCTCTAATACTATCAATGGCATATACCCTATGTTCTTTCTATATAGTATCAGTGTTCACCAAAAGTTTCATGACCGTCTTCAGGATTAGCATGTATTAGCAAGGTTTATATAGTAGAATGACTGGGTATATTCCTTCTCTTTTGCTGTGACTTGGGAACGTACACAATTTTCATCACACGAAGTGTTAGTTTTACTCTCCCTTGATAGGGAAATGTCGAGGGTGACCCTGAACTTCTGGATGACTCCGGATTCTACCAACAATTGCTGAGGGAGTTCTTTGAGACAGTTGATCCAACATCTTCCGGTAAGCTTCTAATAGCTTGTTTTTCACTTTAGCTAAGCGTTCATCTTTGCTCAAGTAATTCTGGAATTGAAAGTGAATTTGACAGTTTGGGAGGGCATGCTATCCATCTTAAATGCCAATATGATTACTAGGAGGTAGGTGCAAGGATCAGACTTGTTACTTCTTATTTCGAGTGATATTGAAAAGTGCTATCTAGGAGTTGACCTGCTTCTCATTCATTTAGTTTTGGGCTGGAGCCTAACGGTATCTAGGGGATAGTCATAGAGAGGATAATTTTAATGAAATATTGACTTTTCTTTTTTAAAGGAAATGGAATATTGACTATGAGCTTAATGCAATATAATCGATTTTGTTATTTATGAGTTTGTGTATAAGAAACTTATAAAATATATATCCTAGTTCTAATTATAATTATCTGAAATTATTTTGTAGTACTTCCATGGGATTCCTAGCACTTATTTGCAAGAGATGATTGACGAGCTAAGAGATATGTGGGTGAAATGTTTAAACAACCAAACACATGACGACGGAGATTGAAGACGACGGTCAAGTTCGAATTGTACATTTGATTATTTTAGAATTTTAGTTTTAGTAGATAGCATTAGATTATATTAACTTTATTTTTAAGACATTATTGGAAGAAATTGATGCTTTGAGTTATATAAGTTAAATGTAGCAAATAATTTTTTTGACATAATGAATAAAGCAAGCAGGAATTTCTGTTTATTAATATTATTGTAGCTATTAATAAATTGTTTTATAAAAAAAGCGTATATACAAGGAGTCGCAAATACGGGAGCAGTTACAGGATAATGTATGTATACTGTAACATTCTAATTTAAAAAAAAAACGTATAATAAACCTAAGAAACTTGTTGTAGTCAAAAACTTGTTTCAAAGGGTAAGGTAAGGAGACTGGTTTTAAATGTTAACCGGTCTCCTAACTTCTTTACATATTATATGTAAGCTTATTTAAGAGACTGGTTTTAGCTGTCAACTGGTCTCCCAATTAAACAAAGAAACCAGACATTATAACCGGTCTCCTAACCTAGGACACCTGTGAGATGGAGACGTGTTATAGTCCGGTTTCCTAGGCCATTTTCAACCGGTTTCCTAGGCCTTTTTTTGTAGTAGTGCGGTGCCTATACCACCTAAAAGCAAGAGAGTTATTCTCTTTCGTTCTAGCAGAAGTTGGTGTTCAACTGGTGCTCGTGGATTAAATAGAGGATAAACACTTATGGCTCTAAGATCTTCGCAGCTTGCATACAACTGGGAAATCACACTACAAAGGTTGTACATCTTATCCTTATTGATTGATTCATATGTTTGATTATGTTTGCCATCCTATGATAAATCTTAGGTAATTATTTTATGAAATTCCGCTATATATGTATCCATTGTTGTTAAAATTCCGATCCAGATCTTACGATCCTACGATTCTACGATCCGGAAGGACCTCACCGATCCCGATCCTACGTAGGATCTTAATTTTGTAGGATCTTTCGATCCTAAGAAACTACAAAAAATCACATGGTGGGATCTTAATACGATTCTACGATCCTATGACTCTACGATTCGATCCTATCGTAAAAAAATCACAAAATACTTTCACATATTATATTTCTCCTATTAGATTTTGGTTGCTTGTTACTTCAATCTTATAGTATTGAAAAACTATCACCATTTGCTAATAAAATAGGTCATTATTGATATGTGTAAATTTTTAACATGAGGTTCTCACCATATATTCTAGCATAATTATCTCTATTTTACCAAATTGTAGGATCTTACGATTCTACGATCCGATCCCACCGATTCGATCCTACCAACCCCTACGATCCAAAGTAGGATCCCGATCCTGATAACATTGTATGTATCTATATGTTCATACAATGGTATCAGTTTTTTGCCTAATTCATAATATTCATATGATCAGTATTTGTATGTAAAGTTATTATTTTGTTCAATTAAGGGAGGATTTATTTGATATTAATTGATTGGAATTAATAAATTTTGATTTATATGTTTATTTTGCTCAAATTAATTCACTAAAGATCCGAAATTTTTTTCATAGACGAACTTAATTAGTTATTTTCACTCCTAGTTTCTCGGATTTTCATGAATATAATTGTTAGATTTAAAATTATTTAGTGTTTAATTTGATTAATCATCAAAAAAATTTGCTAACAATTAAAGATTTAATTTTTAATTTTTAATTTGTTAGATCAATCTAATATTCATCCCCAACATAAATATATAATAATATGATGGAATAAAATAATTTGATTATTTTTCCCACTAATTTTTCAGATTTTTATCATATTATTTGTGAATTTTGGTTAAATTTCATGTTTAATAAGATAATTCACAAATTTTAAGGATAATAATTATAATATTTGATTTTATTTGTTATGATAATTGAATAGATCACCTTAAATATTAAATTTGAATTTTTTGTATATTATTTGATTTTTCTCTATTTTTGAATTCTTGTTAGATTTAATGTTTTTAAAAATTTTATGCATTGAAATCTAATGTCAACAAACCTATAATATTGTTTATGATTTGTTGATTGATTCAAATTTTCTGCGCTAATTTTCAGATTATTTAAACCTAATTAAATCCTTCATCTTTAAGCAAATTGTTGGATAAAGATTAGTTTTTAATTTATCGTAAACTTTTACCAAAATTTAAAAAGGAAGCCAACCATGGCTGGGTGGCCCTCCGAGTACGGTGGAGCCACGGTAGCTGGCGGGAGGAATCGAAAAAGGCACGGAGAGGCGTGGCGCTAGCGCGGTAAGTTGCGGGACCGCGTGCGACGTACACAGCTCTGCCCTTCCTTGTCTGCTGTTGGTCGGCCTTACTGGCGGCTGGCACAACGGCGAGTCCGGCGGTCGACACGGTGTGGGGCTAGTCGGCAGTCGACATGGCGTAGGGCTAGCCGGTGGTCTTGTTTTAACTAATGGCTGGTGTCCTGTGCTAGTGTGTGGCAGTGATGGAGTTGCATGAGTTGTGGACTCGTGTTGCGTTTGGTTGGCATCCTTGTGCTGCTGCCAAAAGTTACCAATTAAAAAAAATTAATTATTTACTTGTTTAAGGAATATTTCGAGCATTATAAATCATTTCCAATATTTACAAATTCATTAATAATTGTTATTGCCATATTTAAATTGTAATTGACTTAAAATAGGAAAAATGACGAGGGCAGTCCCAACTATGTCCCCCCTTTCATAAAAGGTCTCAACTTACCGATACTCCAAAGCAGTCCCAACTTTGAGGTATTGTTTATAAAATTGGTCGAAGTGCTCAGGTTACTGTAGACACCAAATTTTGAACCTCTCTTGTGCATAAACATTATAAAATAAAGATTTTTGAAAAGACATAAAAATAACGAAAACTGTGATGTATTGTGGAATTCTAAGAATTCCCCATTTTTCATTTCAAGGCAAATCCCCAAATTGTAATATTACGGTAGTTGTCTGTGTTGCAACTAGCACGCAAGGAGACAGAACACAGAGAAATAGTTAGAACGATCTTACTTGGAAAGGAGAAGTAGAAGAAACAAATGCTGTGACGTGGAGAGATCCACTGTCCTTAAAGATGATTTCGCCGCAGCACGGGTGCAAACTTCCTCCCAACGACCACCCTCCAGGATTAACACAGCGCCGGCCGATTGTGGGCACTCACAAGCAGACGGATGGAGTGACAAAACTAAGCCCGAAATATTGGAGAACAATTTGTGTAGAGAGGAAGACAATAAAATTGAAGATAATTTTCTTTGCCAGAGAGAGAGGACTTATATAAAATAGAGGAGTAAAGGAAAAACGGCAACGAAATATTCTAGGAGGAAATTATGGAGTGAAAGCTGCGACAAAACGGCAAGAATTGATTTGCCGTTACAAAACGATTGCGAGAATCTCGCAAAGAAATAACGGAACAAACAAGTCACAAAAATTAAAGCAAATAATAAAACGGACTGCAGGCTCGCGCGCACGCGCGCGTGTGGCTTGCCCTTCTTCTAGCCCATTGCTCAACAAAGCTAAAAGAAACATAATAGTATATAAACAAGGTAGGACCTTTATATTCTTTCCATGTGGGACTTGGGTATTTCATGAACAAAAGCAAACAAAGAGATACTTCATAACTAAGGCTAACTTTGAGGCTTTAATTCCAACCGTCTGCACTTTTCACCATGTTTTTGCCTTTCTTCAGCATAATATTTCTTATAATAGCGGTGGTGCCACGGTTGACCAGCCTCAAATTGGTCCTCCGTGGCTGGAGTAGTTGACTACTTTTACCGGCGATGTTGGTGCTGCTCCTCTGTTTAGCGCCATCACATCCCCCCCCCTGCCCAGTGCGTGGGGATGTTTCAATCACCAGCACCGCATCCACTAGCACCGTGACCAATAATACCCCCGACGAGATTTTCTCTCTCCTCCAATGGCTAATCATTTACAAGTCATTCACCAACAGTACAACGTCATGAAGCCTCTTCTATCGCACTTCTCCTTGCGCTCAGGTAAGTTCCCTGCTCTTATTTTTGGATTTTACTTTCTTAATTTTGGGCCTCCTTACTTCATCTAAAATGGGTTTTAACCTACTGTCAAATTTTTTGCCGTATAATTTCGTAGATCAGGACTCCTTCATGTGTTGTTTAGTGGAAAATTTATATAATATAGTCTTTGTGGTTCTTTTGGTTTCAGTTTTTCATTATGGTCACCTGGGTTTTGCCTTAGCCTGTCTATCAGGTGATTTCAAGATTATGTATTCCTTGCATAAGACCAGACTGCTTTGCATCTTGTTTCTCAATTATAAAATTAGTGTCTTACTTTTGCGATGCTACTTGATGTCTGACTCCTATTTTGTTACTACTTTATTGCTGTTATCCTCTCTAATTGATCATCCTTTAGGAAAGATCGAATTTAGCATCAGATTCGTGTGTGCATCCTCTATTTGTTTCCTGCTATCTCTCTTAGGATTGCCGTTTCTTGTCTTTTATAATCTTATTATTTTTAATGTTGTTGTTCGCTTAGTCCATCTCTTCTTGCAGCCCTACATGTGGCTTTCCTGTGCTCCGTTTACCAGGTTGTTCTCTTGGATTTTGTTAAAGCAAACTAAGTATGGGGGTTGCCTCTTTATATGTATTGCAATTAATTGTCTGATACTTGCTTATGTTGCTGTTGTGCTAATGGTTACTGATAGAATATTCTCAAATATTCTGTTGTATATCTTGTATAACTAAAATAGGATAGCAATATTATAGTCAAAGATTACTAATGATTTGCTCCTTGATTATAGCGTAGAATTCTTACTATCCTAGGTTATATATTGTATCATTGTATATTGAGAAGGACAGGCAATTATCTTATGTTATGGTATCAGCAGCTTAGGTATCTTTCCTTCTCCACCCAGCCGTGCCTCACCTTCTTCTTTTCTTCTCTCTCTCCTTCTTACTTGCATCACCATGGTTGACAAGCTTCATCCGGCTGCCACCGTCTCAAACATCAAGCAAGCTATTCCCATCACCCTTGATCTTGAATCTGGCCAATATATTGCTTGGTCTACTCTCTTCAAACTTCACACTAGAGCCCATCTTGTCTATGATCACATAATTCCTCCCACTCCCGACCCTTCACAAAAGTCCACCGCACCCACCGCCGATGAAACTGCTCTATGGAAGAGACTTGACGCCATTGTTTTACAATGGATTTACAGCACTATATCTCAAGATCTCCTCAACTCCATTCTCGGTCCCGACGATACGGCCGAACTCGCATGGACGAAACTTGCTGACATTTTTCAGGATAACAAAGCCACCCGAGCTTTGCATCTAGAGGATGATTTCACTAACACTTTTCTCAAAGATTTTCCCAATTGCTCACTTTATACTAATCGCCTCAAAACTATAGCCGATCAAATGACAAATGTTGGTGTAACGGTGTCGGATGAGCGCATGGTACTTCGACTTATTGGTGGCTTGACCGAATCATACTCCACTTTTGTCCTTTGTTGTTCGAATATGACTCCTCTTCCCTCTTTTACAAAGGCCAAATCCATGTTACTGTTGGATGAGACCAACAAACGCCGCCTTGCATCGCAAGAATCCGGCTCCGACTCGGCTCTTCTCACTACCTCTTCCACTGTGCCATCCTCCTCTCATGACTCTTCAATACATGAGTCTCGTCAAAATACTTCTAATAACAGAGGCCGCCGCAATTCAAACCGTGGCAGGGGTCATAACTACCACCGTGGCCGTGGTGGTCGTCGTGGTGGCCATCACCAGTCCGAGGGATATTCCAACTCAACCTCCAGTGGTTCACACTCCCACAACCAAACTTCCCTACCACCCTGGACGTACCCACCTTGGCAGATTTGGGGACCCCAACCTTGGGCCACCCCTCCGTGCCCCTATCCAACAAGCCCATGGCTCCCGCGTCCTGTGCACCCCACTACCAAGCAGCCCAGCATTCTTGGCCCACGCCCTGCTGCCCAGTCTTACTACACTGCAAGTACCGCTCCTAGCGTTGCCGGTTATACTCCCACCGATGTTGAAGCTGCCATGCACACTCTCTCCTTGACTCCACCGGATGATAACTGGTACATGGATACCGGTGCAACCTCTCATATGACTGCTAATGACGGTACGCTCTCCTCTTATTTTAATTTGAGCAAAAATCATGCTATTATGGTTGGTAACGGTCATACAATTCCCATTCGTGGTTATGGTTGCACTTCTCTTAAACCCCCCAACCCACCTTTAAAACTCAATAATGTTCTCCATGCCCCCAATCTTGTTAAAAACTTAGTTTCCGTGCGAAAATTCACTACTGATAATTTTGTGTCTGTCGAATTTGATCCATTTGGGTTTTGTGTGAAGGATTTGCGAACGGGGAAACCCCTAATGAGGTGTGAGAGCACAGGCGATCTCTATCCAATCTCGTCTTCACCAATATCTTTCCTATCTCCAGCTTCCGCTTTTGCTACTTTATCATCTAGCTTGTGGCATTCCCGCTTAGGCCATCCGGGAAAAGTTATTTTAGATTCACTTAATCGTTCTAATTTGATTTCATGTAATAAAGCAAAAGACACTCTTTGTGCGTCATGTCCTCTTGGAAAACATATGAAATTGCCATTTTATGATTCTTCTTCGATTACTTCTATGCCATTTGATATTGTGCACAGTGATTTATGGACTTCACCTGTCTTAAGCTCTTCAGGTCATCGATACTATGTCCTATTTCTTGATAACTACACTAATTTTCTGTGGACATTTCCTATCTCTCAAAAATCACAGGTTTATAATTTATTTCTTTCCTTTCACACCTACATTAAAACACAATTTGAAAAAGAAATAAAATGCTTCCAATGTGATAATGGGCGCGAATTTGATAACGGCCCCTTCCATAACCTCTGTGGCCAAACTGGTATGCATTTCCGCTTCTCCTGTCCCTACACTTCTTCTCAAAATGGCAAAGCCGAACGAAAAATAAAAACAATCAATAATATTGTTCGAACCATGCTCGCTCAATCCTCCATGCCCCCATCCTTTTGGCCACATGCCCTTCAAATGGCTACTTATCTTCATAATATCCTACCCTCCAAAATTCTCGATTATAACTCCCCCACCCAAATTCTATATCAAAAAACCCCATCTTATTCTCATCTCCGCATTTTTGGGTGTCTTTGCTATCCTCTTTTTCCATCTACCTCAATTCATAAACTCCAAGCACGATCAACACCATGTGTCTTTCTCGGTTACCCTTCTCATCACCGTGGTTATAAATGCTATGACATTTCTAATCGAAAAATCATCATTTGCAGACATGTTCTCTTTGATGAAACTCAATTTCCATTTTCTAAAATCCACACCCCACTCCCTAATTCATATGAATTTCTCGACCATGGTATACATCCTTCCCTCCTTCATCAAATATCCACACCTTCTCCGGCATCTCCTTCTCACACGGCCCATACCCCTCTCAATTCCCGACCCAAGTCTCTCCACATACTCCTTCACATCCCCGCCAACCCTCATGCTCTTAGCCCACCTCCCTCCCAGGTCCATGCGTCCCCTACTTCCTCTCCCTTACCCGCACAAATTCAGCAGTCCCCACCTACTCTTCCCAGGCCCGGTTCGGCTGCAGCCCAGTACCAGCCCACCCGCATCACCTCCCCCACCCAGTTGTCCTCTCTTCACCCGTCGAACTTCCTTCTTCTTCCCACGACCCAACAGGCCCACTTCGCCCTCTTTTCCCATCTATCCGCATGACCACTAGAAGTCGGCATGGTATTTCCAAGCCCAACCCCAAATACCACTACAATCTACATACTACATCCATCTCTCCCTTACCTAAAAACCCCATTAGTGCCCTCCATGACCCGAATTGGAAAGCCGCTATGATGGATGAATATAATGCTCTAATTCAAAATAAGACATGGGAGTTAGTACCTCGTCCTTCAAATGTTAATATCATTCGGTCTATGTGGATTTTTCGTCATAAAAAGAAATCTGATGGTTCTTTTGAGAGGCATAAAGCCCGACTTGTAGGTGATGGCGGGTCTCAAAAAGTGGGCGTGGATTGTGATGAAACTTTCGATCCGTGGTCAAACCAAGCTACTATTCGCCTTTGTTTTGAGCATTGCTTTATCTAATTCATGGCGAGATTCATCAGTTGGATGTCAAAAATGCCTTTCTTCATGGTAATCTCAATGAAACTGTATACATGCATCAGCCCTTGGGTTTTAAAGACCCAACACATCCAGATTATGTGTGTCTCTTGCAAAAGTCACTATATGGACTGAAACAAGCACCTCGTGCACGGTATCAACGCTTTGCGATTTTGTTGCCACCATTGGCTTCACTCCACGACTATTCGATCATTCTCTATTTATCTATCATCATGGCATCGACATTGCTTATCTCTTGCTCTATGTTGATGATATCATTTTGACAGCATCCTCTAACCAACTGCGAGTATCTCTCATGTCTCTGCTTGCTAAAGAGTTTGCCATGAAGGACTTAGGTCCTCTCAGTTATTTCCTTGGTATTGCTGTCGCTCGAACTGCAGGTGGACTATTTCTCTCTCAAACGAAATATGCTGAAGAAATTCTTGAGAGAGCTGGGTATGTCAAATTGTAAACCTTGTGTCACTCCTGTTGATACGAAAAGCAAGCTCGGTGCCACTGTTGGCGAACCTTATAATGATCCTACCAAATATCGATGTCTCATTTGGAGCCCTCCAATATCTCACATTTACTAGACCAGACATCTCTTATGCTGTCCAACAAGTCTGTTTGCATATGCATGCTCCCACATTCACTCACATGGATGCGTTAAAACGCATTTTGAGATATATTAAAGGCACTGCTTCATATGGCTTGCATTTGTACAAATCCAAGCTCAGTTCTCTCATCTCTTATACGTCTTTGATTGGGGTGGATGTCCCGATACTCGACGCTCCACCTCGGTTGTGTGTATTTCTTGGTGACAACCTTCTCTCTTGGTCCGCTAAAAGACAACCTACTCTTTCCAAATCCAGTGCCGAAGCCGAATATAGAGGGGTTGCCAATGTCGTCTCTGAATCATGCTGGCTACGCAATTTGCTCTTGGAACTCCATCACCCGATCTCTAAAGCAACATTGGTTTACTGCGACAATGTCAGTACTATATATCTCACAAGTAATCCAGTTCATCATCAACGCACTAAACATATTGAAATGGATATTCATTTTGTGCGTGAAAAAGTCCAAAAAGGTGAAGTTCGCGTTCTTCATGTCCCATCTCGTTATCAAATTGCTGATATATTCACTAAAGGACTTCCTCGGATCCTTTTTGAAGATTTTCGATCCAGTCTAAGCGTCCGCCAACCTCCCGCTTCGACTGCGGGGGTGTGATAGAATATTCTCAAATATTCTGTTGTATATCTTGTATAACTAAAATAGGATAGCAATATTATAGTCAAAGATTACTAATGATTTGCTCCTTGATTATAGCGTAGAATTCTTACTATCCTAGGTTATATATTGTATCATTGTATATTGAGAAGGACAGGCAATTATCTTATGTTAGTTACCTCGTGTCCTTCGAATTATGTTATGGGTCTAGCATCATTACAATGGCTTTTGCTATGTATAATAGCTTCATGTGGGACTTTTGCTGACAAAGTTTGGAGTATGTATGACTACTCCCAAATTCTGCATTTCTTGTTTAGGTTACTAAATTTTGCTTCCTCTATAATAAGAATTATGGACTCTGTTCGTGCTACCTATAGCTAATGCTTGATAGGCCTCCAAATGATGTTTTCATTATTTATCTTGTTCAGACTACTTTGTTTCATCGCTTCTCCTTAAGGTGGGATCTTGCTAAATTATATTTAGTGCTTACTGGGAAACTAGTACTTGTCGTGATTACATTTCTATCTTTGATGGTTTTTAATATGGATTGGTCTCTTCCCAAGCACAATATTCGTACAAAAAGATTAACTCTTATCACCTCATCTAATCAAGGACATTGTTTGATGAAAACTAGCTTATAGATTGTTCCTTTTCTATGCTGGACCAATGGAGAAGGGACTCCCTTTCTTTCTTGTTGCTCCCTTCTGCTCTATTGCTGGATTTTACAAGGCTCTGTTGGATTTTCGAATGCATCCAGCCCTTCTTTCTGTTTTCTTGGTCTAACCCCTTTGTTCGCAGATTAGCTAGATTCATCTTGGGCTATGGTCCTCTTTTTAGCGCATGGCCCAAAAGCACGATACGCGGTTTTCCCTCCGCGGGGGAGCCTGCATTTCATCAGCGGGTTCTGCTGGGGCCCCAATCTTTTCTTTCTTCTTGCACAGTAAGTATCGAACGGGTTTTAATACCCCAAACGAACCGGATGTATAGCGTCCGCATTGAAATTGATGGTTGGGAATTAATTTCTCAACTCGGTTACTCTTTGCAATTGTTGTGCCGCACTGAAACTAAATGGTGGGCCCTTCAGCCCAACCATGATTATGGCTGAAAAATTGGTGCTATTTGCACAAAAAATCTTTAAATTGTACCTATGAAAATACTTAGTTGGAATATTCAGGGAGGCAAGAAGCCCGAAGCTCTTGCTGAACTAATTTTTGTCACGCATAAATATAAACCGGATATTGTGTTTATTTCCGAAACCAGAACCTCGCACAATAACAGCCTTCAAATTTTAAAGTCCTTAGGTTTTAAAATAAATTTACGGTTTTTTCACCATATACCCCTGACAAATTTTTTTTTGCACCGTATACCCTTTCAACTTTCCAAATGCACCATATACCCCTCACGTTTGAAAAAATACATCGACATGCCCTTATGACTAACGGTGTTAGACTTCCGTTAGTCATTAGGCCCTAATCCCCCTAACCCTAATTAACTAACCCTAAACCTAAACTAAACCCTAACCTTAACCCCCTAATCTAATAACCCTAACCCTAACCATCCTAACCACCACCCCCCCCCCACCCCTAACCCCTACCCACCCACCGCCCACCACCCAGCCCCCTCCCTCCCCCTTCCACGGCCGGTCGCGCCCCCTCCCCTTCCACGGCCGGTCTCGCCGCCCCTCTCCCTCCCCTTCCCCTTTGTCGCGCCGCCCCCTCCCCTCCCCTTCCCCTGCATCGTGCGGCACCCCTCCCTCCCCTTCCCCGCAGCCGTAGCGCGACCCCCTCCCTCCTCTTTCCCCACAACCCGCCGCCAACCCTTCTCCCCTCCCTCCCTTCCCCGCAATGATCGCACATAGAGCGGGGTGGTTACGGGCTTTTCGATTTTTTTTTTCATTTTAGGGTTGGGGGAGGAGTTCGGCGATTGCGGGGAAAGGGAGGGGGAGGGTAGCAGCGCGTTGCGGGGAAAGGAGGAGAGGGGGGCTGCGGCGGTTGCGAGGGAAGGGGAGGAGAGGAGGGTCGCCGGCGATGCGGGGGGGAAGGGGAGGGGAGGGAGGGGTTGGGCGACTGCAGGGAGGGGAGTTGAGGCTGCGGGGGAGGGGGGCTGCGGGGGGTGGGGGAAAGGGGGGAGGGCGGCTAGAGAGGTGGGGAAGGGGAGGGTGGGTGGGTGGTGGGGGAAAGGGGGTGGGGTGGTGGAGGGGTGGTGGTTAGGGTTAGGGTTAGAGTTAGGGTATTAGATTAGGGGGTTAAGGTTAGGATTAGGTTTTGATTTAGGTTAGTTAATTAGGGTTAGGGTAGGATTAGGGCCTAATGACTAACGGAAGTCTAACACCGTTAGTCATAAGGGCATGTCGATGTATTTTTTCAAACGTGAGGGGTATATGGTGCATTTGGAAAGTTGAAAGGGTATACGGTGCAAAAAAAATTTTGTCAGGGGTATATGGTGAAAAAACCGATAAATTTATTATTGACCCTATTAACCATTGTGGTGGGATTTGGATCCTTTGGAATAATATTAAACTAGATCTTATAAATTATTGCGCCACTTCTCGCTCTGCTCATCTCTACGTAAATTAAAAATCGTTAAACTAACATATGCTAATTTCGGGTATCTACGCACCTGCCCAAGAACATGATAAAAATGAGTTTTGGGACTGCCTTCACTATTTCTAATGAATACCAATATGCCATGGGTTAGCATAGGGGATTTTAATGAAATGTTAGCTATGACGGACAAAAAAGGGGGTTGGCCTCTACGACCAACTCAACTAATCCGACTACTGCAACTCCTCGCCAATCTTAATGTCGTCGATATTCTGTGTCAACAAACAGGGTTCTCATGGAAAAAAAAATTGTCAAAATGAAATAATCTACGAAAGATTGGACACAACAATTGCTAACCACCAGTTCAATTTCCATGGCAATTTCACAGTTTCAGATCATGCCTCTGTTATCTATGACTCCAAAACCCAAAATAGTAAACCGATCATGCAGTTTCGGTTTCAAAATTTTTGGACCCTTGAACCTGAGTCTCATGAAATAGTTAAAAAAACTTGGTCGCAACCTTTATCGGGCTCCCGATTCCACAGGGTTCAGCAAAAATTACGCAAAGTTAAAAATCAACTAAAACAATGGGCAAAATCAAATATGGTCACTCAAATAATAAGCTCATCCAAAATGATGAGAAGATCAAAAATGTGGAAAGTCGTATTTTGTTGCAACCTTTTAACCCTATCCTGTAGCAATATATTGCCAGGCTAATTCGCCAAAGAGAAAAACTCTTACTCTTCTGCCAAAAATATTGGGGCAATCCAGCCAGAAAAACTTGGCTATCCCAAGGTGATCAGAATAGTAAATTTTTTCATGCCAAGTTCAAAAACAAATTCACCAACTCGTTCATTTACAGACTCAGGTCTGACTCAGATTCCTGGATTGATGACCCTTTTCAATTGTCTTCCTTATTGCAACATGCATTTACTGATAGGTTCAAAACTTCAACCCCTACCAATCGCACTATTAATTTAAGTTTCATTCAACCAATTATCTCCGACTCCCACGCTCAATTATTAACGGCCCCTTACTCCGTCGACGAAATCAAATCCGTTTTCTTTGATATGAACCCTCATAAAGCCCCCGGTTTAGATGGCTTTGGAGCACACTTTTTCCAGGCTTATTGGCCACTCATTGAAACAAATATTTGTCTAGCAATCCAAAGTTTCTTTTATCATGGGAAGCTCCCACCGTCCCTTAATCACACTATCATAGCTTTAATCCCCAAGAATCAATCACCGGAAACTCCTAATCATTTCCGCCCAATAAGTCTAATTAACACCATTTATAAAGTCATTTCAAAGCTTTTAGTTCAAAGATTACGCCCTATCCTAACAGATAAAATTAGCCCCCTACAAAATGCTTTCACCACGGATAAATCTATTCACGACAATATTTTAGTAGCACATGAAATTATGAATGTCTTTCAAAAATCTAGCTCTTAAACTGGCTGGTGTGCGTGAAAACTAGATATGGAAAAAAGCCTATGACCGGATAGAATGGGACTTTTTATGGTCTTGTCTTACCTCCCTAGGCTTTCCCGATCAATGGATTAATTGGATTAGAGAATGTGTTACCAATGTCTCCTACTCTGTTAAAATAAATGGTCAAACAACTCCTTGGTTCAAACCACAGAAAGGTCTCCGTCAAGGTGACCCTTTGTCCCCAACTCCCCATACCTCTTCATAATCTGTATGGATTTCCTCATTCAAAAACTCTTGTTGGCAAGCTCTAAACGAAACTCTGGAATTGGCATTAAACTATGTCCCCGAGGTACTAAAATTCCCTATCTAATATTTGGAGATGACACTCTTGTCATTTGTAAGGCAACATCATCAGCTTGCTGCAGTCTCAAATCCATTCTAGATGAATTTTGTATTATGTCTCGTCAATTTTCACAAAACAGCTCTAGTTCTTTCCCGTAGGATTCCAAACTCCCGCAAAGCCTCCTTGGCTAGTCACTTTAACATGACCATTAATAATAAATTGGGGCGATACTTGGGAATAAATTTCTCTTCTTTTCGCCCATTACGCAGAGTCTCTAATAACTTATTGCAAAAAACGGAAGACCGCTTAAAGCAATGGGAAGCTGGATTCCTTTCGAAAGCGAGGAGATTTACACTTATCCAAGCGAATCTTGAAGCTCTGCCAGCCTATTCTTCTTGCTCCTCCTCCCTTCTTCCCTTGGAAATTTGTAAAAAAATAGACCACATAGACAGTTCTTTTGGAGACAAAATAGATAAAAATAGCACCCCACTAATAAGTTGGGACAAAATCTGCCAACCAAAAAGTCAAGGGGAACTTGGTCTCCGTAAGACTTATCCTCTAAATCAAGCTTTCCTCGCCAAACTAAGATGGCTACTGATCTCTCAACACAATAGTTTATGGACTACCCTAATCAAAGAAAAATACTTAAACTCAAAATCATTTTTTGAAACTACCCCTAAAGGGACTGATTCCTTCATTTGGAAGAAAATCCTAGCGCAACACGACCTTCCCAGGAAAGGAATAAGATGGCGGATTGGCAATGACAAGTCCACTCTTTTTTTGATGGACAATTGGACCACAGATGAAAGTCTAGCGACACTCTTAAAAGGCAACCCAAATCAATTGCATTTAGATCATAGAGTTGCAGAATTCATTACGTTAGACCACACGTGGGATATTGGTCTTCTTCGATAGTATCTTCCAGAGAATATTATTTCTAGCATAAAAAGCATTCCTCTTCCTTCAAACGATATCGAAGATACACCAGTTTAGGGACCCACTCCCTCGGGAAATTTCTCAGTTAAATCGGCGAATTGGTTGACGCACAACATCCCCAAAGCACCCCCCCGGGCCTTTCAAATGGATTTGGAAACTTGATATTCCTCCTAAAGTAAAAAATTTCTTGTGGCAAATTAGCCATAATAGCCTTGGAGCTAGACATATTCTCCACAAGTGGCATATTATCCCAACTGATCAATGTCCCAACTGCAACGTTCAAGGTGAAACACTTGACCACCTTTTTCTCACCTGTACTAAGGCCACTTCGCTATGGTCGTCCCAACAAACAAAATAATGGCTTCAAGTGTCTTTCCCCAGTAACCCACTTCCGCTCCTTTAGTTGCTACAAAGCCTCAAAACCAACAAGAATTCAAGGAAATTTATTTTCCTGTTATGGAGTTTATGGAAAGAACGAAATGCCGTCATTTTCTCTAATGAAACTTGGTCCTTCCATCGAGCCCTACATAGAGGAAGATTCAACCATCTAGAATGGATCACCAGGTCCCATAATCATAAGTTACATTATGATGGATCTCCCTTAAAGGGAGCACTACCCCTTCCCATACCCCTACATCCTCTTCCATCCTTGTTTTATGGCTCCCCCCCCACCACCACTCTACCTCAAACTCAACTTCGACGGTTCAGTTACAAGCGGCGCGGCAGCGGCGGGTTTCATTATCAGAAATCATAAATCCGAACCTCTCCATGCAATGGCTTTCAACCTTGGCTCAGCACCCGTTTTCGTCGCCGAGGCTTCAGCTCTTCACAAGGGCATCCTATTGGCAAAAACTCAAAACATCAGGAACCTCAAAATAGAAGGAGATAACCTGCTTGTCGTCAACACGGTGAAGAATATTTGGCAACCCACATGGAAAATTCAAGCTATCATACGCGACATCCAACTTCTCCTACAACATTTTAATTCATGGGACATCTCACATGTTTATCGGGAAGCAAACATGGCAGCAGAATGGGTAGCAAATGTAGGCCATCTTGTGGATTCTTCTTTTATAGATCTTTGTAATGCTCCGGCTCTATCTTGTATTCTTGTAACTGACGCATTAGGAGTTCCCCTTGAGCGAAGGGTCTCCTAATGCTTTTTCTTCTTATCAATATACAAAAAAAATAAAAGAAGTTGGATTTCAAAGAACACATTGGATAAAGGTCCTGTTTTGACTGGTTTTAGTATAAAATTCACCATAATTCGAGTTGTCACTAGAAGCTTTGACACAACATAAAGAACTTACTGACCTATCCATAGGTGTATCACATGCTCAATTGAAAACTTTGTACATAAAGTTATGAATTTTGGAAGTCAGTATAAGAACAAAAGCGCAATCTGAAAAATGAAATAAAGTGATTAACTCAAGTTTCATGAAAAATGCTTTTCTTTTCATACGAAAATGTTAATTAAAAGTCATGAAATTTTAAGTTTCTCTTAAAATGATTCATTTTTATTATGTAAATTAAAAACCAATAAAAATTATTATAAAAAATCAAAATCAAAGAGGTTAATTTACAAACAAGCATGAATTCCAAAGCCCATTCAAGAGGATGAAGATCAAGGAGCATCATGGTGAAGATCAAGATTGAAGACTTGTATAGATCATAGAATTTGTACATATTATTGTAATAATTGTTTCTTCGTAAATAGTTATTACATCACTCAATTAATGAAAAAATTATGGAGATGTTAATGCATAACTTTCCTAAATAATTCAACAATTCTTTAGAATAAAATGAGCAACCAATGTTACAAATATTGCATGTTGGGCTCAATATATCATAGTATATGAATTAAATGACCCAATCTCAATTAAGAGGAGAAATTACAAACCTAATTAAGTTAAATTGTATGATGATCCATCTTCAAATGGATCAATCATATAATTTGACATAATTAGATTGGTAATTATGATCTCCGAATTGATTTTAGGTCGTTTCACGTGTCTCACTTTAAATGGCCAAATTTCGATTAGCCAACACAAATCTCCAAATTTTATCTCAAATTGGTCATTTTTTTCTCAAAATGACTTAATAATCTTGAATTAAGATTATTTCTCACCCATCTAAAAGCCTTCAATTAGGAAGCAAACCTCTAAGACTTCTTGAAAATTATAAATATGATCACTAATTAGGGTGGTTATGTTAAACTTCGGTTAATCACTAATTAGGGTGGTTACTTTAACCTTCTCATTTAATCACTAATTAGAGTGATTATCTTAAACCTTGAATAATCGTGAATTAGGGCGATTATTTTTTCTTCTCATTTAGTCACTAGTTAGGGTGATTATCTTAAACCTTGAATAATTACTAATTAGCGTGATTACTTCCTTCCTTCATTTTAATCGCTAATTAAGGTAATTAATTTAACCTTTCATATTTAATCACTAACTAAGGTGATTATCTTAATCCTTGAATAATCACTAATTAGGGCGATTATTTCCTAACCTTCATTTTTAATCACTAATTGAGGTGATTATCTTTCCTCTAAGTTTAATCACTAATTAGGGTGATTATCTTAAACCTTGGTTAATCACTAATTAAGGTGATTAATTTAACCCTTCTTATTTAATAACTAATTAGGGTGATTATCTTAAACCTTGAATAATCACTAATTAAGGTGATTACTTCCTTCCTTCATTTTTAATCACTAATCAAGGTGATTATCTTTCCTCTTAAGTTGAGTCACTAATTAGGGTGATTATCTTAACCTCCATTTTTAATCACTGATTAAGGTGATTATCTTGATCCTCCTTCATATTTAATTACTAATTAAAGTGATTATCTTAACCCCATTTCAATCACTAATTGGAGTGATCACCTTATTCCTAATAGATTTGTCTAATTCTAAAAGGTGAATTATTCATAATCTATTTGCCTCCCCTTTTCTTCCCCAATGGAATTGGCCATTTAGGGGTGAGACATAAGATCTAACTACGATGGTTTTGATCCATGAGTGGATTCCAATCCCGCAATGATTGGTACGTAGTGCAACTTCGGTGATCAAACCTACCATGTACAAATGATATGATCTTAAAAATCATTGATGTCTATATGTGCAAATTATGCGATTTTTTTTTCTTTTGAATAGCCATGATTACTTTTAAAATGGAATATAACGCATTTAGTAAGAGCCCGTTCTATAGAACCGAAGAGGAGACGAGTTCCAGATGTTCACACCTCATAACCTAAACCCCGAACCCTATCTCATGGTATGAAAGACCAATTTTTAGAAAAGCCTTATCCATATGAAGTCATCATCGTTTTAAATGATATTTCTTGAAATTAATTTTAAAATAATTTATTAAATAAATCTGTCCCAATTCAGATATTTATAGGGTGACGACTTCAAAGTTTTCTAAAACTCATAGTCCAATAAGAGACTTTTGTGGGATTCATACCGTTGATTAAGACAGTCAAGAATCGGGTACCACAGGTTGGCGACTTCACTAGGGACTCTACTTCCACTTGAAGTACAAGAGGTTTAAACCTGAACAATGCGTTATTTTCCATATGTATATATAATAAAAAAAGTTAATCATGGCTATTCACAATTTAATTTTTGTATAAAGCATACTTATGTGAAAATTACGTGTGCTTGGTAGTTTATCGATCCATACACGTGAACTCTTTTTTACCATAATTTTTATTAGGTCTGACACTTCTGTCTATTGGGAAGGGTAAGAATTTTAGAATGATAAATTAATGAATTAAGGGCGTAAAACCTGCATCCGCGAGCTATTGCGACGGGCTCTGTCAGGAGTGTCCACCCTCGATGGACACAATGGAAGTGACTCGAGACCACTTTAACATAATCTCTCCTTAAATGAATCACCTTTTAGTTGACTTCAAGGACACAAGGGTCAATGCACTAATATCCTTTATTTATTTTAATTATTAAATAATGTGAAAATTTTCAAAAATTCCTCAGTCCGTTTTCAGTCGGTCAATATTTCAGTAATCATTAACTGTAGTTGAATTACTGCCGAAATGCTTATTGAATTATTAAGAGTATTCTTGTTTATTTATTATAAGTGTCATGTAAAAAAAATGTGTGCTCACCCATTTTCAAAGAAAACTCACATTTACTTCATAAATCTTTTCGTTGAAATTGGTTTTTCCAAAAACAAAATTGATTTTCAAAAGAAAAAAATCCTGTTTTGAAATTATAATCCCAAAATAAGACAAAAACAAAGAAAAAATGAAAAAAGAGTCATAATCACGAGTTCAAAACGTGTCATGTTTAGGAATTAGAATGTAAATAAAACTGTATAGCTTAAAACACGAGAAGCCTAGTCTAAAAAAAATAGAAAATTTTGTCTAATCAAAAGGGATAATTATTTCAAAAAAAAAGGGAAAAAATTATTCCATTTCCTGCGAAAACATTTATAAAGAAAAATTCATTATTCTATGACAAACATTGTTAGTGTGTACATTTCAGGTACTTCAAATTAGTCTAATCCTAAAAGGTGGAACAAACGTCTTCAGACAGGAGAATACTTAGCATGGCGCCCAGCAGACTGAATTCTGAAAAAGTTTGGGAAGAACACGAGTAGTTAATTGCTTTTATATTGTACTTTGTAGGTAGAGCTACGTGCGGCTTGATCCCCTAAAAAACAAAAAAAAAAAAGAATTCAATGTTGTATGCATCTATCTTAGTTTTCTTTACTATGTAATGTACTACAAGGGGTACGTAGGCAACTCATTTTCTGAGTGCAGCTGCAAAAAAGATTATATATATATATATATATATATATATATATATATATATATATATATATATATATATATATATATATATATATATATATATTTCATTTTCAATATATCACAACTACGTTGGGCCTGATTCTCCATTCAAAAAAAATCACAAGAAAAATTTCTTCCCCAAATCCAAATCTACCTATGGAGATACGTAGACAACCTTCGGGTTCGGCCCCGTTTGCATTTGATATTTTCTTATATGGTTTCAGCGCTTAAAATCAATCAATACATGCAGATCACCACAAAGAAGAACAAAATTTGGGGCATTATAATTTGCCAAAATGAGGACACATGCCTCGTTATACCTCTTTTCTCTTATTTCTGTACGTAGCAGCATGAAATGGAAGGATATCACCACATTGATTTTGAAAAACGTTTTGGTATTATCCTAAAAAAATACCAGTCTAAAATATGGAAATCTAAAATATAAAATAAAAAGGTCCAAGTCTTAAAAAAATAATAACAAGTCAAAGAAATATAGTAAAAAATCCAAAACAAATGATAGAGTCAAGGTTTCGTACCTTTTAATAAATGATAACTGAAATTGGGGGTAAAACGGAAAAAAAAATTTGCTCAAAGATATCATTTCTTTCATTCCCTAAAAAAGAAGAAGGAAAAAAAAAGGAAAAGAATAAGCAAAGTCTGGACAAATTTCTGTGCTAACTTTTTATCTCATTTCACATGAACTCTGCCTGGGCCCGCTCAGGATCTAGGCTGATTCGCCGAAATTCTGACCATAGTTAACGTTCTCTTTCGGTAATACTGTCATCCTTGTCTACACCAGCTGTATTCTTTGCTACACGTCTCAGCAACATGTCTGAAATTCCGAACAACGAGCACCCATAGAACTCTACCCCTCCACCTGATCTAATGGCTGAGCTTCGAGGACTTGTCAAGGCCATGCTTGAATGACAGGATAATATTAAGCAAACTGTGTTGAGCATAATGCGCCAAAGCGCCCATATGCCTCCTCCTCCCCCTCCTCCGGAATCACAAGCAGCTTCACCTTGTCACCTTGAGCCTATGAACTATGAGAGAGAAATTCCTACTAAGCTTGAGGAAGAAGTAGTCAAGCTCAAGGAAGTCTTAAAAGGCGTGACCAAGGCTGAACCATGGATGGAAATTCATGGGTTAACACTTTGTCCAAAGGCACGATTACCTCATGGTTTCAAGATGCCTAAGCTAACAAAGTTTAAGGGAACCGGCAGCCCAACTAATTTCCTGAAGATGTACGTAGGGGCAATGAGTCCCTAGGGAGTGAAAAAATATGTGATGGCTCACCTCTTTGAGCATTATTTAGATGGTGTTGCAGCACATTGGTTCCTCAATCTTGAGAACACAAAGAAATCCACTTGGGCGGATATAGTCAGAGAGTTCTCGAACTAATATAAGTATAATGAACAAAATTGATGTTACTAGAAGTGATCTGGAGACGACCTCTCAGAATCTTAATGAGACATTTTCTTCATTCATCACCCGGTGGAGAAACAAAGCCTCCAAAATGATGAGTAGGCCTAGTGAGGAGGAACAACTGTAAATGGTTCTGAAGAACCTTCTTCCTGTTTATCATAAGCATATGGCATACCAATATTTCCCGACCTTCAAAGCTTTGATTACTACGGGAACTCTAGTTGAGGATGCTGTGAAAAGGGGAGACATCAAGAAAGATGAACCTACTGGACACGCCACTTATAATGCAAAGTTGGAAATAACAAAAGAGCCCCAAACAATGATTCAGTAGCTCCTAAGACAACTAATGCGATCCATGCCATTGACGCATCTTCCACATTCCAGTTGCGACCACAAATGAACTTCACCCCCATGAACATGACTTATTCCCAAGCTCTTTCCAAGCTAAAAAAGGCTAATCTCATTCAACCATTGAATCCGCCCCCACCACCTAAAAGTCCTTACCCTGGTTACGACCCAAACCAAAATTGTGAATATCACCAAAGCCCGGGGCATAATACTGAAAACTGCATGGCCCTCAAGCATCATATTCAAAATCTTGTGGACGATGGAAAACTCTCTTTGGGATCCATTTCCAGTAAACCAAATGACTCTCAATCCAACATCACAAAGAACCCACTTCCTAATCATAAGCCCTTATTTGCCATTAATGCCATCTCTGCTGCTTGAGATGGATGCGATCCAATCCAGCTAATCCGATCCGCAAGACTGTTCCCCAAATGAACAAAATGTCAATGGCCGCAGGTTACAAGTGCTTGGTTTATGACTATTCCACTCAAGAAAAAGTTAAAATGATGCCTTGTAAAGCTCCCAGTTTCACTCTCAATAAGGATCCATTCTCTGAAATGTGTGGAACCTTGGATTATGATGGTGCTTTCTTTATTTTGGAGGCTGATGCTGATGAAGATGCCTCTTCGGTCTTGATAATTATGGAGAAAAACACTGGAGGTCATTTCACCACTCCAAATACCTATCGACGCCCCATCTGCCTCGATGATCTTAGTGATAAGGAGTACGTGGATATATCTCATTTAACTAGAGCAGGTCGCCATTTTTAACCATCCTATTAGGAGGATGAAAATCCTTTGGAGGTATTCAGAAGGAAAGAAAAGGGCAAGGAGCCTATGACAGAGGATAACAATAAAGAAGATGATGCTATCAAGCGCATGAAATAAGTAAACAATAATGTTTCCATCTGGAAGTTGTTAATGCATTCCCAGCCTCATAGGGCGGTCGTTCTAAAGAATCTCAATGAAGCCTTTGTAAGCTCTTCCAAAACACCTGACCAGATGGTGGGGCTCATTCATGGGGTAGATCGAACTCTCATGTTCACAGACAATGATCTCCCTAATAATATCAACCACAACAGTTCATTGCACATCACTGTACGTTGTAATGGATGGGAGATACCTAGAGTATTGATCGACAATGGCTCCGCAATCAACGTTTGGATGGGAGATACCTAGAGTATTGATCGACAATGGCTCCGCAATCAACGTTTTCCCTTTGCGTGTGCTAACAAGACTCGGGTATTGAAAAGAAGATCTGGTACCATCCAATCAGGTGGTCAGAGAAGTATCAGGTTTAATTAGCCTCTGCATTGAATACGGTCCCGTGGCAAGGAAGGTGGAATTCATGATCATTGATATTTAAGCATGTTTCAGCCTCTTATTAGGAACACCGTGCCTGCATGAAAATAGAGCAGTAGCCTCTACTCTACATCAGAAGGTAAAGCTTCTCACTGATCAAGGTGTTGTGACTATTTCTGCTGATCCAGAAATTATGACTGTCTCCAACACCGGGAAATATGTATTGTATCTGAACGAAGTAGAGGGCACTAGGTTGGATGGTTACACCATCCACTGTATTCTAGCGGGGCCTGAGAATTCATGGATGAATGAGATCCCACCGGCCACACCAGATGTAAGTGCTGAAGAAACAAAGCCAGAGTATAGTGAGGATGACGAGGAAGAAGTAGGAGTTCCAAGCATCGGCACTCATGATACGTCAGTTGAAGCACCAGAGGAATCCTGTATCGGTAGTTCTCAAGACAATGATGATAATCAGTCAAAGAAGAGATCTAGGACTAACGCTTTTGACCTGGAATTTAATGTAGTGTGCCCCGTCCGAGTGGTTCACACTGAATCACTGATTCTCTTTCCAGGATATCAACATGAAGATCACTATCGTGAATTGCCACAGTTCAGGAAATTTGATGGGAACGATGATCCTTTTGTCCACTTAGTTGGTTTTGTTAGTGCATTACACCCATGGGGCATACCAGAGGAAGATTATCCCATGCTCTTTGACAAGAGTTTAGAAGGACCAGCTCTGAACTGGTACTATTCTTTAGATTATGTGGATAGAGCTAGTTGGGAAAATGCTAGCCATGCTTTCATCAATTGGACTCTCGAGCATAAAAAGACTGATGTCAAGAAGTTGAAGCTAGTCGCTTTGCGTGAAAGGGCCTTAGGAACTTTCTCACACTTTTGTTCGAGATGCGCTTACATCCGCGCCCAGCTTCGTGTCCCTATTACTGATCGGGAATTCATGCTTATATTACTGCAAAACCTGAACGACTTCTATTATCGTCACATGGTTACCATTAAGTACACATGCCACAACCACATTGAGCAGCATGGCTTCGACATCGATACTCTGAAATTGCAAGAAAAACGACCCCGGGAAAATCTTGAAACTCCCAATGCAAATCCAAGGGTTTTTGCTAAGATGGATGAACCATTGAGTATGGTGTATGATCGTCTTCGGAGCCAAGGTATAATTCAAGCCCCATCGTATGTGCACTGTTTACCCCTTCCTGGAACAGACATGAACAAACTCTGCGCTTATTGTCGCTAATTTGGGCATGAAACTGACCGATGCCATGATCTTTACTACAAAGTTCAAAACCTGATTGATCGAGGTCTCATTAGTCCAACCCAAAAAGAAGTACCCGCGAGGAAGGTGTCGTCACATCCTCGACCGCAATCCCAAGTCGATGTCTTTCGCAAACTGGTTGAACAAGGTCAGATTCATCCATTTCCCAAACACCCAGGGGCAAGTCCTGTCGGGTCAAATCTCCACAAGTACTGCCATTATCATCAGTTGCATGGTCACGACACAAACCAATGTCATGCTCTCAGCAATCACATCATGCAAATCACCAAGATAACTCTTGTCTACCGCAAAGCTACTTGATTGCCTCACAGAAGGGGAAAATTTTCGGTGAAAGTCCTGTAGGGGGTTAGCCCATCGAAAAAAGAAAAAGAAAAAATCATTCAGCTCGTTAGTATCAGAGAATTACGTGCAGCTTGAATCCCCATTATCACGTACACTTGCACTGTGAGATCACTCCACCTATGTAACACCTGGGGTACGTAGGCAGCGCAATATGAGTGCAGCTGCTTTATTAAATAAAAAACTTTAGTTCTTTCTAAAATAACAAACTACGTTGAGTTTGACTCCTCATAAAATGCACCTGGAGCAATGGGGATATGTAGGCAGCCTTCGGGTTCGACTCAAATTAACCATTGTATTTCAGGCAATGTGATCAAAACTCAAGGTGCCAGTTATCATAGGAGCAATTTAAGAATGCTGAATTGACACATCAATGGGGATACAGGCCCTAATCTCTATATTTTCTGTCTTTGTTCAATATTAAAGCAGGGAATGGAAGAATGAAAAAAAAAAACATTTGTTTTCAACCCCAATGACAGTAAAATCATTCAAGAGAGTTAAAATAAAATAAAATAAAAACAAAATTGTAAAGGTGGACCAGTCAAAATATTGCAAAATCATTTTAGAAAATTTTCCTTAACCAGTGATGCATTCTGCAATATGTAGCTTTCTTCGCTTTTCTTTTAAGTCTTTTTCTGTAACTTTAGGTCCAAAAATAAGAAATGTGTCCCTTCTCAAAGGATGACCAATTACCATCAGAAAACAAACACCTCAGCCATATCCACAAATGCGGTCAAAGAGCCTGTAGGATTTGCCATGCAACCTCTGTCCAAAGGACTTCAATCATGATGAAGATGGGTTATACTCAAGGAACCGAATTAGGGCATGATGGTAGGGGGATAAAGCAATCAATCCCCATAGTAGACAAGCAAAATCGACACGGATTAGGATATGATACAGGCAACACTTCTTGCAACATCAAAGAACCTTCTTTTACCCTCAATGGTTAGGTCATCCTGCAAGGAGATACGGAGCCATACTATGAGGTTCCAGAACCTTAGGTTAGTAGGAAAGAACAGAAGATTTTACCGGGATTAGAGATATTCTTTAATGAAGCTAGGAATTTAGACTTAATCAAAAGTTGGTTTGTCGAAGAACAAAGAATTAAAAAGGAAAATGACTGGTTGGATAATCTGGAACATGGAGTCCTTAAGAAACTTTTCACTTTTGAGTTCTCTGAGGAAGGGGATTTGGACCCAGTGTCTTTGATGATACCTTCTGGCAAAAGTATTGAATATAAGTGGAGTATTAAGTGTCAGGCAAAAGATGGGCCTATTGAATTTAAAATATTTTTAGGAAACCATCCTCCTCAACCATCTCATGAAACTACCTTTTCACCCCTTTCAGATGGATATCATACCGATAGCTCATCTTCCAGTCAATCTACCTTGCATACCCAGTCAGAAGATTCTGATACTGAGGAAATTGAATGTGAACCTTTATCTAAGTACATTTGCATGCAAGATGTTATTTCTGTTAGTGAATTTAATAATGAAGAATCACTTGACGCAACTGAAACATATATAAAACATATGGAAGAGTCTATTGTGATTAATATTGGTACAGAAAATGGTGTAAAAGAAGTCAAAATAGGTTCATCCCTCTCCCCAACTGAATAATCTGTGTTTATTGCATTATTAAAAAAGTGTAGATGTGTTGGCATGGTCTTATGCTGATATACCTGGTGTTAATATAGAAATTGCGGAACATCGTATTACGTTACATCCTGAAAGCAAGCCTAAGCAGCAAAAGCTCCGCCGAATGAAATCAGAGGTTAGTCTGAAAGTAAAAGAAGACATCCATAAACAACCTGATGCCAAATTCATCCAAGCTGTAAAGCATCCGAGCTGGCTTGCCAATATAGTGGTTGTACCTAAAAAAGATGGAAGAGTTCGGGTGTGCATTGATTTTCGTGACTTGAATGCTGCATCACCAAAAGATTATTTTCCTCTACCCCATATTGATGTCCTCGTGGATAGCACGGCCGGTCATGTAATGTTTTCCTTCATGGATGGATTTTCAGGGTATAATTAAATACTGATGACCCAAGAGGACATGACAAAAACGTCATTTATCACTCCGTGGGGCACTTTCTGCTACCGAGTTATGCCTTTTGGTCTCAAGAATGCCGGAGCCACATATCAAAGGGCTGCAACCACTATCTTTCATGACCTCATCCACGACATTGTGGAGGTCTATGTTGATGACATGATTGTGAAAAGTGAAGATCGTGAGGGGCATATTCCTGCACTAAGGTCCTTCTTTGAAAGAATCGAGAAGTACAATCTAAGGCTAAATCCTCAAAAGTGTGTGTTTGGTGTCACTCCAGGGAAATTGCTGGGATTCATTGTCAGTCAAGACGGCATTAAAGTGGACTCGAAAAAGATAAAAGCTATTCAAGAGCTACCTCCTCCAAAAACAGAAAAAGAAATAAGAGTATTTCTCGGCAGAATTCAATATATCAGCAGGTTCATCTCACAACTCACTATGAGATGTGAACCTATATTTAAGCTGCTTAGAAAAAAGGCATTCCATGAGTGGAATGAGGAACGTCAGGAAGCTTTTGATTCCATGAAAGAGTACCTTTCAAATCCACCTGTTCTAATGCCACCTAGACCAGGAGAACCTCTGATTTTGTACCTCACTATCACAGAAACGGCTATGGGAGCTCTTTTAGCCCAATATCAAGAGGGAACAAAGAAGGAAGTTGCTATATATACTATCTCAGCAAGAAATTCTTGGAGTATGAGACAAGATATAACCCACTCGAAAAAGCATGTAACTTTTTGGTCTATGCCACGAAGAAATTACGGCATCACCTTCAAGCTCATACCACTTACCTGATCTCGAGACTTGATCCAATCAAGTATCTGTTCGAAAAACCCCTTATTAGTGAAAGATTGGCAAGATGGCATGCTATGCTTTCTGAGTTTGATAATTAATATGTCAGCCAGAAATCTGATAAAGAAAGAGCCATATCTGAAGCCCTAGCAGAAGGACCAGTGTCAGGAGATGAATATGATGATGCATTCCCTGATGAGTACTTATTATTCATTGACAATCCATAATGGTGCATATATTTCGTCGGAGCTTCTAATAGGAGAGGTAATGGAGCAGGGGTTTTGTTAGTAGATCCTGATGGAGTCCATATTCCATTTTTCGTCAAGTTGGATTTCCCAATGACAAATAATACAACTGAGTATGAAGCCAGTGTATATGGGGTAAAAGCCGCTTTGGTAGCAGGGGCAAGACATCTCACTGTATATGGAGATTCTAATCTCATCATATCTCAAACAATAGGAATTTGGAGAGTTAGAAACGAGAGACTTTAGCTCTACACAGAGTACCTTTATGAGTTGATCCCTTATTTTGATGATATCAGTTTCAAACATCTTCCCCGGGACCAAAATAGGTTCACTGATGCTTTAGCCAATCTCGCCGCTAATTTAACATGGGAAAATGGAACAAAAACCAAATCAGTTTTAATTGAAGAAAGGAAGGGACCAACAATGACGGTAGCACAAATTGTCTCCACGCTGGCTCAACAAGATGATGATGATGTCTGGTACAAGGATATCAAGACTTTTCTGAAAACTATGTAATATCTAGAGGGAAGTGGCAAGACGGATCGTATAGCTATCAGAAGACAAGCTGCTCATGTTCTCATACAAAAAGGCAGACTATATCACAGAGGGTTTGATGGTACTCTACAACTCTACGTGAATGATAGTGAGAAGCAAGCCATCATGGAAGAAGTCTATGGAGGAGAATGTGGACCCCATATGAATGGAAGAATGTTGGCTCGTAAAATTTTGCGAGCAGGTTTCTATTGGAGTACTCTAGAAGGTGATTGCATTAGCTTTGTCCGTGCTTGCAAGCAATGTCAGATATTTGCTAATCTCAATCATATGCCACCTGTATCACTATATAATATGACCTCTCCTTGGCTATATTCGAGTTGGGGCATAGACATAATCGGACAAATTCATCCAAAGGCTTCAAATAGGCATCAGTATATTCTTGTAGAAATTGATTACTTATCGAATTGGGTTGAAGCTGCATCATTTTCAAAGCTAGGGGCAAAAAAAGTCTCGAAATTTGTGATTAACAACATTATCTGTCGGTATGGCATACTTTTTAAAATCATCTCTGATAATGGATCACAATTTGAGGGTCATATGAAGACAAACTCTCGCAAAATATGCAATCAAGCATCATCAGTCCTCACCTTATCGTCCCCAAACCATTGGACCGGTGGAAGCAGCCAATAAAATAATCAAGACTATTGTTGCCAAGATGACTGAGAAGACTAGGGAATGGCATGACAGACTACCATATGCCCTTTGGGGATATAGAATATCAATTAGAACTCCAACAGGAACAACCCCGTATTCTTTGGTTTATGGGATGGAGCTAGTCCTACCGGTTGAGGTGGAGATACAATCTCTCAGGGTCATAGCAGAAAGTGAAATCTCAAAAGACCAATGGTACAAAACTCGTTATGATGAGCTTGCATTTGCAGTTGAGCGCCGACTACAAGCTTTGCATGACATTCAACTCTATCAGCGGAGAATTGGTCGTGCATTTAACAAAAAGGTTCGAGATAGAGACATTCAATAAGGTGATCTAGTTTTAAAGGAAAATAGAGCTCCGTTGCATGATCCTCGGGGAAAATTAAAGCCTAACTGGTCTGGGCCATTCCTACTCAAGCATGTCACCACGGTTGGAGCAGTAAAGATAATGGATTTTGATGGGAATGAATTCACCCATTTCACTAATCTTGATTAGTTGAAGAAATATTACGCTTAGGCATCAAAGTAATTGTAATCGTCATGGTCAAGTAACCAAGCAGTTTGTAGATTTTGTATCCTATCTGTTTATTCTTAATAAACATGCCATGTGTTCGTAGATATTCATAGATTGTGTGCAAAAAAAAAAAAGGAAAAAAATACGAAAAAAGAAGAAAAAGAAAAATGATGAAGCATGCAAAGATGTTTTTTTTAAGGTTTTATATATTAAGCTTTCATGTGTCATGTGATTGATTAATTATAGTTTGCATGTCACATTTCATGTTAAAGTATGTACGTATTTAGAATTGTGTTCACATTGAATTTCTCACAAGTAGATAATTCCCACAAACAAAAAATTTTTATTCATCCCAACTGGAGTACTTCATTTCATACATAAAGCGACAGAAGGCCTCTATTTCCTACCAAACTTTAAAAAAACAGACAACATAGAAAATAAACATGATATTTCTCTCAAACTCTTTTCCTCTTCATGGTAGGCCCGTCTGAACCATTGTCTTGACCAATATCAGCCAGAAGCCACTGAAGGTAATCATCATCAATCAGTGGAAAGGAAGGTTCATGTAGTGCTGATATAATTTTAGCCCCCTGCCATATAGTGGGCATTCTTTGAATACTACTCATATCAGCCTCATAAGTAGTACAAGATGGAAGAGTCTGGAGGGCAAGAATGTGTTGTTTGCTCCAACCAATTTGCCTTAGACACCTCCATGGAAGGTAGAAAGTGACTCGGTAAAGCCCCGATAATTGTACACCTCTACGGCCATAATTGCAATATACAATTGCATTGATGCCAAGGTGGCTTGTGACCCACTTTATGTCTTGCTGTAGGAAATAATCCTCCCACCCACCATTTTTTCTAAGTTAATAGAAGAAAGGATGAAAGCCTCTTTCTCGGATATGATTACTTTTGTCAGCAAGATTCCCATGAGGTTTCATAAGAGAATTTTTTTTTTTTGGTAAGTAAGTATGTGGTATTATAATCCAAAAAAAAAAATCTTACAACCTAAACCTCAAAAAGAGGCTGAAACAAAATAGGCCAAAATGGGCTAAAAACTACAAGTTAGTGAACCATTCACTATCTCTGTTGCTCCATTTGGTAGATTTATAGAAATTTCCTCTAACTTTAACTATACATTTGATTTCCTTCACTAAGCTATCTACTCTGTACACTTTCAAGTTCCAGTATGCCTCATTCCTTGCTCTCCAAACATGGTATGTAGCAGCTACCAGAATCATATAGAGAATTTTCTTTCTCATGCTGGTCCATCTTAATCTTCTTTTGATCCAATTCATCCATTGAGCTATACTTCTAGTTCTAAAATCAACTCCCACCCAGTGAAGCAACTCACTTAGAAGTTGCTGACTGAATGTGCAATCAAAAAATAAATGCTGGTGTGTTTCACTCTGAAGACCACAAAGGCAGCACTTGTCATCTGCACTGATGTTGTACTGAAAAAGCTTGGTCTTAGTTCTCAATCTTCCTTGAATACAAAGCCATGTGATGAACTTATGCTTTGGAATAGTCATTCTATTCCATATAGCTGTATCCCAGGGAACTCTAGGAATGTCATTAAGAAGTGTCTGATAGGCTGTTTTAATGGAATAGTGAGATGAGTGGCTCTAGTTCTGCATTCCCAATTGTTGCACCTGATTTTTCACTTTGCAAATGTATTTTAACACCCAACTAGAATTAGTGGGAGCCTGAAAGTCCCACCAATTTCCGGTTTTGATGTAAATGGCATGGATCCATTTGACCCATAAATCATCCTTCTGGCTTCCAATATGCCAAACAAGCTTGCCAACAGCTGCAACATTCCAATTACCAATGTCTCTGAACCCCAGACCTCCACTTTTTTAGGAGCACACACACTGGACCATTTAATGTAGCCAACTTTATCACCCATTGCACTTCCAGTCCACAGGAAGTTTCTGCATATGGTATTAATCCTCTGAATAACTGAGCATGGAAGAATAAAAATCTGAGCCCAGTAGCTATGAATGCTAATGAGAACAGAGTTAATAAGTTGTGATCTTCCAGCAAATGATAAATTTCTGGTGCACCAAGTTTTAATTCTGGCAATCATTCTTTCAACCAGTATTTCACAATCAGCAGCTTGTAATTTTTTTGAACTTATTGGGACACCAAGGTATCTGAAAGGGAGTTCCTCCTTTTGGAAACTAGAGAATTGAGCTATTCTGGTTACTTCATCATCAGCCATGGCTGTGCAATAAATGGCAGATTTACTGTTGTTGGCTTTCAAACCACAAGATTCAGTAAACAACTTAATGCCTTGAAGTAAGAGGTAGGTCGACTTAGCTTCTCCTTTGCGTAAGAGAAGTAAATCGTCTGCAAAGCATAAGTGATTCATCTTCAAGGTAGAACAACCAGTAAAATAGTGGAATTCATGAAGATCACCAATGTAAGTAAGGATCCTAGTAAGGTAATCCATACAGAGAGCAAAAATGAGAGGAGACATGGGATCTCCCTGTCTCACTCCTCTCTTTGCTTCAAAAAAACCCTCTGTGTTGCCATTTATGAGCAAAGTGAATCTGGGAGTTATTATACAAGCCATAATACACTTAATAAAGTGGCTAAGAAAGTTTAAAGCTTGTAAAAGCTCATGAATAAACTCCCACTCCAAAGAATCATAGGCTTTTATGAGGTTTACTTTCATAAGTAGGCCTTTTACCTGATTCCTACATTTACCAAATCTTTTAACAAGATCTTGGCAAAGTAGAATATTACTGATGATGCTTCTCCCACTAATGAATGCACCTTGTGTTTGAGACACAATGTCAGGGAGCACTCTGTTCAATCTTGTGCAGATCAGTTTGGTAATGGCTTTGTATATAACAGAACAACATGCAATTGGTCTGTAATCACCTACTGCTGAAGGGCTCTTGATTTTAGGAATTAATGTAATGGCAGTTACATTAATTTCCTTTAACAATCTGCCACAACTAAAGAAGTCTTGGATGGCATTCACCACATCCTGCCCCACAATGTTCCAGCTTTTCTTGAAGAAACAACTAGAAAATCCATCAATGTCAGGTGACTTATCATCTGGTATGGAAAAAATGACTTCTTTGATCTCTTCAGCATTGAAAGTGAGCTCCAGCATCTGCTGTTGATTTGCAGATAGAACCTTGCCTTGAGCAACAATTGCAGCTTCAACATGTCTAGTAGTACTGCTGCTCCCTAAGAGATTATGATAAAAATCCAAGAAAGCATTAACTACTTCAGTGGAGGAGTGAGCCCAAGTACCATCATCTTTCTTTATAGTATTGATCCTGTTCTGAAATCTTCTCATTTTGATACTCTGGTGAAACACCTTGGTATTATCATCTCCCTCTGTAAGCCATCTAATCTTAGCTTTTTGGCTAAGAAAATTTATATAGTTCAAGTGTGCGTCTCTATATCTTGTTCTTGCTTCCTTCTCCTGAGCTCTCAACACCAAGCAGTCAGGATTACTATGCAAAGTTTTCTGGGCTTCAAGGAGATTCTGATGAGCCTGAGAGTAAATGGACAACTTTGTACATTTTGCTACCCTCCACTGGTTGCTGCCAATTTTGTTGTACAATTTCTAAAAAATGTGGGGCCTGGCACCACATATTAAAAAACCTAAAAGGTTTTTTCTTGTTTTCATCAGGGAAAGATTGAAGAATCAATGGGCAATGATCATAATCCCCTTCAGGGTATATGATAACTTCAGTCATGGACCATTCATCAATCCATTCAATTGTTCCTAGCGATGCCCGTCAAGTTTACGTAACACTCTAGTTACCCCTTCCCCGTTTGTAATTCCATGTATAGAACTGCCCTAAAGATTTCAACTCAGTTAGTTTACAATGATTCATGCATTCCCACATATCAATGAGCTCTCGGAGTCTAACTGGTTGACCAATTCTCCTCCATATTCATAATGGCATTAAATCTCCTAATATAATCCATGGAACATCATGGATATTAAAGTTTTTCAAGTCCTGCCACATACTCTCTCTTCCTTGTCTGTCATTTAATCCATAACAAAAGGAGCAAATAAACTTCTTCCCTCCATTTACTATCTGGATCTCAGTATGAATGATTTGACTAGAACAAAACAAGACATTTACATTCATTGCAGTGGGTAACCACCCCAAAATGATTCTGCCATTACCTTGCCACATGTTGTTAGTGGTAATACACCAGCCTGGGCAAACCATAAGGTAAAAGTCTCCCAGATTAGGAGCTTTAACCTTAGTCTCTAGGAGACTAAACAGCCTAATATTATGAGAAATAAGGAAATTTCTCACCTCAAGTTGTTTCTTTTTGCTGTTTAGTCCCCTAACATTCCATGAAAGGATATTATCCATTCATGGTAGGAGGCTCCCCCTCCTCACCATGAATTTCCATTTCATGAACCTTCTCACCAATCTCCTTCTCATGTGTTGTTTCTTCCTCATCTTATAGAGCATCAAAAGCATTCCCTACAACAACTGGAACATTATTCTGCTGAACAGTAATAGATGGGCCTGCCACCTATTGAAACCCATCTGCATCTATTTGTTTCTTCTTTTTGGGCACCCATTTCTTCTGTGCTTGAATCATTTGTTTCTTCTGCTTGCAGTCTAACACATTATGTCCTATCCCTTGACATTGTGAGCATTGTATAGGACGCCATTCATACACCACCTTCTGAGTCATAATGTTGCCCTTTTCATTCTGAAATTCTATCTGCTCTGGTAATTCTTGGTTCAAAGTTGCTTCTACCATGATTCTAGCATACAACAACCTGTCTTTATTGCTAGTAGATGAGTCTAATTTCAAAGGTTTCCCTATGGCTGCAACCAACTTGAACAAACACCATTCCCCCCAGTATTTGAGATCCAGTCCAGGTAGTTGGAGCCAAACTGGGATGGTTTTTAACTCCTCTTTTTTCATGTCCATATCAAGGTGCCATTTCTTGATAATCAAAGGTTTGCGATCAAAAAATTGAAAATCATTCAAGATATCATCCCTAGATTCCACATTAATGAATCGCACAATGAATATGCCTTTAGAAACTGCCACAATTTTATCAACCCCTTTCTTTCCCCAAATTCTACGCAGGTATCCTTTCATTACAGGAAATGGAGGATTGGCACCCAGCACATAACATATTACAGATGACTCCCAATAGCTAATTTCATCTTGCACATCTTCAATGTCAATTTTAATGGTTGATTTTACAGGTGATTGTGTTTGAACTTTCTCAAATTCAGGAAGTAATTGACGAGATTGAGGAATACCTTTTTCAATGGATTCCAATCTACTTTGCGTCTTCTTCATGATTGTCAACCAGTCTGATAATTGTGCCTTATCCCTTTGCTGCTGCTGCAATTGATCCAATGAACTTCTTGGTGAAATTGGTTCATCAAATTCAGGGGTTTGAATTGAAAGAGCTTTAACTCCATGAAGTTCAGCAATCGATTTGTGTTTCTGACCATAAATTGGACTCACAGTACCTTTTCTCTTCTCTTTAGTGTTACTTTTAGCATGAGACTTCTTCGATTTTGCCTTCGATCTTCCTGCCATGGCGACGGTGCAGGTTAAGAAGAGGGTCTTCTTAACGTGCGCCGAGGGAAAATAGGCGCACTTCTTTGCTTTTCAAGATTTATATAAGAGAAATTTTTTCCAATAACCACAAGTGAAGGGCTAATGGACATCCCTTCACAAAGCTTAAAGGGTTTCTTTTGAGTTCGTCTAAGCTATGAAACATTTCCTCCAAAATAAGTGGTCCAAGACGACCCCCACTAACAATTTGAGGAATGAGTGACATACACCAGACATGGCATGTGTTTAAAGACCATTTAGTGAGGGTGGTACTTCCCAAAATCATAAGAATGCAAGCATTTTCTCTAGCAATCTTATAGCTGGCGTTGTTAGAAAATTGCCAAGGAACAAATTGAAAGGTCAATAATAGATTAAGAAGAAGTACCTCACAATACTGTTGGTAGTTGCCATGAAAGTTTTCAGGAAGGTATAAAGTTGTTGATAAATCTCTCGAGATTCTTGTAGGAGACCTAGGTGTAATAACTGGACCATTGGAGGGTAAGCCTAGTAATCCTTCGACCTCTTCAACAAGAGGCACAATCTCTCGGTCTCCAAAGCAGAAGACATGACGAGTTTCATCTCAAAATTGGCAAGCAACATGGATCATTTCATAACAAATAGAAAGATAAAGCAAAGGTGTAACACCCCGACCCATACGGAGTCTGTAGACACATAATAGTGTCTCCCCATTTAAGGATCCAATGATGAAACATACCGCGTTCTTAATTGGTCCGCCCAAGGGCAGAGCAGTCCGAAGAGCCATCCCAAAACTATTTCGAAAAGTGTTGAAGTCCTTTTTTTTAAGCCCACTTAATTATTCATGATAATTAATAATATTATAAGCCCAACTCTTTAAAAAAGCCCAATTAATTGTTTAATAGTAATTAATTTTTTTATTTCAATAAAATAAATATTTTCAAAGATATTTTTATAATTAAAATCGGATTTTATCCCGTAAAATCCGGAGTTAAAAGATAAAAAAAATCTTTAAAACGCGTATTAAACAAAAAACTGTCAGAACGTGTCAAAAGCAAGGCGGTGCGCTAAGCGCACCAACGTGTGCCGAGCGCACCACCCGCCCCTAGCGCACAACAGTGTGCCGAGCACACGTGTCATGCCATGTAGACTTATGTGTCAAATAGAGTCCTGCGCCAAGCGCACTTCTCTGTGTGAGACGCATCTTTTCTTTCTTATCTTTTTCAAAGCACGTACCACGTGTACGCTTTCTACTGGGCATGCCGCGTGAAGCGCAGATTCATTTTCCCTATAAATAGGCTTCGATTTTCCGAATTAAAGACGGTTTTATACGGGTTTTTCCACACATAACACTCGGCTTTTATATTACGAATACACTTACGAACCTCTCTACAAAATACGTATTCTCTCTACAAAACACATACAAACACATTCAAATCTTTCATAGAAATTCGATTTTCAGGCTTCACGATTGCTCGTCCCGAAGGTCGTCAGTCTCTCAGACCTAAGCCACGGTATTATCCTAAGGGTCCTTGAATAATCTATTATTTTTTTATATTACTAACGATTTCCTTCATAATGTAGATCTTTAATATAAAAATTGCTCTTTTATATATTCTAACCTTTTATCTCTCTTTTTTATTTATTTTCATATATTATTGCATGCTTGCCTGATTGTTCTATGCATTATTTTTTATCACCCACATGTTATTATTACTAATCAAAGACCTAAAGAACTGTTCTAACATTAATCAGATTAATTTGGACAACCTGCTAGGTTCCATGTAATATTGACTACATAATAACTTGTCACTAAAAAATTAGTCTTTTATTTGTTTTGCTGAACCAACCTAGACTAAATTATTTTTAGGGTGTTTATAACATTATATGATTATTCTTTGGCACACAATTTGTAATGAATCAATATTTAGTAAAGGCCAGCAATGGGCGAACTAAGTTCATTATGACTATATTCGTACCCTCACCCCCGAACTCAATCTTTGGTTCATTTTGACCATCTATGGAGTCTGGACGGGGAAATCTACATTGGATAAGTCTCACAATTTGTCCCTATAGGCTTCCTATATCCAATTAGGTTTATGATTTTTCCTTTAAAGCATTGTTGGCGACTTCAAAAATAATTTTCAATAAAACCTTAACAATGGGGTAGTCAAATACAAATACGCGCTCACACCGCGTAGGCGAAATAAAAACACGCCTACAGAGTCGAGTATATCATCACCAATGCGCATCCAGGGCCAACAACTGTCCTCAATAACCGACACAAGTTCTTCCGGCGCATTTTGTCCTCACTCATGCGCACCCTGAGAAACTTCATAGGAGGTCACCCATCCCTGCACTACTCCCATCCAAGCACGCATAACTGTGGAGTAACTAAGGAAATAAGCTCCCCAAAAGAAAGACGCATCTTGTTGGAATGAGTAGCTGCTAAATCCCTTTAAAGCAATCATGAGGGGTATTACATACACCCCCACTTGAGAACAGCAACGCCCTCGTTGCCCTTGAGGACTCCACAAATTCGGCATACGGCCTATAGGTCGCCCCAGCCTGGAAACTAATCATATATTTAACACGCAGCCCGTGATATAGCCCCAGAATCCTCCCCCACTAGGCGACTAACCTTGGATTAATTATCCACACGATCAGCACGCGGTCGTAGGGTTGCTCTGATACCATTTGTAACACCCCACCCATACGGAGTCGAGTATACCGTCACCAATGCGCATCCAAGGCCAACAATTGTCATCAATAACCAACACAAGTTCTTCCGGCGCAGTTTATCCTTATTCATGCGCACTCTGAGAAACTTCCTAGGAGGTCACCCATCCCTGCACTACTCCCAGCCAAGCACGCCTAAAAAAGAAGTAACTAAGGAAATAAGCTCCCTAAAAGAAAGATGCATTTTGTTGGAATTAGTAGCCTGCTAAATCCCTTTAAAGCAATCATGAGGGGTATTACAAAAGGCATAAGAGCCTTCGTAAAACGGGAAGAAGAAGATGACTGCCTTGGTTGCTCCAAATTCTCTGTAATCCCCAAGAGTTGTTATTTTTATTACCACTCCCCATTTCATTGGTATCTTCTATTTAAGACGAAGATAAAGTCGCATTTTCAAATTTTAGAAAATTAATTGGGATTTTCTATCTAAAGACGATGATAAAGTCGCATTTTAGAAAATTAGTTGGGAGTTTCTATCTAAGACGACAATAAAGTCGCGTTTTCAATTTTAGAAAATTAATTGGGATTTTCTATCTAAGGCATCGGCAGAAGTCGCAAATCACTATTTCAAAAGAGCACTGATGATAACTATTTTCTATGGAGAATATGTTATCTCAAATGAAATTTTCTGTCAAAATTTTGTGTCTTTCAAAGATTGGTCATCATTTCATCCAAAATTCGACCAATGTGGGGCAATTTGTAGACACCAAATTCTAAACCCCTGTTGTGCATAAACATTATAAAATAAAGATTTTTGAAAAGAAAATAAAAATAACGAAATCCGTCATGTATTGTGGAGCGTGCGCCTCGTCAAAGGCTTGTTTCATCTAGGAGTTCGAGTTTCATTCCGTCGTATGGTTTTCCATTTTTTGCGTTTTAGACATACAATTCCGGCTTAGAAATATAATTTTCCGTAAGTCATAGTCAATAACTACACCCATCGGCTTAATAAAATGATTTTTAGTATAATCATGCTCGTCTTTACTAATTTGACGAGTTTTCG
Organism: Beta corolliflora; assembly: GCA_947648045.1. Taxonomy (NCBI): domain Eukaryota; kingdom Viridiplantae; phylum Streptophyta; class Magnoliopsida; order Caryophyllales; family Amaranthaceae; genus Beta; species Beta corolliflora. Next base: position 397,614 of record CANSZD010003606.1, read on the forward strand.
TTAATTATTTTAAGTTAGTTTTTCGAAAAATAGAAAAACGAATCGCAATTAGGCGCCAGAATTTTAATCGTCTTTCAAAACCAGTAGGAATCAGTTTTCTTGATGATCAAGTCATTGTCCATTGGATAAAGAATAATAATATATTCTTTAACCACCAATCACATCCTTTTATCCATTAGTTAAGGAATACAAATCACGAAAAGGAATAACAATCGGAATCAAATCCAAAGGTAAGAGCCAAGAATCCGATTTTTTTCGGAAGATTCGACATGTGCGCCCAGCGCACAACAACTTTGTGCACCAGACGCATGCCAGTGCACGAAGCGCACAAGGCTGTGTCTAGCGCAGGCTCTTGCGCTTCGCGCAGCTGCCCAGTCAGCTTTTCCTTCACGTTTTCGATGCATTTCTACGTATCAGGATGTATTTAGGACGATTTTGCCTCATTAGTGTAAAGATCAAAATCAAATCTAAAGAGAATAAAAATATTGGCATTTCCAATAAATTTGATGATGTTGGAAGATTTGAGGGGATTTAGTGATGTCATTAAGGTGATGTCATTGGGGTGGTGTCATTAAGATAATATGGGATGTTAAAAATCATATTTTTGGGTGAAAAATATGATTTTCTACCTTCTTCAAACCCTAATTCATCACCTCATTTCCCTATAAATACCCCCGTCTTTTTACTTCAAAGGGACAACTTCTCACAACTAAAAAATCTCAATACTATTCTCCTTCTCCCTAATTCTTCCCTCTAAGAAAAATCTCATTCAAAAAAAAGAAAGCAAAAGTTATAATTAGTAAGTTAGAAGATCATCAAAAGAAAAACACAAAAAAGGGTTTTAGTTCGTAATTAAGTGTATTTAGAAACTCACTTAGAAATTAAGAAAATGACAAAAAAAGTAGAAAACTTTGCAAAAAGGAAGTGCATCATTGAGTTAGTAAGGTAAAGTTAAAGTTCTTGTTATTTTTCTTAATTATCTTCTTAATCACATACTAACTTTCTCTTTGTTTTCTCTTATCAATTTTTTATTTTTGGAGTGATTTGGGTATGTGGAAGTCCTAATAGGTTCCCAACCTTAAATCACCCACCTAGAATAGTAAACTCCAATGGGGAGACTCTTAGGACATATGTGCTTATGTGATTTTTGTTAATCAAGTTGTTGTTCATAACCAAAAACATGTTTTCATAAAAAAATTCAAGTAGAGTTGTGCATAAACATCTCCATAAAAAGAAAATGTGAAGCTGTAATTATGGTCAGTTTCAATTTCGCACTTCATTTCATTTTTCGTCTGTATTATGTGAATATTTAATAGGATGTAATATTTTTTCTATGAATATCAAGACGTTTCCAGGAACTGGGCTTTGGAATTTCTAAAAAACGAATTTTGTACAGTTGATAAAAAATCATACAACATTGTTGTGCAAAATTGATTTTGTCCAGTACCACATAAGCTTGTTCTTTCAATAAAGTTTATAATCAACTCATTTAGATAAAACCAAAAGCATCAACTTTTATACAATTTCCAAAAACATAAAAATCATGTTCATATGAATTTTATACAATTTTATCTCATTTTTTTTTACAAAAACGTTCATGCAAATCAATAAATTCCAGAACACTGATTTTATCTTCAGTTAATATAATAAAAAAACAAGGGTCTTAAAAATGTCCAATTCAAGTGAAAATTTCTAGTCTAGTCTTTCGAAGTGTCTAAAATGTGTATACCAAAATTCACTTCAAACTAAGTTCAATAAGTTGGATTTGATAGAACATATTGGATAAAGGCCCTATTTTGACCGGTTTTAGTATAAAAATCACCATAATGGGAGCTGTCACTAAACGCTTGGGAATGTTTGACACAACATAAAGAACTCACTGACCTATCCATAGGTGTATGACATTCTCAATTTAATGCTTTGTACAAAAAGTTAAGAATTTTGGAAGTCAGTATAAGAACAAAAGTGCAATCTGAAAAATGAAATAAAGTGATTAACTCAAGTTTCATAAAAAATGTTTTGTTTTGACACGAAAATGTTAATTAAAAGTCATGAAATTTTAAGTTTCTCTTAAGATAATTCATTTTTTATTGTGTAAATTAAAAATCAATAAAAATTGTCATTAAAAAACAAAATCAAAGAGGTTAATTAATCTCTAATTTTCACAAGTTTAAAAACAAGCATGAATTCCAAAGCCCATTCAAGAGGATGAAGATCAAGGAGCATCATGGCGAAGATCAAGATTGAAGACTTGTATAGATCATTGAATTTGTACATATTATTTTAATAATAGTTTTTTTGTAAATAGTTATTACATCACCCAATTAATGAAAAAAATATGGATATGTTTATGCATAATTTTCCTAAGTAATTCAACAATTCTTTTGAATAAAATGAGCAACCAATGTTACAAATATTGCATGTTGGGCCCAATATATCATAGTATATGAATTAAATGACTCAATCTCAATTAAGAGGAAAAATTGCAAACCTAACTAAGTTTAATTGTATGATGATCCATCTTACATTTTAAATTTGTTCTTCATCTTCGATTGGATCAATCATATAATTTGACATAATTAGATTGGTAATTATGATCTCCGAATTGATTTTAGGCCGTTTCACTTGTCTCACTTTAAATGGCCAAATTTCTATTAGCCAAACACAAATGTCCAGATTTTATCTCAAATTGGTCATTTTTCTCAAAATGACTTAATAATCTTCAATTAAGATTATTTCTCACCCATCCAAAATGCCTTCAATTAGGAAGCAAACCTCTAAGTCTTCTTGAAAATCATAAATACGATCACTAATTAGGGTGGTTATCTTAAACTTTAGTTAATCACTAATTTAGGTGGTTACTTTAACCTTCTCATTTAATCACTAATTAGAGTGATTATCTTAAACCTTGAATAATCGTGAATTAGAGCGATTATTTTTTCTTCTCATTTAGTCACTAGTTAGGGTGATTATCTTAAACCTTGAATAATTACTAATTAGGGTGATTACTTCCTTCCTTCATTTTAATCGTTAATTAAGGTGATTAATTTAACCTTTCATATTTAATCACTAATTAGGGAGATTATTTCCTAACCTTCATTTTTAATCACTAATTGAGGTGATTATCTTTCCTCCAAGTTTAATCACTAATTAGGGTTATTATCTTAAACCTTGGTTAATCACTAATTAAGGTGATTAATTGAACCATTCTTATTTAATCACTAATTAGGGTGATTATCTTAAACCTTGAATAATCACTAATTAGGGTGATTACTTCCTTTCTTCATTTTTAATCACTAATCAAGGTGATTATCTTTCCTCTTAAGTTTAGTTACTAATCAAGGTGATCTCAAATTGATCATTTCTCTCTAAATGACTTCATAATCTTCAATTAAGATTATTTCTCTAAAGCCTTCAAATTAGGAAGCAAACTTCTAAGATCTCATGAAAATCATAAACGTGATCACTAATTAAGGTGGTTATTTCATCCTCGATTAATCGCTAATTAGAGCGGTTAACTTAAACTTTTCATTTAATCACTAATTAGGGTGATAAGCTTAATCTTTCATCATATTTAATCACTAATTAGAGTGATTATCTTAAACCTTCATAATCGTTAATTAGGGTGATTATTTTTCCTGTTTAATCACTAATTAAGGTGATTAGCATAAACCTTGAATAATCACTAATTAGGGTGATTATTTCCTAACCTTCATTTTAATCACTAATTAAGGTGATTAACTTAACCTTTCATATTTAATCACTAATTAGAGTGATTATCTTAAACCTTAATAATCGTTAATTAGGGCAATTCTTTTTCTCATTTAATCACTAATTAGAGTGATTATCTTAAACCTTGAATAATCACTAATTAAGGTGATTACTTCCTCCGTCATTTTTAATCACTAATTAAGGTGATTATCTTGATCCTCCATCATATTTAATCACTAATTAAAGTGATTATCTTAACCCCATTTCATTCACTAATTGGAGTGCTTACCGTATTCATAATATATTTGCCTAATTCTAAAGGGTGAGTTATTCATAATCTATTTGCCTCCCCTTTTCTTCCCCAATGGATTTGGCCATTTAGGGTGAGACATAAGATCGAACTATGATGGTGCAAATTATGCGATTTTTCTTTCTTTTAAATAGCCATGATTACTTTTAAAATGGAAAATAAGGCATTTAGTAAGAGCCCGTTCTGCAGAACGGAAGAGGAGACGAGTTCCAGATGTTCGCACCTCTTAACCTAAACCCCAAACCCTATCTCATGGTATGAAAGACCAATTTTAAGAAAAGCCTTATCCATATGAAGTCATCATCTTTTTATATGATATTTCTTGAAATTGATTCTAAAACACTACAAGAAAAACTCTCATCAACGACGAGGAATCCAGTCGCAAAAAGGCCCGTTTTGGTCGTAAAAGGCCTTTTACGACGAGAAACGCGTATGGTCGTAAGTCGTCGCTATAGGCATGGTCGCGAAAAGTACTGGACACTTTTACGACGAGTTTGTTAAGGTCATCGCAATTAGTTTTTTACGACGAGAATCAAATCTTGTCGTAAATTAGTTTTATTTACGACGAGATTTCTCGTCTCAATTGTTTTTTCTGATGGTTAAGGGACCTATTTTTCACGACATATGACTTTTTAATTGCGACCATATTTCTCGTTGTAAAAGGATTTGTAATAACGACAAAAATAGTACCTAGTTTTTTTTCTTACGACTACTATTTTGGGTCTCATAATTCATTTTTATCTATCTCATATATCAATAATAGATCAAAGCCTGCAAAACTATATATTATAATATTTAGTTACAAGTTAACACCAAAATACACCTTAATATAATCACCTCAAACATTGTGATTTTCATTGAATAATAATATGTCGATTTACAGTTATCCAACAAAAGAATACATTGTGTTTACCATTGCAAAAAAAAACCCCCATAATATTATGCCAAAAATATTACAAGCTATTTCTTCAAAAAGAAAAAGTATTACAAGCTACAAGTAGATGGATGATTCAACTAATGTCCATGTTGAGCCCTAAACAATTATGCTAATCTAATGCTCTAATATTCATCATTAACCTGCATTCCTACATAAATTAGGAATATTAAGAAGGATAATAAAACAAATGGCTACAATTTAAATGTTAGAAAATGAAAACATATAACTACAATTACAACAAGAACAATAAATGAAGAGGGAGAGGTGATAGCTTAATGGAGTACCACCCCGAATTCCAGGGCATTGCCCACGGTTCGAATCCTCATCCCAACAATATGTTGAGGCATTTACTTCTACGCTGTTTAACTTTGTACCCAGCCTCTGAGCTGGTGTGCCCGGCAGGCTAGTAGCCTAGCAGGGGGTTGGTCTTCAGACCAATTATCTCACAGTTTTATAAAAAAGCAGAGATACTTATTTAGCGCCTGCTAGGACAGTAGCATTTGAAGTAGCTTTTAGGTTGATTTCGACTCTGCAAGCCTTTAACGACATATGAGCAAAACCTGTTATCCACATACAAATTTAATACAAGAACCAATATCACATCTAGAAGGCAACATATTTAACTAAGACAATGATAGAATGTTTTATAGACTACAATAAACACAAAAGCCAATTTAACAAACTAAGCATAAAAAACTCTACTCTCAAAGTCTCAACCAAGGAGAAAGCAACACCAATACGCCGACAATCATGACTAAAAAACAAGTTCAACTAATATGTAATTTTTGGTAAGCAACAAATACCAAGATCTCAAAAATGCAGCAAAATTCAATATACAATAGCAAAATTTAGATCAAATTTTGGTTACCACCATTTCCTAGATACTTCAATCAGGCATGAACCATTGAAACTCTAAAATGACTAACCTCTTAATGTGTTGTTCTCTTGAACTTCTCAGTTTGCTTAGCTAAGCTTATCTTCTTTAAAACATTCCTAAATAGGAGCATGAATGATTAGTAATCACAAGAAATATGAATAGCAGTTTATTCAGCATCAACAAAAACTTTCATTACCAATCAACAACAAAAAAAAACAATAAAATAATATTAGACATATTTCTTAACAAAGGTCATTGACCAGTTTTCAACACCCTAGTCAAATATTGCCACAAAACTGAAGATGAAAACAAAATTTCTAGCATTTTCAAGGTTTTTTAGTAGTACCCAATTGAATTAAGTTCATCAAAGCGGCAATTAGTTAAGCAAAGTAATTAACAAACTCTAAAAAATGGATTACTAAAGAGCAAATTTTAGGGGTGAGAGAAGAAACTCACTTCTTTTGCTCAGTTTTGTGGAGGACAAGATAAGCAGTCCTAACTGCCCCTGTTACAATTTGTTCAATCACCTCATAACATGCCGCGTTAGAGCGACACAATGGTCGGCGCATCTAGAACTCCGGCACAGCAAATGAAGTGAGAGGAAGAATGTGCGAATGGGCCGAGCGCCTAGGGTTCGGCACACCAGGGGAGGTTGTGGCAAGTACCGTCGGATAGGTGCAGGGGAGGGAGAGATGCGGGGTAAGAGAACGTGAGGCTGAGATGAGAAAACACCAGAGAAACAACAAGGAGGAAAAATGAGGGTTTGATGAGGATGCGGGTAAAAGGAGGAGAATCTACGGTTTTTGATTAAAGTCCAAAAATTTCAATTGTTTTAAAGCCTCTCGAATGAATTTGAAGCCCGCGAGAATAGTTCAGCTATTCGCGAGGAGCTTCTATACATCTACAACGAGAAATTAGACCCATTGTAAAAGGTTAATATATTGGCGACCACATACAAAACTCGTTTTTTTGAGGAAAACGAGCACACATATTATAAAAGATCAAGACCCGCTAAAGTTTGAATGCTTTGCGGGAATGAGTGCATACAAATGTAATCAGAACCAATAACCGCCTCCCATCTAGCTATAGCATGGGCTACCGTATTTCCTGCTCGTTTAACATGAACACATTTAAAAGAAGAGAAAAAATAACTAGACTCGACAATATCATCAAAGAGAAGATAAATAGGGGCAGCACCCATCTTGCGAGAATGAATATCCTGAACCACTCTTAAAGCATCACAGTCGAGGATCACCTTCTCCATCCCCAACCTACGAGCCATCTCCACCCCAAAACGAGCTGCACCCGCTTCGGCTAAATAAGGATCCCAGTTCACATCCATCCTCCTTACACCAGCCGCCACAAGCACTCCCTATTCGTCCCTGATCACCATCCCAAATTGCACTCCCCCATCATGTCTTATATGGGCATCAACATTTACCTTGACAAAAGAGGGAGGAGGGGGACTCCACGCCACTGAAGGAGAGACTCGAGAAGATGGTTGAGTTATACTACCAGCAGCACCAACTTTCTTATAATATGACATGTAGTCCACCTTCATCTTTATAAACCCAGCAGCCACACTTATGGGTTCCAAGGAAAGTTGCTCATCAAAAACATGTTTATTTCTACAAAACCATGCTGCCCACGCAAGCGACGCAAAGGAAGAGAGCTGCTCTTTATCCACTTTATCAGCCATCCACGCTAGTCTATTCGCAAAGGAGGATGTAGGAGCGTCCATTAGCAAGCCCAAAAAGTCGCTATGCAGCCATATGTCCACAGCGTACTTACAGTCAAATAGCGTATGCATGATGGTTTCCTCAGCATCTCCACACACCAAACACCCATTAGTATTAAGAATGTGACGCCTATGCAACACGCTCATTGTGCCCAAGCTCCCCTTACAAGCTCGCCAAAGAAAATGACGGAGTTTCGGAGGTCCATCCACCTTCCACACTAGGCTCCAAATATCACGCTCACCATCCCCATGAAATAGCTCCCATGTGCGAAGCTTCCCCATTCTTCCAAGCCAATAGCCGGATCTCACTGTGTATACACCATCTGACATAGGCCACCAATACCTTGAGTCTCCACGCCATGATTGAGCAAGCGGGATGTCAAGTACAGATTGCCTTTCGTCCTCCACAAACACAGCGTTTATAGCTGCAATATTCCAGCAATTATTGGCGTGGTCCACCAGCTCGGATACTCGCATATCCTCAGTTATATTGCCATTTAGAGATGGAACAAACAGTGCGCCAGCCCCACCTAACCATGAATCCTTCCACACCTTAATAGACTCCCCATTACCCACCCTCCACTTCAACCCTTCAAGCAACAACGACTTCGCACCCCATATGCTTCTCCAACTATAGCTTGGATCAAAACCCCTAAGAGTAGAGAGAAAATCAGAATTTTTGAAATATCTAGCCTTCAATACACGATAGAGAAGGGAGGGATTTTCCATGCCAAGTCGCCAACCTTGTTTTGCAAGCAAAGCTTGATTAAAGCACTTCAAATCTCTAAAACCCATTCCCCCATAGCTTTCGGCAAACAAAGAGATTCCCAACTGTGCCAATGAATTTTCTTCGATGTATTGTTTGAACCCCAACCCAAAATTTCGCAAGCATTGCATGAAATTCATCAATCAAACTTTCAGGAATTTTGAATATACTCATCATGTATGTGGGAATGGCTTAGGCAACCGCTTTAATGAGCACTTCTTTTCCGGGACGAGATAACAACTTTTCTTTCCACCCTTGTAGCTTTTTCCATATTCTTTCCTTCAAACTCGTAAAGACAACTTTTTTTGATCGCCCTATGATGGTAGGCAACCCTAAATACTTCTCATGTTTATCAACTTCACGAACTCCCTAAGTTGTAACAATCTCCTCTCTTCTGCGCACCTCAACACATTTGCTAAAAGCTACTTCTGTCTTGCTTAAATTAACTTTCTGACCGGATGCTCTTTCATACGTTCTGATTATATCAGCCATTTTAGAGCATTCACGCAAATTAGCTTTAGCAAATAATATGCCGTCATCAGCAAAAAAGAGATGAGAGATCTCTGGAGCACCTCTTCCTACCCGTACACCATGAATGAGTTTCTCCCTAGCTGCTTTTTTTATCAACCACAAAAACACATCAGCACAGATAAGAAATAAATAGGGAGATATCGGGTCTCCCTGCCGAAGCCCTCGAGTCGGGGATAAAGAGCCAGAAATGCCGCCATTGTACTTGAAAGAGAAAGATACACTAGTCAAACATTTCATAATTCTATTCACCCAATTCTCATCAAATCCCATTTTCAACATCACCTTCTCCAAAAAACTCCACTCCACCCTATCATACGCCTTGCTCATATCAAGCTTAAGTGCTACATTTCCTTCTTTCCCTTCCCCTCTTCTCTTCATAGCATGGAGTATTTCAAAAGCTATCAACGCATTATCAGTAATAAGGCGTTTAGGAACAAAAGCACTTTGATTTTCCGAAATGATGTCACCTAACATTTGTTTCATTTTGTTTGCAAGAGTTTTAGAAATTATCTTGTACAAGACATTGCACAAGCTAATCGGTCTAAACTCCGTCATGCGCTTAGGATCATTGACTTTCGGAATTAAAACAATGCAAGTGCTATTTACCACTTTCAAATTAATCTCTCCACGCCACCAGCTTTGAACGAATCGAATCACATCAGCACCAAGCACCCCCTAAAATTTCTGAAAAAATAGAGCATGCATCCTATCAGGGCCCGGGGCCTTGTTGGGGTGCATTTGAAATAAAGCCTCTCTGATCTCATCACCCATAGGCTCCAACGCTAGAGTATTATTCATCTCCACTGTCACCACCTTTTCCACACCACTCAATGCTTCCTCAAAACCACTTGGATTCTTTGTAGCAAAAAGGTTCGCAAAATAGGACTTTATGATGTCATCCATTCCTGCCTTATCTTCCTTCCACACCTCATCTGCATCAAATAACCCAGCAATAGAGTTTCGTTTTTAACGATGGGAAGCCTTGTGATGGAAATAAGATGTGTTCTTATCTCCATCACGAAGCTCATTAGCTCTTGCCCGGGCATACCAATAAGATTCTTCAAGTCTTCTGAGTTCATCTAACTCATCACGAAGAGCATTACATTGCTGCAACAAGTTGGCATCCAGCTGCCCACCTTGAATATCTCGAAGTTTGCCTTCCGCTTTTTGGATTCTTTTTCGTACATACCTCAAACGTATTCGATGACCATGAAGTCAAATTCTCGGCCACCCGCTGCACTCGAATGTGAATAGGATCACCAACACCATCAAGCCAAGCATCCGAAATAACCTTCCCACACTCATCACTAGAAAGCCAAAGTGCCTCAAAACGAAACAACTTTCCATTCATTCGTTTATCCGGTTGAACCCCAAATTTCAAAAGAATTGCCGCATGATCCGAATGACAAATAGGAAAATGGATTACCTCCGCAACAGGGAACATTGAACACCAATTGTTATCAGCAATGAATCGGTCCAACCGTTCCCTAACAAGAGTGTCCACCGAATTACCTCGTTGCCAAATAAAAACATTGCCTCTGTAACCCAAATCTCTACACTCACAGTCCTCCAAAGCCTCCCTAAAAGCATCCAACTGTCTCTCCCCTCTCACAGCTCCCCCCTCTTTTTCATGCATCCCTAGAATTTCGTTAAAATCACCACACATTAGCAGCGTTAGTGCAGAACGAGCCCAAATGCTTCTCATCAAATCCCATGTCAAGTGTTTATTTGTTGATTCAGGCCATCCATAAACCCCCACAGCTTTCCATGTCGGGGTATTATCGTCATTACACACCTCAACTTCTATATGATGATTAGAAAAGGAGCACACATTAACAACCTTGTTACGCCACCAAAAACCCATGCCCCCCGATCTCCCAGCACTACTCAGACACAAACCATTCTGAAAACCACACCTATTTCTAATCAATTCAAGTCTCTAAGCATCCATCTTAGTCTCCATTACAAACACAAAATCCGGCCTGTCCCTCCAACACCAATCTTGGAGGGCTTTAACTGTCAATGGGTTGCCAAGCCCATTACAGTTCCAGCTCATGAGTCTCATTTTCCTTCGCGGGGTTGGTGGACTCCAACCTCCGCTACTTGAGATTCGTCAAAAAACCCCGTGGCAGTACAATTTTGGGTAACAACATCAACTCCCTCCACCATCAACTTCCCCTCCAACATACCCTGCAGTTTAAGTTTTTGGCCTTCACCCTCTCCACCTTCATTCTCATCGTCAATCACCATATCCTCTCCCATTTTTCGTTTCTCACTCCTCCTCTCTTCGTTACCGATCACCACCTCACACCACTTTTTTTTTAACTTCTCTCCCAACAAACTTTTTACCACTCCTTCCTTTTTGTCCTCCATGTTTACCACCCCCACTACCTATAGCAAAAGCGGGATGAACAAGAGGATTGACATTCGTGTTGGCAGGGATAAAAGATGACAACTCAGGAACAACAAGAGATTGACTATCCACGAGGATGGGTGCGCCGCCCCCCAACTTGCCCTCCTTCAGCATTCCACTTGTATCACTAGACATCAAAAAATCCTTTCTCTCACCAGGCAACACATCATACAACCCATTATTAATCCCCACTACAGTTTCCCCCCTACACTCAGCATCATTATCAACACAAACCCCATCCTTAGCCCCCACGCTTAGAAGAGGCTTAGATATAGGAAGATTAACACCCACACCATTAACATTTTGATTACAATAATTAACAGTGCAGGTATTAATGATGTTCCCACTATCCAACGCCCCAGTTAACACATTACGGATACTTACGTGTGAGGTTGTAGGACCCTCGATGTTGGTAGATGACTCCTTCGTGGATTCATGTGGAATGAGGCCTATGGCAGCCTCCACCCTCCTATCTGATACAGCGCTCGATGAATTAGGATGGCTTCCACTCCCTAAATTCATATCTTTACAAGGACTTTCAAAAGAGATGTTCCTTGCGCAGCTCAGAAACATCTTCGCTTCCTCCTCAATTCTTTGACGGTCTCGCCTCGGGGATGCTCGAAGCCATGAACCCCATTGTCTCTCATCCCCCCTCACCTCTTCTCCCACAACTAAACAATCCTTTTCTATATGCCCAATTCTCCTACACACATAGCAAAAAGTTGGCAACCTTTCATACTTAATCTCGACGAGCGCTTCCCCCTTGCCCAACGAGATTTTCTGAACACGTCGTAGTGGCTTCGAGACATCCACAAGCACTCGAACACGAGCCGACGTATCCCATATAACTCTATTAATGTCTTGCTCTAGGACTTCCCCAACACTGCCAGCCACCAATCTTACATGATTATCAGACCTACATCCCATAGGCAGGTTATACAACCGGATCCAAAAAGGGCAGCGGGTCATCACGATATCCGATGGTTGTTGAGATCCATCGATAGTATGCAGCATCACGAGACTTTGATCGAAAGTCCATGGGCGTCCCGCTAATACTTTCGCTTTGTCTTTTGTATTAGCAAACTGAACCACAAATAAACCGTTTTCAATTGCACGAAATAGGGCACTTTTTGATAAAAGCCAGATTTAATTCAGCGTCCTTTTCAACGCCTCAAAGTTATACGATCTCACTGTCAACACCTTCCCTACTAGGGCCAAATTAATATCCTTCTCAGAATTGTCCCCTATTACACCATCGAGGACAATAAGTGCGTCCTCTTCTGCAGTAATGTTGAGACTCGAAACTCTATTCACAATTTCATCAGCCATAAATTGTGTCAGCAATCCCAAGAGAGATTAGAAAGCTCGAAAAATCGAGCCAAAAGGTGGAAAACCACGACTCCACACTTAAACCCTAAAATCGCCTAAGGGAGAGACTCATTATTGTGCTCCACCACATACAAAACTCGTTGTAATAGACTATTATTTACGATGAGAAACGCGTAAGGTCGTTAAATTTTATCGCAGATAGTAGTTTTTCTTGTAGTGAAACGATTTATTAAATAAATATGTCCCTATTCAGATATTAATAGGGTGCGACTTCAAAATTTTCTAAAACTCATATTCCAATGAGAGACTTTTGTGGGATTCAGACCGTTGATTAAGACAGCAAAAAATCGGGTACCACAGTTACCGATTTAAAAGATAATCTTTTTCTCTAATTTCGTTTACTGGTTTTATCCTCTTCTTCCTCCTTTTTCTCTCTTCTCCCTCCTTCCTCCCCTGCCACCCATCCCCCTTCATTATTTACTTTTTTTTTATTAAAAAAAATGCCATTGTGAAACTCCATTTTCATTTTCTTCTTACTCCCTTTTTTCTTTCACCTACTGCTACTATACTAGTCCTCTCTCCCTCTTCACCTATTCCGACCCACCACCTACTATACAAATACATAAATAGAAATAATTGAACTTTTTTTTGGGTATTAGTTAATTATCTATTGGTTGTCGTTTCAGTAAAAAATAGAATTTTGAATATATTAGGAAAATAAGTGTTAATAAATTTGAATTTGAATTAATTGGTCCGAATTTGGAGAAGTGGGTTGTATTTACATGGAAGGATTGATGAAGGTGTTTTGTTAGTTTTGGCAAAAGGAGTTGATTATAGTGGAAACGAGTTGATTCATCTACAAAATAGATATCAGAAAATTATTTTACCAGAAAACAATAATGTTAAGGAAAAATTCACATCAATAATCCCAACTATGGGCACTCTTCCAGAATTAATCCCAACTAAGGATTATTCTAGTATAATCCAAACTATGGGGTGCATCTTCCTAAAATGATCCCAACTGACCTGTGACTTACTAAACAGGTTAATTTTCTAATTTTTCTTGTTTTTTTAAAAATAAAATCATCACATCCTTTCTTCCTCTTCCTCTCTTTCTTCTTCTGCAACACAACCTCGCGCCGCTTCCCAAGTCCTCACTGTCCTCCTGGCTCCTTCTACCTCCCGCCGACCGTCGCTCCTCCATACCAGTATCGGAGCAGTGATCTCCCTCCATCCGGCAGTCGTACGATTTGGCGCAGCCTCGCTTGCAGCGTCACAACCACTCATCCCACTCCCTCCTTCCGGCCTGTCGTCGTGGTTGGAGGCTTGTAGCCACTCTTCCCACTCCCTCCTTCTGACTCATAACTCAGGAGCTCCTCCAAATGAATTATTTACAAATGAAGGAGTATGTAATCTATGTATGAGATATGGCAATTCACAAATGATATATAATTTGCTGTATAGCAATTCACAAGTCGAGTAGTTAAACCAAAACAAATGAGATAGGATAGTGTATATCTTTTTTTTTTTTTTACTTTGCTGTAGTTTTCTTTTAGTTTGTTTTGGTTTGTTGTTTTTTTTAGATATGTTGTTTCTTTGTTTTGTTCCCCTGTTGTTTCTTTCTTGTTTATGTTTCTGTTTCTCGGGTCCTTTTGCCTTAAAAATAAAAAAAAATCGCAGTTGATATGCATTATGCAATGGGAGGGAAAATAGATTAAAAAAATAAAAAGCTTGATATAATGGGTAGAATTATTCGGTTATCCGATCTGATACAATGAGAGGGAAGAAGAACGAGAGGATAGAGAGTGTGTCGGTGGTGGTGGTCGCATAGGTGTCAACGGTGGCTAGTAGGTGTGAATGGAAAGAGAAAGAGATGTGAAGAAATTAAAATAAAAAATAAAAAGTGAACCAGATTGTGCCATGTAAGCAAGTTAACCTGCTAAATAGGTTATAACAGGTAATGGATTAATTTAGGAAGACAACTCATATAGTTTGGATTATACTAGAATATTCTTTAGTTGGGATTAATTCTGGAAGAGTGCCCATAGATGGGATTATTGATGTGAATTTATCCTAAATATGGCAGCACAAAATTTAATACTAAACTTCCAAAACTTGTCAAGAGTCACTGTTAAATATGAGCCTGGGCCGCACCCATCACAAGGAGAGAGAGTCCACTTCACAAGACAAAGGAGGTTCCACCTTAAAACCATATGACAATAAGGGGAGTAGCCCCTTTGCATTATAAAGTGAACTCATCTATCTTCTTTAATCAATGTGGGACACTCGCATGTGATGTGCGCTATACATAATAGCTTCAACACTCCCCCTCACATGTGAGGTCCCTTTTTCAATTGGCCCAGATTAAATTAACAGACCCATCTTTGGGCCTGACTCTGATACCATGTTAAATATGGGCCTGGGCCGCACCCATCACAAGGAGAGAGAGTCCACTTCACAAGACAAAGGAGGTTCCACCTTAAAACCATATGGCAATAAGGGGAGTAGCCCCTTTGCATTATAAAGTGAACTCATCTATCTTCTTTAATCAATGTGGGACGCTCGCATGTGGTGTGTGCTATACATAATAGCTTCAACAGTCACAAACTTGCTGCATCCAGTCATATTACTTGATAGTATTCATGAATCTTCGTTCATGAGTCCTGACCATAGTGCAGGTTGCACACTGTGAAGAACATAAATAGAGAATTGGAGGGATTAATAGCAGGAGCAGTACTAATGTAGTTTGTGCACTGAGAAATTGAAAAAGAATATGAAGAAGGGTGAAGGTTGATTCTAATGGAGGAAATAGATAAGGGGATTACAATGGAAGTTGTGGCGATTGGCGAAGAAAGGGGAACCAAGAGGAAGGGTCTTTTTTTAAAATTAATGTCCAACAACTGCTGCCTCAGGTGATTAAATTAACCGGCTCCAGCAGGTGAAAACCCTATAAGGACCACACGTGTCAAATGCCTAGAGTTGGGACTACTGTGGAGTATTCAAAAATTGGGACCTTTTATGGAAGGGGGTCACAATTGGGACCGCCTTTGTCAATTTTTCCATTAACATAATAAAGTTTCCTAAATGTTTTCTAACTTAAATTTGATAAGTTTTATAATTACTATGGAAATGTTTATTTGCTTACTAATAATTAATAAGTAAATGGTATGTATTTATTTTATTTGATATTAGAAATGCTTGATTGTTTAATGTAATATGTTAAAATTATATTTTGAATGATATGACTAGTATGGCCCAAATTAGGATAGAAAATACGATTTGCGTATCGTTGAATTTGAATGTAATTTAAATACGATATGCAAATTGTTTGTATTTTTGTAACTTTAAATTTCCGTTATTTATTAAATTCAAATTATGTAATCAAGCATGAGGATCCAAGGAGTTTCAAGGATGGTGATCCATGGAGATTCAAGGGAAGATTCATGAAGATTAGTTTCCCTAAGTTTAGGGGCAATACTAGATCATTTTAAATGCTTGCTTATAAGTTTACATGTTGTTAGCTAAATTATGTGTTCACTTTTGATCAACCATCTTAGTAAACTTAGGTCCCCAAAAGTAATATTGAGTTTTATTTGCTTTTCCAAACAACAGATATGAAACCCTTAGATCATGAGTAATAGGTTCTGCTAAAGCGGGGTGTTGCTCATAATTCCGGGGATAATAGCGTAGGTTTTTGAAACTTACATGTTAATGTTTGGTTTAACTCATCAAAATCATCCAAAGAAAAAGTTTTGAGTTTTGAAGTCAATATATAGGAGTGAACAAGGAGTTGTTGTGGTATCCGATTTTTTACTGTCTTAATTAACGGTCTGAATCCCACGAAAGTCTCTCATTGGACTATGAGTTTTAGAAAACTTTGAAGTCGCCACCCTATTAATTTCTGAATAGGGACAGATTTCACTAGTAGAATAATTGCTTATTGCTGCGGCTGAATTGCTGCGGTTTTACCCATACGCAGCAATAAACCACGTCAAAAGAAAAGGAAAAATTAAAAATCAACCTATTGCTGCGGTTCTGGGTGAAAACCACAGCAATAGATGTCAATGGGAATTTTTCAAAAATGTTTGACTATTTTGACCAAAGCTATTGTTGCGGTTTCCACCAAGAACCGCAACAATAGATTAAAATATTATTTTTTTAATGCTCTTTTAATCTATTGTTGCGGTTGTTAGTGGGAACCGCAACAATAGATCTAGGCTAGATCTAGAAAAAAATTGACGAGTCTCCACTATTACAACACGCTAGGGTTCATTTCATCCCTCACATCCCTCAGCCGTTTTTCTTCCTCCCTCATCTCTCATCCCTAAACCCTCACTCATTTTCGCTTCTCTCTTCTCGCCTCTCACTTCTCTCAACCCTCACTCATTTTTGCCTCTCTCTCTTCGATGGTAACCAACGGCGACAAAATTCATCTGATAACTCGGTTTCTTCTAATAATTCGACGAAGCAGTGGACGAAATTCCTCCTCGAAGTGCGCCGAACTTCACCACCACCAGATCTGATAACTTGATTTCTTCATCGACGCTCAAGTGCGCTTTGATGTTTGCAGGGCTTGCTTTCTCGTGGTGGTCGCTCGTCGAATCTGCTTTCTCGTGGATGGCTCGTCGTTTTCATAAGGTGAGTGCCTTCTCGTCGTTTTCAGAAGGTGAGTGCCTTCTCGTCGTTTTCCCGGTGGTAGGGGACGAGAGAGAGAACCGCCTCTTTCGGTGATTTCAATGCCTTTTCATCGATTTCAGATCTGAGAGAGAACTGCATCTTGTTGTGCGATTGCAGATCTGAGAACCGCATCTTGTTGTTGTGCGATTTCAACGCCATGTCGTCCTTCTCGTCGGATCTGACTTGTGTTCAACATCTTCTTGTCCTCGTTAATGGCGCAACAATTAGCTCGGATTGTGGTGGTCGTAGTTTAAGGATTGTACTAGTTTATTTTTTCATGTTTTTAGTTTTTAGTTTTTACATTTTATTGTTTTGCTGTGTTGATGTTGGTTTTGGATTTTTAAATTTTTGATTTTTTATTATGTATATATTTTGTATACGGTTTTTTTACCCTATACCCCTGAATAATTTTTTTTACACCGTATACCCTCGCAAGTTTCCAAATTCACCATATACCCCTCACGTTTCAAAAAATACATCAACATGCCTTTCTGACTAACGGTGTTAGACTTCCGTTAGTCATTAGGCCCTAATCCTCCCCTAACCCTAATTAACTAACCTAAATCAAACCCTAATTCTAACCCTAACCCTAATCTAATACACTAACTTGGGCCCTAACCCTAACCACTAACTTGGGCCCTAACCCTAACCACCCCTCCCCCATCCATTTCACCCCTCACCACCCCCCTCACCACCGTGACCCGCCTCCCCTTCCCCACTCCCCGCATGACCCCGCCGAGCCCACTCCCCGTGACCCCCCACCCCTTCCCCACTCCCACGCGGCCCCCCTCCCCTTCCCCACTCCCCCTAACCCCGCCAGGAGCCCACTACCCCTCGGCCCGTGACCCCCCCCTCCCCATGAAACCCACCCCCTCCCCTTCCCTTCTTTGGGTTCAATTCGAAAAATCTGGGTTGTTCCCCACCATATTGTGTTGTGAAAAATCTGGGTTGTTCCCGTAATCGGGTGGTTGTGTTGGTAAAAAATTCGAAGAACGGCTGCGGGTTGTTGGGTCTTTGCGGTGGTTGTGTTTCAAAACTTCGAATCGGTGGAAGGGGAGGAGGTTTACTAGACTACGGGGAAGGGGGAGGTGGTTGGGGCCGGGTGGTGTGTTGTAGGTAGGAGAAACGATCTTTGCGCGGGCCGACGTGGTACTCGCCGGGTTATGGTGGCCGGCGTGGTGTACGGGGGAAGGGGAGGGGAGGGGTTGGGCGACCGTAGGGGGGGGGGCGGTGGGGGGCGCGGGAGAGAGGGGCTGCGGGGGGTGGGGGAAGGGGGAGGAGGGAGGGATGGTGGGTCGTTGGTGGGGGAAAGGGGGTGGGGTGGGGTGGGGGGGGAGGAGTGGTGGGTGGGTGGCTAGGGTTAGGGTTAGGGTATTAGATTAGAGTTAGGGTTAGAGTTAGGTTTAGTTTAGGTTAGTTAATTAGGGTTAGAGGGGGGATTAGGGCTTAATGACAAAGGGTGTTAGACTTCCGTTAGTCATAAGGGCATGTTGATGTATTTTTTGAAACATGGGGTGGGTATATGGTGAATTTGAAAACTTGCGAGGGTATATGGTGCAAAAAAAAATTAGTCAGCGGTATATGGTGAAAAATCGTTTTGTATAAATATTGTTTATAATCAATATATGGAATTAATTTGTAATAAACTTTTTGTTGTAGTCCTTTTTTGTATTGTAATTGCTGCTGCACTAGTACCGTAACTGATAGACAATTTTAATATTAATTTTTTTTAGCAGCAGCTATTGTTGCGGTTTTGGCCAAGAACCGCAGCAATAGATCAGATATGTTGTTGCGGTTTTAAAACCGCATCAATAGGTTTTAAACCTATTGTTGCGCCATGATTTGCGGCGGTACGAAATCCGCAGCAATATGCCATTAAAAAACCGCAGCAATATACGATTATTCTACTAGTGTTTATTTAATAAATCGTTTTAAAGTCAATTTCAGGAAATATCATTTAAAACGATGATGACTTCATATGGATAAGGCTTTTTTGAAAATTGGTCTTTCATACCATGAGATAGGGTTCGGGGTTGAGATAAGAGGTGCGAACGTCTGGAACTCGTCTCCTCTTCCGTTCTAAAGAACGGGCTCTTACTAAATGCGTTATTTTCCATTTTAAAGTAATCATGGCTATTAAAAAGAAATAAAATCACATAGTTTGCACATATACACATCAAATATTTTTATTTAGGACCAATATATCATTTGTACATGGTAGGTTTGAGCACTGAAGTTGCACTACATACCAATCATTGCGGGATTGGAATCCATTCATGGATCAAAACCATCATAGTTCGATCTTATGTCTCACCCTAAATGCCCAATTCCATTGGGGAAGAAAAGAGGAGGCAAATAGATTATGAATAACTCACTTTTTAGAATTAGACAAATCTATTAGGAATAAGGTAATCACTCCAATTAGTGATTGAAATGAGAATAAGATAACCACTTTAATTAGTGATTAAACATGAAGGAGGATCAAGATAATCACCTTAATTAGTGATTAAAAATGACAGAGGAAGTAATCACCTTAATTAGTGATTATTCAAGGTTTAAGATAATCACTTTAATTAGTGATTAAATGAGAAAAAGAATTGCCCTAATTAACGATTATTCAGGTTTAAGATAATCACTCTAATTAGTGATTAAATATGAAAGGTTAAGTTAATCACCTTAATTAGTGATTAAAATGAAGGTTAGGAAATAATCACCCTAATTAGTGATTATTCAAGGTTTATGCTAAGCACCTTAATTAGTGATTAAACAGGAAAAATAATCACCCTAATTAACGATTATGAAGGTTTAAGATAATCACTCTAATTAGTGATTAAATATGATGAAAGATTAAGCTTATCACCCTAATTAGTGATTAACCAAGGTTTAAGATAATCACCCTAATTAGTGATTAAATGAAAAGTTTAAGTTAACCGCTCTAATTAGTGATTAATCGAGGATTGAAATAACCACCTTAATTAGTGATCACGTTTATGATTTTCAAGAGATCTTAGAAGTTTGCTTCCTAATTTGAAGGCTTTTGAGAAATAATCTTAATTGAAGATTATTAAGTCATTTAGAGAGAAATGATCAATTTGAGATCAAACTTGGAGATTGTGTTTGGCTAATTGGAATTTGGCCATTTAAAGCGAGACACGTGAAACGGCCTAAAATCAATTCGGAGATCCTAACTACCAATCTAATTACGTCAAATTATACGATTAATCCATTTGGAGATGGAGAACAAATTTTAAAATGTAGGATGGATCATCATACAATTTAACTTAGTTAGATTTGCGATTTTTCCTTTTAATTGAGATTGGGTCATTTAATTCATATACTATGATATATTGGCACAACATGCAAAATTTGTAACATTGGTTGCTCATTTTATTAAAAACGAGTTGTGGAATTACTCATGAAAATTATGCATAAACATCTCCATGTTTTTTTCATTAATGAGTGATGTAATGACTATTTACAAAGAAATTATTATTACAACAATATGTACAAAATCTATGATCTATACAAATCTTCAATCTTGATCTTCACCATGATGCTCCTTGATCTTCATCTTCTTGGATGGGCTTTGGAATTCATGTTTATCTATAAACTTGTGAAAATAAGAGATTAATTAACCTCTTTGATTTTGATTTTTATGACAATTTTTATTGATTTTATTTACATGATAAAATGAGTCATTTTAAGAGAAACTTAAAAATTTCATGATTTTAATTAACATTGTCGTATGAAGAAAATAATTTTTTTTTATGAAAGTTGAGTTAATCATTTTATTTTATTTTCCAGATTGCACTTTTGTCCTTGTACTGACTTGTAAAATTCATAACGTTCTGTAGAAAGCATTAAATTGAGCATGTGATACACCTATGGATAGAACAGTGAGTTCTTTATTGTGTGTAAAAAGTTTACAAGCTTTTAGTGACAACTCGAATTATAGTTAATTTTATGCCAAAACTGGTCATAACAGGACCTTTATCTAATTTGTTCTTTGAAATATAACTTATTGAACTTCGACTGGAAATTTTCACTTGAATTGGACATTCTGGACACTTTGAAGAACTAGACTAGAAATTTTCACTTGAATTGGACATTCTGGACACTTTGAAGAACTAGACTGGAAATTTTCACTTGAATTGAACACTTTTAGGACCATTTTTGTTTTATTTTCTTAATTGAAGAGAAAATCAGTTTTCTAGAATTTAGTGATTTACATGAACGGTTTTGTAAAAATGATATAAAATTGTATAAAATTCATATGAACATGATTTTTATGTTTTTGGAAAGCTACTGATGTTTAATTTAAACTTGATATTTATAGTTTTATCTAAATAATTTTATTCTAATCTTTATTAACAAGACAAGCTTATGTGGTACTGGACAAAATCAGTTTTGCACAATAAAGTTGTATAATTTTTAATTATTTATACAAAATTCTTTTTTTAGAAATTCCAAAGCTTAGTTGCTGGAAACATCTTGCACTTCATAGAAAACATATCAAATCCTATCAACTATTTAGTTAATGTAGACGAAAAATAAAATAAAGTACGAAATTAAAACTGGTTATAATTACAGCATCACATTTTTTTTATGGAGATGTTTATGCACAACTCATCTTGAATTTTTGTTTATGAAAACATTTTTTGGTGATGAACAACAACTTTATTAAGGAAAATCACATAAACACATTGTTTCCTAAGAGTCTCGCCATTAGAGTTGACTATACTAGGTGGGGTGATTTAAGATTGGGAACCTATTAAGACTTCCACATACCCAAATCACTCCAAAAATTTAAAAAAAATGATAAGAAGAAAAAGGAGAAAGTTAGTATGTGATTAAGAAGATAATCAAGAAAATAACAAGAGCTCCAACTTTATCTTGCTAGCTCAATGATGCACTTCCTTTTTTGCAAATTTTTCTAACTTTTTTGTGATTTTCTTAATTTCTAAGTGAGTTTCTAAATCCACTTAATTACTAACTTAAATCCTTTTTTTGTATTTTTCTTTTGACGAACTTCTTTACTTACTAATTACTTTCCTAACTTTTACTTTCTTTTTCTTGAGTGAGATTTTTTAGAGGAAGGAAATAGAGAAGATGAGAGTAGTATTGAGAAGTAGTGAAATTAAGTTGATTTTAGCTCAACATGGTTTGTAGTAAAAAAAAGGAGGGTATTTATAGGGAAATGAGGTGGGTGTGCTAGGGTTTCAAAGAAGTAGAAAATCAAATTTTTAACCCAAAAAATCTGATTTTCCCATCCTTAATCACCCTAATGACATCACTCTAATGACCTCACCCTAATGACATCACCAAATCTCTTTGGAAACACAAATATTCTGATTTTTGGATTTTCTCATCAATGAGGCAAAATCAGATTTTCAGAAAATATTCTACCCGAAATACATCCTAATACGTAAAAAAATACATCGAAAAACGTGAAAAACAAAACTGATTAGATCACTGCGCTAAACGCAGGAGCCTACGCTAGGCACAGCTCCGTGCGCTAGGCGCAAGGCTCTGCGTCTGGCGTAGGACGCTGTTGTGCGCTAGGCGCACAATCATGCACATGCGTCTAGTGCATGATCGTGTGCCTGGCGCACACTCGAATCCACCGGAAAAAATCCGGATTCTTCCCTCTAACACATGGGATTTGATTCTTATTCTCACTCATTTTCATGATTCTTATTCCCTAACTAATGGATAAAGGATGTGATTAGTGGATAAAGAATATATTCTTATTCTTTATTCAATGAACAATGACTTGACCATCAAGAAAACTGATTATTACTGGTTTTGGGATACGATTAAAATCCCGACGCCTAATTGCGACTCGTTTTTTTTGTTTTTCGAAAGACAAACTTAAGACAATTGACGAAAACTCGTCAAATTAGTAAAGACGAGCATGATTATACTACGAATCATTTTATTAAAACGGTAGTTGTAGTTATTGAATACGACTCACGGAAAATTATATTTCTAAGCCGAAACTGCATGGCTAATATGCAAAAATGGAAAACCATACGACGTAATGAAACTCGCGCTACGGGGCGAAACATGCATTTGACGGGGGGCGCGCTCCACGATGCATGACGGTTTTCGTTATTTTTATTTCTTTTCAAAATCTTTATTTATCCGAAAAAGGAGTTCAAAATTTGGTGTCTACAGAATGCCCCACATTGGTCGAATTTTGGAGGAAATGATGACCAATGTTTGAAATGACACAAAATTTTGACAGAAAATTTCTTTTGAGATAACATATTCTCCATAGAAAACAGTTATCATCAGTGCTATAATTTGCGTTGCTTTATGTAGAAAATCCCAATTAATTTTCTAAAACTGAAAATGCGACTTTATCGTCGCCTTAGATAGAAAATCCCAATTAATTTTCTAAACATTTGAAAATGCGACTTTATCATCGTCTTAAATAGAAAATCCCAATTAATTTTTTCAATGCGACATTATTGTCGTCTTAGATAGAAATTCCCAATTAATTTTCTAAAATTTGAAAACGCGACTTTATTGTCGTCTTAGATAGAAAATCCCTATTAATTTTGTAAGATGCGACTTTATTGTCGTCTTAGATAGAAAATCCCTATTAATTTTGTAAGATGCGACTTTATTGTCGTCTTAGATAGAAAATCCCAATTAATTTTCTAAGATTTGAAAATGCGACGTTATTGTCGTCTTTTTTTTAGTCTTATGAATTTGTCTTTTGTTAATGTAAGAAATTCCGACACTTAACAGGTTGACTCCAGTTTTTTTTTTACAGTTTTTCATGGCCTTGATGACAAGCAAATTGTCAAATCACCATCACTTACTTTTTATGACTCCTTGTGTTATCATGTGACCTTAAATTAGGACACTGCCAAGTCATGTCACCTTAAGGGGTTGACCAAAGGTTATTACCCTATAGATGAACTATGGTGGACCAACCGTCATCTGGCAAAATTTTATCTGTTTTTTCTCAAAATTCTTTCAGACAATTTTTCATGCATAATGCTTATTTGCTTTATCGAAAAATGATGATCACTATATAAAATAGACTGATCAAGGTAATTATTTAGGATGATCATTAGGAAAAGGAATTGTATCAATGTTCTTGATTCATCATTGACACGGTTTTTTTTATGTTCGGCTTTTCAACAAAAATTGCCATACCACAAATGCTTGGTCATTAGCCATGGTGAAGGATGCTCCTTATAACCCTATGGACAATACTCAAACTTATTATCCATGACATGAATCATGGATGATCATCTTTTCCATCTATAAAAGGGGATGGTTCTTCATTTCCAAATGCACCATCTTCACTACTCCAATCTCTTCTCTAATTTTTCTTCTTTCAAAAAAATGGCTCCTAATTATGAAGAAGCGAATGAAATGAAGAGTCGTGAGAAAAAACAACTCTCGGGGGTCACAAAAAATTTGGAGCAACCAAGGCAATCTTCTTCTTCTTCCCGCTTCACTAAGGCTCTTATGCCTTTGCTTTCACTTTCTATCTGTTAAGAAATGATTCATGCTGCTTCCCAATTTTGGGACGAAACTTGTCATGTCTTCTGCTTTGGAGACCGGGAGATTGTTCCTCATGTTGAAAAGGTCGAGAGTTTGCTAGGCTTACCACCTAATGGACCAGTTATTACACCTAAATCTCCTACAAGGATCTCAGGAGATTTATCAACAATTTTATATCTTCCTGAAAATCTTCATGGCAACTACCTACAATATGGTGAGGTACTTCTTCTTAAATTATTGTTGACTTTCCAATTTGGCACTTGGCAATTCTATAATAATGCCAACTATAGGATTGCTAGAGAAAATGCTTGCATTCTTATGATTTTGGGAAGTACCCTCACTAAATGGTCTTTAAACACATGCCATGTTCGGTGTCTTTCACTTATTCCTCAAATTGTTAGTGGGAGTCATCTTGGACCACTTGTTTTGGGGGAAATGTTTATTGGCTTAGATGAACTCAAAAGAAAACCCCAAAGTTTTGTGAAGGGATGTCCACTAGCCCTTCACTTATGGTTGTTGGAAAAAATTTCTCTTATGAAACCCCACAAGAGTCTTACTTACTAAACTAATCATGTCCGGGAGAGAGGTATTCTTCCTTCCTTCTGTCAACTTAGCAAAAATGGTGGGTGGGAGGATTTTTTTCTGCAGCAAGACATAAAGTGGGTAACAAGCCACCTTGGCATTAGTGCAATTGTATATTGCAATTCTGGTTGCAGAGGCGTACAATTACCCGGCCTTACCAAGTCAGGTGTCTAAGGCAAATTGGTTGGAGGCAACAACACATTCCTGCCCTCCAGATTCTTCCATCTTATACCACTTATGAGGCTGATATGAGTGGTATTCAAAGAATGCCTACTATATGGCAGGGAGCTAAAATTATATGAGCGCTACCTGAACCTCACTTTCCACTGATTGATGAAGATTACCTTCAATGGCTTCTGGCGGATATTGGTCAAGACAATGATTCAGACGGACCTACCATGAAGAGGAGAAGGGTTTGAGAGAAATATCATGTTGTTTTTTTATGTTGTTTATTTTAGTTTTTTTTTTCTTTTTTTTTTTGAGTTTGTATGAAATGAAGGCTTTATGTCTTTTTATGTATGAAATGAAGTACCCCAGTTGGGATGAATAAAAAGATCTGTTTGTGAGAATAATCTGCTTGTGAGAAATTCAATGTGAACACAATTCTAAACACGTGCACACTTTAACATTAAATATGACATGCAAATCATAATTAATCAATCATATGACACATAAAAGCATAACACATAAACCTTAAAAAAAACATCCTTACATGTTTCATCATTTTTCTTTTTCTCTTTTTTTTTTCTTTTTTTTCGTTTTTTTTTGTCTCTTTTTTTGTTTTTTCTTTCGTTCTTTTCTTTTTGTTTTTTTTTTGCATACATTATATGAATATATAGAAACACATCGCATGTTTATTAAGAATAACTAGATAAGATACAAAATCCCCAAACGGCTTGGTTACTTGACTAAGACAATTACAATTACTTTGATGCCTAAGCGTAGTATTTCTTCAACTGATCAAGGTTAGTGACATGGGTGAATTCATTTCCATCAAAATCCATTAGCTTTACTGCTCCAGCCGTGGTGACATGCTTGACTAGGAATGGTCCAGACCAGTTAGGCTTGAATTTTCCCCGAGGATCATGCAACGGATCTCTATTTTCCTTTAAGACTAGATCTCCTTCTTGAATGTCTCTATCTAGAACCCTTTTGTTAAATGCACGAGCAATTCTCCGCTGATAGAGTTGAATGTTATGCATAGCTTCTAGTCGGCGCTCATCTGCAAATGCAAGCTCATTGTAATGAGTCTTGTACCATTGGTTTTATGAGATTTCACTTTCTGCTATGACCCTGAGAGATTGTATCTCCACCTCAACCGGTAGGACCGGCTCCATCCCATAAACCAAAAAATACGGGGTTGTTCCTGTTGGAGTCCTAATTGATATCCTATATCCCCAAAGAGCATATGGTAGTTTATCATGCCATTCCATAGTCTTCTCAGTCATCTTGGCAACAATAGTCTTGATGATCTTATTGCATGCTTCCACCGCTCCATTTGTTTGGGGACGATAAGGTGAGGACTGATGATGCTTGATTGCATATTGTGCGAGAATGGTCTTCAGATGACCCTCAAATTGTGATCCATTATAAGAGATGATTTCAAAAGGTATGCCATACCGACAGATAATGTTGTTAATCACAAATTTCGAGACTTGCTTTGCCCCTAGCTTTGAAAATGATGTAGCTTCAACCCATTTCGAAAGGTAATCAATTGCTACAAGAATATATTAATGCCCATTTGAAGCCTTCGGATGAATTTGTCCGATTATGTCTATGCCGCAACTCGAAAATGGCCAAGGAGAGGTCATATTATGTAGTGACACAGGTGGCATATGATTGAGGTTAGCAAATGTCTGACATAGCTTGCAGGCGCGGACAAAGCTGATGCAATCACTTTCTAGAGTGCTCCAATAAAAATCAGCTCGCAAAATTTTACGAGCCAACATTGTTCCATTCATAGGGGGTCCACATTCTCCTCCATGGACTTCTTCCATGATGGCTTACTTCTCATTATCAGTCACGTGGAGTTGTAGAGTACCATCAAACCCTCTGTGATATAGTCTGCCTTTTAGTATGAGAAAATGAGCAGCTTATCTTCTGATAGCTATACGATCCGTCTTGCCACTTCCCTCTGGATACTGCATAGTTTCCAGAAAAGTCATGATATCCTTGTACCAGATATCATCGTCATCTTGTTGAGCTAGCGTGGAGACAATTTGTGCTACCGTCACTGTTGGTCCCTTCCTTTCTTCAATTAAAACTGACTGGGTTTTTGTACCATTTTCCCATGTCAAATTAACGGCGAGATTGGCTAAAGCATCAGTGAAACTATTTTGTTCCCGGGGAAGATGTTTGAAACTGATATCATCAAAATAAGGGATTAACTCCTGAAGATATTTTGTGTAGAGATGAACTCTGTCATCTCTAACCCTCCAAGTTCCTATTGTTTGAGATATGATGAGATTAGAATCTCCATATATAGTGAGATGTCTTGCCCCTGCTACCAAAGCGGCTTTTACTCCATATATACATGCTTCATACTCAGCTGTATTGTTTGTTGTTATGAAATCCAGCTTGACAGCAAATGGAATATGGACTCCATCGGGATCTACTAACAAAACCCCTGCTCCATTACCTCTCCTATTAGAAGCTCCATCAAAATACATGCACCATTGTGGATGGTCATTGAAGCATAAGTACTCATCAGGGAATGCATCATCATACTCATCTCCTGACACTAGTCCTTCCACTAAGGCCTCAGATATGGCTCTTCCTTTGACAGATTTCTGGCTGACACATTGAATATCAAACTCAGAAAGCATTGCATGCCATCTCGCCAATCTTTCACTAAGAATGGGTTTTTCGAACAGATACTTGATTGGATTAAGTCTTGAGATCAGATAGGTGGTATGAGCTTGAAGGTGATGCCTCAACTTCTTCGTGGCATAGACCAAAGAGATACATTTTTTTTCCAGTGGGGTATATCTTGCCTCACACTCCATGAATTTCATGCTGAGAGAGTATATGGCAACTTCCTTCTTTTTTCCTTCTTGATATTGGGCTAAGAGAGCTCTCATAGCCGTTTCTGTGATAGTGAGGTACAAAATCAGAGGTTCCCCTGGTCTAGGCGGCATTAGAACAGGTGGATTTGAAAGATACTCTTTCATGGAATCAAAAGCTTCCTGACATTCCTCGTTCCAATCATGGGATGCCCCTTTTCTGAGCAGCTTAAATATAGGTTCACATCTCATAGTGAGTTGTGAGATGAACCTGCTGATATATTGAAATCTGTCGAGAAATCCTCTTACTTCTTTTTCTGTTTTTGGAGATGGTAGCTCTTGAATAGCTTTTACCTTTTCAGATTCCACTTTGATGCCGTCTTGACTGACAATGAATCCCAACAACTTCCCCGAAGTGACGCCAAACACACACTTTTAAGGGTTTAGCTTTAGATTCTATTTCTTGATTCAATCAAAGGACTTTAGTGCGGGAATATGCCCCTCACGATCTTCACTTTTCACAATCATGTCATCCACATAGACCTCCACAATGTCGTGGATGAGGTCATGAAGGATAGTGGTTGCAGCCCTTTGATATGTGGCTCCGGCATTCTTGAGACCAAAGGCATAACTCGGTAACAGAAGGTGCAGCATTCTTTTGGTGATGAAAGATGTCTTTGTCATATCTTCTTGAGCCATGAGTATTTGACTATACCCCGAAAATCCATCCATGAAAGAAAACATTGCATGACCGGCCGTACTATCCACGAGGACATCGATATGGGCTAGAGGAAAGCAATCTTTTGGTGATGCAGCATTCAAATCACAAAAATCAATGCACAACTGAACTCTTCCATCCTTTTTAGGTACGACCACTATATTGGCGAGCCAACTCGGATGCTTTACAACTTGGATGAATTTGGCATCAAGCTGTTTCTGGATTTCTTCTTTCACTTTCAGACTAATCCCTGGTTTCATTCGGTGGAGCTTTTGCTGCTTAGGCTTGCTTTCAGAATGTAACGGAATGCGATGTTCTGCAATTTCTCTACTAACGCCAGGCATATCAGCATAAGACCATGCAAACATATCTACATACTCTTTTAACAATGCAATAAACACAGACTGTTCAGTTGGGGAGAGGGATGGACCTATTTTGACTTCTTTTACAGCATTTTTGTACCAATATTAATTACAATGGATTCTTCCATGGGTTTTATATATGTTTCAGTTCTATCAAGTGATTCATCATTATTAAATTCACTGTTAAAAATAACATCTTGCGTGCAAATGTATTTAGATAAAGGTTCACATTTAATTTCCTCACTATTAGAGTCTTCTGACTGGGTATGCAAGGTAGATTGGCTAGAAGATGAGCTATTGGTATGATATCCATCTGAAAGGGGTGAAAAGGTATTTTCATAAGATGGATGTGGAGGATAGTTTCCCAAAAACATTTTCAATTCTATAGGCCCGTCTTTTGCCTGACACTCAATACTCCACTTATGTTCAATGCTTTCGCCAAAAAATATCATCAAAAACACCGGATCAAAATCCCCTTCCTCAGAGGACTCAGAAGTGAAAAGCTTCTTAAGGACTACATGTTCTAGATTATCCACCAAGTCATTTTCTTTTTTCATTTTTTGTTTTTGAACAATCCAACTTTTGATTAAGTCCAGATTTCTAGCCTCATTGAAGAATATCTTCAATCCTGGTTAAATCTTATGTTCCTTCCTACTAAGCCAAGGTTCTGAAAACTCATAGTACATCTCAGTATCTCCTTGCAGGATGAACTGGCCATTGAGGGTAAAAGAAGGTTTTTTGATGTTGTGTGAAGTGCTGCTCGGATCATATCCTAATCCAAGTCGGTTATCCTTGTCTTCTATAGGGATTGGTTGCTTTATTCCCCTACCATTACGCCCTAATCCGGTTCCTTAAGTATAACCCATCTTCATCATGATTTGAAATCCTTTGGACAGAGATTGCATGGCAAACCCTACGGGCTCTTTGACCGCATTTGTGGATATGGCTGAAGTTTTTGTTTTCTGATGTTAATTGGTCATCCTTAGAGAAGGGATAAATTTCTTCTTTTTGGACCTAAAGGTAGAGAAAAAAGAATTAAAAGAGAAAAAAGCTATATATTGCAGAATGCATTGCAGAATAAAGGAAATTTTCGAAAACAATTTTGCCATATTTTGACTGGAATGGTCCACCTTTACGATTTTGGTTTGTTTTTCATTTTGACTCTCTTGAATGATTTTATTGTCATTGGGGTTGATAATAAATATTTTTTCATTCTTCCAATCCCTGCTGTAGTATTGAACAAAGACATAAAATATAGAGATTAGGGACTGTATCCTCATTGATGTGTCAATTCAGCATTATGAAATTGCTCCTGTGATTACTGGCATCTTGAATTCTGATCTCGTTGCCTGAAATACAATGGTAAATATATTTGAGTCGAACCCGAAGGTTGCCTACATATCCCCGTTGCTCCAGGTGCATTTTATGGGGAATCAGACTCAATGTAGCTTATTTTTTTTGAAGTAACTAAATTTTTTTATTTAATAAAGCAGCTGCACTCATATTGAGCTACCTACGTACCCCAGGTGTTACATAGGTGGAGTGATCTCACAGTGCAAGTGTACATGATAATGGGGATTCAAGCTGCACGTAGTTCTCTGATACCAACGAGCTGAAAGATTTTTTTTTCTCTTTTAAATTTTTTTTTGGGCTAACCTCCTACAGGACGGTTACCGAAGATTTTTCTCCTTCTGTGAGAAGATCAAGTAGCTTTGCGGTAGACAAGAACTATGTTGGTGATCTGGTTGATGCGATAGCTGAGAGCATGACATTGGTTTGTGTCGTGACCATGCAATTGGCGATAATGGCAGTACTTGTGGAGATCAACCAGGTTTTGAACTTTGTTGTAAAGATCATGGCATCGATCAGTTTTATGTCCAAATTTGGCGACAATAAGCGCAGAGTTTGCTCATGTCTGTTCCAGGAAGAGGTAAACAGTGCACATATGATGAGGTTTGGATTATACCTTGGCTCCGAAGACGATCATACACCATACTCAATGGTTCATCTATCTTATCATATACCCTTGTATTTGTGTTGGGAGTTTCAAGATTTTCCCGAGGTCGTTTTTCTTGCAATTTCAGAGGATCGATGTCAAAGCCATGTTGTTCCATGTGGCTGAGGGAAGTGTACTTGATAGTAACCATGTGACGATAATAGAAATCGTTCAGGTTCCGCAGCAATATGAGCATGAACTCTCGATCTGTAATAGGGAAACGAAGCTGTGTGCGGATATGAGTGCATCTCGAACAAAAGTGCGAGAAAGTTTCTAAGGCGCTCTGACGCAAAGTGACTAGCTTCAGCTTCTTGACATCAGTCTGTTTATGCTCGAAAGCCTAATTGACGAAGGCTTGGCTAGCATTTTCCCAACTAGATCTATCCACATAATCCAATGAGTTATACTAGTCCAAAGCTGGTCCTTCTAAACTCTTGTCAAACATCATGGGGTAATCTTCCTCTGGTATGCCTCATGGGTGCAAGGCATTCACAAATCCAACTAAGTGGACCATAGGATTACCGTTCCCGTCAAATTTTCGAAACTGTGGCAATTCACGATAATGATCCTCGTGTTGATATCCTGGAAAGAGAATCAGTGATTCAATGTGAACTTCTCGGATATGACCTACTACATTAAAGTCCTGGTTAAAATCAAAAGTCCTAGATCTCTTCTTTGAGTCAATATCATCATCTTGAGGATTGCCGACACAGGATTCTTCCGATGCTTCAACTGACGTATCATGAGTGCCGATGCTTGGAACTCCTATTTCTTCCTCATCATCCTCACTATATTCTGGTTCGTTTCTTCAGCACTTACATCTGGTGTGGCTGCTGGGACCTCATTCATCCATGAATTTTCAGGTGCTTCTAGAATACAGTGGATAGTATAACCATCCAACCTAGTGCCCTCTACTTCGTTCAGATACAATACCAATTTTCCGATGTTGGAGATAGTCATAATTTCTGGATCACCAGAAATAGTCACAACACCCTGCTCGGTGAGAAGCTTTACCTTCTGATGTAGAGTAGAGGCTACTGCTCTATTTTCATGCAGGCATGGTCTTCCTAATAAGAGATTGAAACATGCTTGAATGTCAATGACCATGAATTCCACCTACCTTGCCACGGGACCACATTCCATGAGGAGGCTGATTAAACCCAATACTTCTCTCTTGGCGTTATCATATGCTCTGACCACCTGGTTGGATGGTACCAGATTTTCTTTTGAATACCCAAGTCTCGTTCGCACACGCAAAGGGAAAACGTTAATCGCAGAGCCATTGTCAATCAATACTCTAGGTATCTCCCATCCATTACAACGTATAGTGATGTGTAACGAATTGTTGTGGTTGATATTATCAGGGAGACCATTGTTAGTGAACATGAGAGTTCGATCTACCCCATGAATGAGCCCCACCATCTGGTCAGGTGTTATGGAAGAGCTTACAGAGGCTTCATTGAGATGCTTTAGAACAACTACCCTATGAGGATGGGAATGCATTAACAACTTCCAGATGGAAACATTTGCATTTACTTCTTTCATGCGCTTGATAGCATCATCTTCTTTATTACTTTCCTCTGTCATTGACTCTTTGCCCTTTTCCTTCATTCTCAATACCTCCAAAGGATTTCATCCTCCAAATGGCATGGTTTAAAATGGCGACCTGATGTAGTCAAATGAGATGTATCCACGTACTCCTCATCACTAAGATCCTCGAGGGAGATGGGGCGCCGGTATGTATTTGGAGTGGTGGAATGTCCTCCAGTGTTTTTCTCTACAATTTTCAAGACCGAAGAGGCATCTTCATCAGCATCAGAGTCCAAAATGAAGAAGGCACCATCATAATCCAAGGTTCCACACATGTTAGAGAATGGATACTTGTTGAGAGTTAAACTGGGTTTTTACAAAGCATCATTTTGACTTTTTCTTGAGTAGAATAGTCATAGACCAGACACTTGTAACCTGCGGCTATTGGCATTTCATACATTTAAGGAACTGTCTTGCAGATTAACTGGATTGGATCGCATTCATCTGAAGCAGCAGAGATGGTATTAGTGGCAAATGAGGGCTTATGATTAGGAAGGGGGTTTTTTGTGATGTTGGACTGAGAGTCGTTTGGTTTATTGGAAGTGGATCCTAAAGAGAGTTTTCCCTCATCCACAAGGTTTTGAATTTGATGCTTTAGAGCCCTGCAGCTTTGACCGGTAGCCCCACCCATTCCCTCATCCACAAATATTTTTTTTCTAAAATCAATTTGGTGATATCCTTCCATTTCCTGCTGTTACAGAAATAAGAGAAAAGAGGGATAACGATGCTTGTGTCCTCATTTCGGCTAATTATAATGCCCCAGACATCGTTCTTCTTGGTGATCTGCATGTATTGATTGCTTTTAAGCGCTGAAACCATAAAAGAAAATATCAAATGCAAAAGAGACCGCACCCGAAGGTTGCCTATATATCTCCATAAGTGGATTTGGATTTGGGGAAGAAATTTTTCTTGTGATGTTTTTTTTGAATGGAGAATCAGGCCCAACGTAGTTCAGATATATTAAAAATGAAAATTTACATTTTTTTTCTTTTTTTGCAGCTGCACTCGGAAAATGAGTTGCCTACATACCCCTTTTAGTACATTACATAGTAAAGAAAACTAAGATAGATACAAACAACGTTAGATTTTTTTTAGGGGATCAAGCCGCACGTAGCTGTACCTACAAAGTACACTAAAAAAGCATAACTCCTTCGGGTACTTCTCAAACTTTTTCAGAATTCAGTCTGCTGAGCGCCAAGCCATGTATTCTCCTGTTTGAATACGTCTGTTCCACCTCTTAGGATTAGACTAATGTCAAGTACTCGGGTTCTTCTCAACCTTTTTTCGAATTCAGTTTGCTGAGCGCCATGCCATGTATTCTCC
Organism: Beta corolliflora; assembly: GCA_947648045.1. NCBI lineage: Eukaryota > Viridiplantae > Streptophyta > Magnoliopsida > Caryophyllales > Amaranthaceae > Beta > Beta corolliflora. Next base: position 432,000 of record CANSZD010003606.1, read on the forward strand.
TGTTTGAATACGTCTGTTCCACCTCTTAGGATTAGACTAATTTGAAGTACCTGAAATTTACACACTAAGTCACTAACAATGTTAGTCAATGACTTTTCTTTATATATGTTTTTAGCAGAAAATGGAAGAATTTCCCCTTTTTTTGAAATAATTATCCCTTTTGATTAGACACAATTTTTTAATTTTTTTAATAAAGATTTTAGACTAGTTTCTCATGTTTTAGACAATACAGTTTTAATTACATTCTAATTCCTAAACATGACACGTTTTGAACTCGTGATTATGAGTCTTTTCATTTTTACTTTTTTTCAAATTTTTTGTTTTATTTTGGGATTATATCTTCAAAACAGGGCTTTTTTTTAGAAATCAATTTTGTTTTTGGAAAAACCAATTTGAATGAAAAGAATTATGAAGCAAATGTGAGTTTTTTTTTGAAAATGGGTGAGCACACACATTTTTTTTGTACATGACACTTGTGATAAATAAACAAGAATACTCTTAATATTTCAATATTCATTTCGGCAGCAATTCAGCTACAGTTAATGATTACTGAAATATTGACCGAGTGAAAACGGACTGAGGAATTTTCGAAAACTTTTCACATTATTCAATAGCTGAAATAAATAAAAGACATCTGTGTATTGATCCTTGTGTCCTAGAAGTCAACTAAAAGGTGATTCATTTAAGGAGAGATTAAGTTAAAGTGGTCTCGAGTCACTTCCATTGTGTCCATTGAGGGTGGACGCTCCTGACAGAGCCGGTCGCAATAGCTCGTGGATGCAGGTTTTACGCCCTTAATTCATTAATTTGTCATTCTAAAATTATGACCCTTGCCAATAGACAGAAATATCAGACCTAATAAGAAAATGGTTAAAAAGAGTGCACGTGTATGGATCGATAAACTACCAAGCACATATAATTTTCACATAAGCATGCTATATACAAAATTAAATTGTGAATAGCCATGATTAACTTTGTTTTTTATATATACATATGGAATGGAAAATAACGCATTGCTCAGGTTTAACCTCTTATACCTCAAGTGGAAGTAAAGTTCCCAGTGAAGTCGCCAGCCTGTGGTATCCGATTTTTTACTGTCTTAATTAACGGTCTGAATCCCATGAAAGTCTCTCATTGGACAATGAGTTTTAGAAAACTTTGAAGTCGCCACCCTATTAATTTTTGAATAGGGAGAGATTTATTTAATAAATCGTTTTAAAATCAATTTCAAGAAATATCATTTAAAACGATGATGACTTCATATGGATAAGGCTTTTTTGAAAATTGGTCTTTCATACCATGAGATAGGGTTCGGGGTTTAGGTTAAGAGGTGCGAACGTCTGTAACTCGTCTCCTCTTCCGTTCTAAAGGACGGGTTCTTACTAAATGCGTTATTTTCCATATTAAAGTAATCATGGCTATTTAAAAGAAAGAAAATCACATAGTTTGCACATATACACATCAACCATTTTTATTTAGGACCAATATATCATTTGTACATGGTAGGTTTGACCACTGAAGTTGCACTACGTACCAATCATTGCAGGATTGTAATCCACTCATGGATCAAAACCATCGTAGTTCGATCTTATGTCTCACCCTAAATGGCCAATTCCATTGGGGAAGAAAAGAGGAGGCAAATAGATTATGAATAACTCACCTTTTAGAATTAGACAAATCTATTAGGAATAAGGTAATCACTCCAATTAGTGATTGAAATGAGATTAAGATAACCAATTTAATTAGTGATTAAACATGAAGGAGGATCAAGATAATCACCTTAATTAGTGATTAAAAATGAAGGAGGAAGTAACCACCTTAATTAGTGATTATTCAACGTTTAAGATAATTACTCTAATTAGTGATTAAATGAGAAAAATAATTAGTGATCACGTTTATGATTTTTAAGAGATCTTATAAGTTTGCTTCCTAATTTGAAGGTTTTTGAGAAATAATCTTAATTGAAGATTATTAAGTCATTTAAAGAGAGATGATCAATTTGAAATCAAACTTGGAGATTGTATTTGGCTAATTGGAATTTGGCCATTTAAAGCGAGACACGTGAAACGGCCTAAAATCAATTCAGAGATCATAATTACCAATCTAATTACGTCAAATTATACGATTAATCCATTTGAAGATGGAGAACAAATTTTAAAATGTAGGATGGATCATCATACAATTTAACTTAGTTAGATTTGCAATTGTTCCTCTTAATTGAGATTGGGTCATTTAATGCATATACTATGATATATTGGCTCAACATGCAAAATTTGTAACATTGGTTGCTCATTTTATTAAAAAAGAGTTGTGGAATTATTTATGAAAATTATGCATAAACATCTCCATGTTTTTTTCATTAATGAGTGATGTAATAACAATTTACAAAGAAATTGTTATTACAACAATATGTAAAAAATCTATGATCTATACAAATTTTCAATCTTGATCTTCACCATGATACTCCTTGATCTTCATCTCCTTGAATGGGCTTTGGAATTCATGTTTATTTATAAACTTGTGAAAATTAGAGATTAATTAACCTCTTTGATTTTGATTTTTATGACAATTTTTATTGATTTTTATTTACATGATAAAATGAGTCATTTTAAGAGAGACTTAAAAATTTCATGATTTTAATTAACATTGTCGTATGAAGAAAATAATTTTTTTTTATGAAAGTTGAGTTAATCATTTTATTTTATTTTCCAGATTGCACTTTTGTGCTTCTACTGACTTGTAAAATTTATAACGTTCTGTAGAAAGCATTAAATTGAGCATGTGATACACCTATGGATAGATCAGTGAGTTCTTTATTGTGTGTAAAAAGTTTACAAGCTTTTAGTGACAACTCGAATTATAGTGAATTTTATGCCAAAACTGGTCAAAACAGGACCTTTATCCAATTTGTTCTTTGAAATATAACTTATTGAACTTAGACTGGAAATTTTCACTTGAATTGGATATTCTGGACACTTTGAAGAACTAGACTAGAAATTTTCACTTGAATTGAACATTCTGGACACTTTGAAGAACAAGACTGGAAATTTTCACTTGAATTGAACACTTTTAAGACCATTTTTGTTTTATTTTCTTAACTGAATTTAGTGATTTACATGAACGGTTTTATAAAAATGATATAAAATTGTATAAAATTCATATGAACATGATTTTTATGTTTTTGGAAAGCTACTGATGTTTAATCTAAACTTGATATTTTTAGTTTTATCTAAATAATTTTATTTTAATCTTTATTAACAAGACAAGCTTATGTGGTATTGGACAAAATCAGTTTTGCACAATAAAGTTGTATAATTTTTAATTATTTATACAAAATTCTTTTTTTAGAAATTCCAAAGCTCAGTTGCTGGAAATATCTTGCACTTCATAGAAAACATATCAAATCCGATCAACTATTTAGTTAATGCAGACGAAAAATGAAATAAAGTACGAAATTAAAACTGATTATAATTACAGCATCACATTTTTTTTATGGAGATGTTTATGCACAACTCATCTTGAATTTTTGTTTATGAAAACATTTTTTGGTGATGAACAACTTTATTAAGGAAAATCACATAAACACATTGTTTCCTAAGAGTCTCCCCATTAGAGTTGACTATACTAGGTGGGGTGATTTAAGATTGGGAACCTATTAGGACTTCCACATACCCAAATCACTCCAAAAATTAAAAAAAAAATGATAAGAAGAAACAAGGAGAAAGTTAGTATGTGATTAAGAAGATAATCAAGAAAATAACAAGAGCTCCAACTTTACCTTGCTAGCTCAATGATGCACTTAATTACTAACTTAAATCCTTTTTTTGTGTTTTTCTTTTGACGAACTTTTTTGTGATTTTATTAATTTCTAAGTGAGTTTCTAAATCCACTTAATTACTAACTTAAATCCTTTTTTTGTGTTTTTCTTTTGACGAACTTCTTTACTTACTAATTACTTTCCTAACTTTTACTTTCTTTTTCTTGAGTGAGATTTTTTAGAGGAAGGAAGTAGAGAAGATGAGAGTAGTATTGAGAAATAGTGAAATTAAGTTGATTTTAGCTCAACTTGGTTTGTAGTAAAAAAAAGGAGGGTATTATAGGGTAATGAGGTGGGTGAGCTAGGGTTTCAAAGAAGTAGAAAATCTAATTTTTAACCCAAAAAATCTGATTTTTCCCATCCTTAATCACCCTAATGACATCACTCTAATGACCTCACCCTAATGACATCACCAAATCTCTTTGGAAACACAAATATTCTTATTCTTTTTGGATTTTCTCATTAATGAGGCAAAATCAGATTTTCAGAAAATATTCTACCCTAAATACATCCTAATACGTAAAAAAATACATCGAAAAACGTGAAAAATAAAACTGATTAGATCACTGCGCTAAACGCAGGAGCCTACGCTAGGCACAACTCCGTGCGCTAGGCGCAAGGCTCTGCGTCTGGCGCAGAACGCTGTTATGCGTCTAGTGCATGATCGTGTGCCTGGCGCACACTCGAATCCACCGGAAAAAATCCGGATTCTTCCCTCTAACACATGGGATTTGATTCTTATTCTCACTCATTTTCATGATTCTTATTCCCTAACTAATGGATAAAGGATGTGATTAGTGGATAAAGAATATATTCTTATTCTTTATTCAATGAACAATGACTTGACCATCAAGAAAACTGATTATTACCGGTTTTGGGATACGATTAAAATCCCGACGCCTAATTGCGACTCGTTTTTTTTTTTGTTTTTCGAAAGACAAACTTAAGACAATTAACGAAAACTCGTCAAATTAGTAAAGACGAGCATGATTATACTACGAATCATTTTATTAAAACGGTGGTTGTAGTTATTGAATACGACTCATGGAAAATTATATTTCTAAGCCGAAACTGCATGGCTAATATGCAAAAATGGAAAACTATACGACGGAATGAAACTCGCGCTCCGGGGCGAAACATGCATTTGACGGGGGGGCGCGCTCCACGATGCATGACGGTTTTCGTTATTTTTATTTCTTTTCAAAATCTTTATTTATCCGAAAAAGGAGTTCAAAATTTGGTGTCTACAGAATGCCCCACATTGGTCGAATTTTGGAGAAAATGATGACCAATGTTTGAAAAGACACAAAATTTTGACAGAAAATTTCTTTTGAGATAACATATTCTCCATAGAAAACAGTTATCATCATTGCTATAATTTGCGTTGCTTTATGTAGAAAATCCCAATTAATTTTCTAAAACTGAAAATGCGACTTTATCGTCGCCTTAGATAGAAAATCCCAATTAATTTTCTAAACATTTGAAAATGCGACTTTATCATCGTCTTAAATAGAAAATCCCAATTAATTTTTTAAATGCGACATTATTGTCGTCTTAGATAGAAATTCCCAATTAATTTTCTAAAATTTGAAAAACTTTATTGTCGTCTTAGATAGAAAATCCCTATTAATTTTGTAAGATGCGACTTTATTGTCGTCTTAGATAGAAAATCCCAATTAATTTTCTAAGATTTGAAAATGCGACTTTATTGTCATCTTTTTTTTAGTCTTATGAATTTGTCTTTTGTTAATGTGAGAAATTCCGACACTTAACAGGTTGACTCCAGTTTTTTTTTTTTTTGTTTCTCATGGCCTTGATGACAAGCAAATTGTCAAATCACCATCACTTACTTTTTATGACTCCATGTGTTATCATGTCACCTTAAATTAGGACACTGCCAAGTCATGTCACCTTAAAGGGTTGACCAAAGGTTATTACCCTATAGATGAACTATGGTGGACCAACCGTCATCTGGCAAAATTTTATCTGTTTTTTCTCAAAATTCTTTCAGACAATTTTTCATGCATAATGCTTATTTGCTTTATCGAAAAATGATGATCACTATATAAAATAGACTGATCAAGGTAATTATTTAGGATGATCATTAGGAAAAGGGATTGTATCAATGTTCTTGATTCATCATTGACACAGTTTTTTTTATGTTCGGCTTTTCAACAAAAATTGCCATACCACAAATGCTTGGTCATTAGCCATGGTGAAGGATGCTCCTTATAACCCTATGGACAATACTCAAACTTATTATCCATGGCATGAATCATGGATGATCATCTTTTCCATCTATAAAAGGGGCATGGTTCTTCATTTCCAAATGCACCATCTTCACTACTCCAATCTCTTCTCTAATTTTTCTTCTTTCAAAAAAATGGCTCCTAATTATGAAGAAGCTAATGAAATGAAGAGTCGTGAGAAAAAACAACTCTCGGGGGTCACATAGAATTTGGAGCAACCAAGGCAATCTTCTTCTTCTTCCCGCTTCACTAAGGCTCTTATGCCTTTGCTTTCACTTTCTATCTGTTAAGAAATGATTCATGCTGCTTCTCAATTTTGGGACGAAACTCGTCATGTCTTCTGCTTTGGAGACCGGGAGATTGTTCCTCTTGTTGAAGAGGTCGAGAGTTTGCTAGGCTTACCACCTAATGGACCAGTTATTACACCTAAATCTCCTACAAGGATCTCAGGAGATTTATCAACAATTTTATATCTTCTTGAAAATCTTCATGGCAACTACCTACAATATGGTGAGGTACTTCTTCTTAAATTATTGTTGACTTTCCAATTTGGCACTTGACAATTCTCTAATAATGCCAACTATAGGATTGCTAGAGAAAATGCTTGCATTCTTATGATTTTGGGAAGTATCCTCACTAAATGGTCTTTAAACACATGCCATGTTCGGTGTCTTTCACTTATTCCTCAAATTGTTAGTGGGGGTCATCTTGGACCACTTATTTTGGGGGAAATGTTTCTTGGCTTAGATGAACTCAAAAGAAAACCCCAAAGTTTTGTGAAGGGATATCCACTAGCCCTTCACTTATGGTTGTTGGAAAAAATTTCTCTTATGAAACCCCACAAGAGTCTTACTTACTAAACTAATCATGTCCGGGAGAGAGGTATTCTTCCTTCCTTCTATCAACTTAGCAAAAATGGTGGGTGGGAGGATTTTTTTCTGCAGCAAGACATAAAGTGGGTCACAAGCCACCTTGGCATTAGTGCAATTGTATATTGCAATTATGGTCGTAGAGGCGTACAATTACCCGGGCTTTGCCAAGTCACTTTCTACCTTCCATGGAGGTGTCTAAGGCAAATTGGTTGGAGGCAACAACACATTCCTGCCCTCCAGATTCTTCCATCTTGTACCACTTATAAGGCTGATATGAGTGGTATTCAAAGAATGCCTACTATATGGCAGGGAGCTAAAATTATATCAGCGCTACCTGAACCTCACTTTCCACTGATTGATGAAGATTACCTTCAATGGCTTCTGGCGGATATTGGTCAAGACAATGATTCAGACGGACCTACCATGAAGAGGAGAAGGGTTTGAGAGAAATATCATGTTGTTTTTTTATGTTGTTTTTTTTAGTTTTTTTTTTCTTTTTTTTTGAGTTTGTATGAAATGAAGGCTTTATGTCTTTTTATGTATGAAATGAAGTACCCTAGTTGGGATGAATAAAAAGATCTGTTTGTGAGAATAATCTACTTGTGAGAAATTCAATGTGAACACAATTCTAAACACGTGCACACTTTAACATTAAATATGACATGCAAATCATAATTAATCAATCATATGACACATAAAAGCATAACACATAAACCTTAAAAAAAACAAAAATATCCTTGCATGTTTCATCATTTTTCTTTTTCTCTCTTTTTTTTCTTTTTTTTTCGTTTTGTTTGTCTGTTTTTTTGTTTTTTCTTTCGTTCTTTTCTTTTTGTTTTTTTTTGCATACATTATATGAATATCTAGAAACACATCGCATGTTTATTAAGAATAACTAGATAGGATACAAAATCCCCAAACGGCTTGGTTACTTGACTAAGACAATTACAATTACTTTGATGCCTAAGCGTAGTATTTCTTCAACTGATCAAGGTTAGTGAAATGGGTGAATCCATTTCCATCAAAATCCATTAGCTTTACTGCTCCAGCCGTGGTGACATGCTTGACTAGGAATGGTCCAGACCAGTTAGGCTTGAATTTTCCCCGAGGATCATGCAACGGATCTCTATTTTCCTTTAAGACTAGATCTCCTTCTTAAATGTCTCTATCTCGAACCCTTTTGTTAAATGCACGAGCAATTCTCCGCTGATAGAGTTGAATGTTATGCAAAGCTTGTAGTCGGCGCTCATCTGCAAATGCAAGCTCATCGTAATGAGTCTTGTACCATTGGTTTTATGAGATTTCACTTTCTCGCTATGACCTGAGAGATTGTATCTCCACCTCAACCAGGTAGGACCAGGCTCCATCCCATAAACCAAAAAATACGGGGTTGTTCTGTTGGAGTCCTAATTGATATCCTATATCCCCAAAGAGCATATGGTAGTTTATCATGCCATTCCATAGTCTTCTCAGTCATCTTGGCAACAATAGTCTTGATGGTCTTATTGGATGCTTCCACCGCTCCATTTGTTTGGGGACGATAAGGTGAGGACTGATGATGCTTGATTGCATATTTTGCGAGAGTGGTCTTCAGATGACCCTCAAATTGTGATCCATTATCAGAGATGATTTCAAAAGGTATGCCATACCGACATATAATGTTGTTAATCACAAATTTCGAGACTTGCTTTGCCCCTAGCTTTGAAAATGATGCAGCTTCAACCCATTTCGAAAAGTAATCAATTGCTACAAGAATATATTAATGCCCATTTGAAGCCTTCGGATGAATTTGTCCGATTATGTCTATGCCCCAACTCGAAAATGGCCAAGGAGAGGTCATATTATGTAGTGACACAGGTGGCATATGATTGAGGTTAGCAAATGTCTGACATAGCTTGCAGGCGCGGACAAAGCTGATGCAATCACTTTCTAGAGTGCTCCAATAAAAACCAGCTCGCAAAATTTTACGAGCCAACATTCTTCCATTCATAGGGGGTCCACATTCTCCTCCATGGACTTCTTCCATGATGGCTTGCTTCTCACTATCAGTCACGTGGAGTTGTAGAGTACCATCAAACCCTCTGTGATATAGTCTGCCTTTTAGTATGAGAAAATGAGTAGCTTATCTTCTGATAGCTATACGATCCGTCTTGCCACTTCCCTCTGGATACTGCATAGTTTCCAGAAAAGTCATGATATCCTTGTACCAGATATCATCGTCATCTTGTTGAAAAAGCGTGGAGACAATTTGTGCTACCGTCACTGTTGGTCCCTTCCTTTTTTCAATTAAAACTGACTGGGTTTTTGTACCATTTTCCCATGTCAAATTAACGGCGAGATTGGCTAAAGCATCAGTGAAACTATTTTGTTCCCGGGGAAGATGTTTGAAACTGATATCATCAAAATAGGGGATTAAATCCTGAAGATATTTTGTGTAGAGATGAAGTCTGTCATCTCTAACCCTCCAAGTTCCTATTGTTTGAGATATGATGAGATTAGAATCTCCATATATAGTGATATGTCTTGCTACCAAAGCGGCTTTTACTCCATATATACAGGCTTCATACTCAGCTGTATTGTTTATTGTTGGGAAATCCAGCTTGACAGCAAATGGAATATGGACTCCATCGGAATCTACTAGCAAAACCCCTGCTCCATTACCTCTCCTATTAGAAGCTCCATCAAGATACATGCACCATTGTGGATGGTCAATGAAGCATAAGTACTCATCAGGGAATGCATCATCATACTCATCTCCTGACACTAGTCCTTCCGCTAAGGCCTCAGATATGGCTCTTCCTTTGACAGATTTCTAGCTGACACATTGAATATCAAACTCAGAAAGCATAGCATGCCATCTCGCCAATCTTTCACTAAGAATGGGTTTTCGAATAGATACTTGATTGGATTAAGTCTTGAGATCAGATAGGTGGTATGAGCTTGAAGGTGATGCCTCAACTTCTTCGTGGCATAGACCAAAGAGATACATGTTTTTTCCAATGGGATATATCTTGTCTCATACTCCAAGAATTTCATACTGAGATAGTATATGGCAACTTCATTCTTTTTTCCTTCTTGATATTGGGCTAAGAGAGCTCCCATAGCCGTTTCTGTGATAGTGAGGTACAAAATCAGAGGTTCCCCTTGTAACACCACGGTTTTTCGCTAATATTTTATTCGAGTTATTTTCCCTTAATTATTATTTTCTGTTAAAATTATAATATTTTACTTCTTAAAAAATATTATATATTATACTATTTGTTTTTCAACTTTTAAAATGTTATATTTATATAATTTATTTAAATAGAAATTATATACTTTTTATTCTAGTATTTAAATTACGCGTTTGAGTTAGTATTTTTATTTTATCGTTCTAGCGCGCTTGGACCGTCGTAACAATTTTTAAATCGTGGAACTTATACCCCTTGTCCCAAAAATTCAGACTTTTAAAGTATGAGAGGTGACTTTTGGTCCTCTTGTAACCCCCTTTGTAACCCCCCTTTTTAATGTCTAATAAATCCCTTATTACTAGCTAGTGTAACCTCCCTTTTTTACTCCTCTTTTCAATCACCTTTGGAGCTGTTTGTAACAGCAAAATTCAGTCACATTTCCTCCCCATTTTATTCGACCATTTGAAGAGAGAAAAAGAATAGAAAAGTTCATCCCGGATTTCCCTGTCACACCTTCGTGAAATTGGCTATCACCGGCGATCTAACCGTTGGATTGTTCTAAAATTTGGATAGAATGTTGAGGACATCTGAGCCTTCACTTTGACCGGAGGGATTGTGAATTCGAGCGTTTAATCGTCGGGAATATTGATCGTAATAGAGCAGCACGTAATGAAAATTTCAGTGTTCAAGAAGAAGAACGCAAATATTTGGAGGTCTTCAAAGGTAACTAACGGTTTTTCCTAGATCGATTAGCATTCGTATAGGAATTATGATAGTTTTAATAGTTAAGTTTGGTTTTGTGGATATAGTATCATGACTAGGTTGGGTCAATTTTATATATATTAGACTTGAGATTATACATGATTTTAGTTCTTTGTATCATGAGAATAGGAGTTGTACTATGTTGATGAATTGCTATTCACCCATGATTTGGATAAGTTGGTTTATTTCACTCTACCTTCTGTAAGTAGAATTTTGCTTGGCTTGTTATCCTTATTGCAGCAGCTCGTGGTTTTTGTTGTCTTATTTTCTTCATGAACTTATGATCATATTATGCTAAGCGAGAGAAGGTAGTTGTAGATTTCTAGCATATATATATTGAGTTGTTGCGGGTTGCTGTCGAGCTTGCTTGTTGCGTTTTGGTATCAATACTTTATCTCGCTGCACCTTGCTACTATACGTGAGGAAACCATGATTATAGCCATAGTATTATATGTTGTGTGTTGTTGGTGATTTTGATGGTCTCGTGTTACTGATGCTTGATGCCCTTTTTGTCTCCTTGTATTACTTTCATTTAGTTTTGCTGAATGTCATGGTTGAGATTATGTAATAAGCATCTCCTAGTTATAACTCCGTTTTTCTTTTTCTTTCTTGTATTGAATTTGTAAATTTATTATTACAAGTTATATTAATTTATTATAAGGTGCAAATGGTTTGTTTGTGATGGTTAAGACATTATTATATTTCCTATATATGTATAATCGGTGACATTGTGAGAAGGTGGTTATCATGGGTTATTAGAACATGGTTGTGTTATTTTATGATGAGTAAAAATTATATTTTTGAGTTATTATTATTATTATTTTATTTTGAGAAGAATATTAATTTTAATTGAAATTCTTGGGTTGCGATCCTAGATTTCTGCTGATTTGGTGTGAGGCCTTAAGGGCATCCGTGTAATTTGATTATTGAGTATTATTTTATTATTATTATTGTTTGAGAGCAAGATTATCCGGAGGGACGTAATCCCGAGGTGAAGAACATGCAAACCATAGGACGTAATCCTAGGTATACCTTGGTTTTGTTGTCGTCCGAGAGGTCGGTGGGGACGTAATCCTACACCACATCGGGAGTATGGCCATTCTTAGACACATGCAGTAGGGAACGTAACCCATAGGCTGTCTGGAGGTTGTCTCACATTACCATAGGAAGTGGGTTGTCCACTAGCGTTCAGCTCTCTCTCTCAAACTAATTATATATTATTTTTATTACTTTAAACTTTGAAGGTTTATGGTATTTATACTTGAGTTTATATATATAAGTTGTTTATTCATTTTGTTTATTTTGTTATCTTTACTCTATTTATATTTAAGCATGTTGTATTATCTTTGTTTAAGTGTTTTATTTGATTATCTGAAGTTTACTATTGAGATGTTTTGTGTGATTTAATTATTAAGGCTTTTATAAATCTTATATGGATCCTAATTGGGCTGGGAGAGCTGTTAGTTACTCCCCACTGATTGTGGATGTTTGTTGATATATTTTGCAGGTGATTATTTCGTGTTATGGGAAATGGAGAGAAATGTTATTTAGGATTTTTGAGACATCTTATTTTATATTTACTTTATGTATTGGGTTTATGAGGTTGTTTTGCCTCTTTATGGTTATTTTGAGTTAATTCATTTGGGTTTTATTTTCTTTAGTTTATATTTAACCCTTATTTAGAGTGACATTTCCGTCAGACGATATTTCCGCTATCGTCATTTCTTTAATAGAATGCTCTATTTTGTTTATATTATGTTTATAAAATGACGGAGTGTTACACCCCTGGTCTAGGCGGCATTAGAACAGGTGGATTTGAAAGATACTCTTTCATGGAATCAAAAGCTTCCTGACATTCCTCGTTCCAATCATGGGATGCCCCTTTTCTGAGCAGCTTAAATATAGGTTCACATCTCATAGTGAGTTGTGAGATGAACCTGCTGATATATTGAAATCTGCCGAGAAATCCTCTTACTTCTTTTTCTGTTTTTGGAGAAGGTAGCTCTTGAATAGCTTTTACCTTTTCAGATTCCACTTTGATGAAATCTTAACTGACAATGAATTCCAACAACTTCCCCGAAGTGACGCCAAACACACACTTTTGAGGGTTTAGCCTTAGATTCTATTTCTTGATTCTTTCAAAGAAGGACTTTAGTGCGGGAATATGCCCCTCACGATCTTCACTTTTCACAATCATGTCATCCACATAGACCTCCACAATGTCGTGGATGAGGTCATGAAGGATAGTGGTTGCAGCCCTTTGATATGTGGCTCCGGCATTCTTGAGACCAAAGGCATAACTCTGTAACAGAAGGTGCCCCACGAAGTGATGAAAGATGTCTTTGTCATATCTTCTTGAGCCATGAGTATTTGACTATACCCTGAAAATCCATCCATGAAAGAAAACATTGCATGACCGGCCGTACTATCCACGAGGACATCGATATGGGGTAGAGGAAAACAATCTTTTGGTGATGCAGCATTCAAATCACGAAAATCAATGCACAACTGAACTCTTCCATCCTTTTTAGGTACGACCACTATATTGGCGAGCCAACTCGAATGCTTTACAGCTTGGATGAATTTGGCATCAAGCTGTTTCTGGATTTCTTCTTTCACTTTCAGACTAATCCCTGGTTTCATTCGGTGGAGCTTTTCTTTGCTTAGGCTTGCTTTCGGGATGTAACGGAATGCGATGTTCTCGCAATTTCTCTACTAACGCCGGACATATCAAAGATAAGACCATGCAAACATATCTACATACTCTTTTAACAATGCAATAAACACAGACTGTTCAGTTGGGGAGAGGGATGAACCTATTTTGACTTCTTTTACAACATTTTTGTACCAATATTAATTACAATGGACTCTTCCATGGGTTTTATATATGTTTCAGTTGTATCAAGTGATTCATCATTATTAAATTCACTGTTAAAAATAACATCTTGCATGCAAATGTATTTAGATAAAGGTTCACATTTAATTTCCTCACTATTAGAGTCTTTAGACTGGGTATGCAAGGTAGATTGGCTAGAAGATGAGCTATTGGTATGATATCCATCTGAAAGGGGGTGAAAAGGTATTTTCATAAGATGGATGTGGAGGATAGTTTCCCAAAAACATTTTAAATTCTATAGGCCCGTCTCTTGCCTGACACTCAATACTCCACTTATGTTCAATGCTTTCGCCAAAAGGTATCATCAAAAACACCGGATCAAAATCCCCTTCCTCAGAGGACTCAGAAATGAAAAGCTTCTTAAGGACTCCATGTTCTAGATTATCCACCAAGTCATTTTCTTTTTTCGTTTATTGTTTTTGAACAAACCAACTTTTGATTAAGTCTAGATTTCTAGCCTCATTGAAGAATATCTTCAATCCAGGTAAAATCTTATGTTCCTTCCTACTAAGCTAAGGTTCTGAAAACTTATAGTACAGCTCAGTATCTCCTTGCAGGATGAACTGGCCATTGAGGGTAAAAGAAGGTTTTTTGATGTTGTGTGAAGTGCTGCCCGGATCATATCCTAATCCAAGTCGGTTTTCCTTGTCTACTATGGGGATTGGTTGCTTTATTCCCCTACCATTACGCCCTAATCCGGTTTCTTGAGTATAACCTATCTTCATCATGATTTGAAATCCTTTGGACAGAGATTGCATGGCAAACCCTACAGGCTCTTTGACCGCATTTGTGGATATGGCTGAAGTTTTTGTTTTTTTGATGTTAATTGGTCATACTTAGAGAAGGGATAAATTTCTTCTTTTTGGACCTAAAGGTAGAGAAAAAACAATTAAAAGAGAAAAAAGCTATATATTGCAGAATAAAGGAAATTTTCGAAAACAATGTCGCCATATTTTGACTGAAATGGTCCACCTTTACGATTTTGGTTTTTTTTTTCATTTTGACTCTCTTGAATGATTTTATTGTCATTGGGGTTGATAATAAATATTTTTTCATTCTTCCATTCCCTGCTGTAGTATTGAACAAAGACATAAAATATAGAGATTAGGGCCTGTATCCTCATTGATGTGTCAATTCTGCATTATGAAATTGCTCCTGTGATTACTGGCATCTTGAATTCTGATCTCGTTGCCTGAAATACAATGGTAAATATATTTGAGTCGAACCCGAAGGTTGCCTACATATCCCCGTTGCTCCAGGTGCATTTTATGGGGAATCAGACTCAGTGTAGTTTATTTTTTTTGAAGTAACTAAATTTTTTTATTTAATAAAGCAGCTACACTCATATTGAGCTACCTACGTACCCCAGGTGTTACATAGGTGGAGTGATCTCACAGTGCAAGTGTACATGATAATGGGGATTCAAGCTGCACGTAGTTCTCTGATACCAACGAGCTGAAAGATTTTTTTTTTCTCTTTTAAATTTTTTTTTGGGCTAACCTCCTACAGGACGGTTACCGAAGATTTTTCTCCTTCTGTGAGACGATCAAGTAGCTTTGCGGTAGACAAGAACTATGTTGGTGATCTGGTTGATGTGATAGCTGAGCATGACATTGGTTTGTGCCGTGACCATGCAATTGGCGATAATGGCAGTACTTGTGGAGATCAACCAGGTTTTGAACTTTATTGTAAAGATCATGGCATCGATCAGCTTTATATCCAAATTTGGCGACAATAAGCGCAGAGTTTGCTCATATCTGTTCCAGGAAGGGGTAAACAGTGCACATATGATGAGGTTTGGATTATACCTTGGCTCCGAAGACGATCATACACCATACTCAACGGTTCATCTATCTTATCATATACCCTTGGATTTGTGTTGGGAGTTTTAAGATTTTCCCGAGGTCGTTTTTCTTGCAATTTCAGAGGATCGATGTCAAAGCCATATTGTTCCATGTGGCTGAGGGGGATGTACTTGATAGTAACCATGTGACGATAATAGAAATCGTTCAGGTTCCGCAGCAATATGAGCATGAACTCTCGATCTGTAATAGGGAAACGAAGCTGTGTGCGGATATGAGTGCATCTCGAACAAAAGTGCGAGAAAGTTTCTAAGGCGCTCTGACGCAAAGTGACTAGCTTCAGCTTCTTGACATCAGTCTCTTTATGCTCGAAAGCCCAATTGACGAAGGCTTGGCTAGCATTTTCCCAACTAGATCTATCCACATAATCCAAAGAGTAATACAGTCCAAAGCTGGTCCTTCTAAACTCTTGTCAAACATCATGGGGTAATCTTCCTCTGGTATGCCTCATGGGTGCAAGGCATTCACAAATCCAACTAAGTGGACCACAGGATTACCGTTCCCGTCAAATTTTCGGAACTGTGGCAATTCACGATAATGATCCTCGTGTTGATATCCTGGAAAGAGAATCAGTGATTCAATGTGAACTTCTCGGATATGACCTACTACATTAAAGTCCTGGTTAAAATCATAAGTCATCGACCTCTTCTTTGAGTCAATATCATCATCTTGAGGATTGCCGACACAGGATTCTTCCGATGCTTCAACTGACATATCATGAGTGCCGATGCTTGGAACTCCTATTTCTTCCTCATCATCCTCACTATATTCTGGTTCGTTTCTTCAAGACTTACATCTCGGTGTGGTCATTGGAACCTCATTCATCCATGAATTTTCGGGTGCTTCTAGAATACAGGTGGATAAGTATAACCATCCAACCTAGTGCCCTCTACTTCGTTTCGGATACTATACCAATTTTCCGATGTTGGAGATAGTCATAATTTCTGGATCACCAGAAATAGTCACAGCACCCTGCTCGGTGAGAAGCTTTACCTTCTGATGTCGAGTAGAGGCTACTGCTCTATTTTCATGCAGCCATGGTCTTCCTAATAAGAGATTGAAACATGCTTGAATGTCAATGACCATGAATTCCACCTACCTTGCCACGAGACCACATTCCATGAGGAGGCTGATTAAACCCAGTACTTCTCTCTTGGCGTTATCATATGCTCTGACCACCTGGTTGGATGGTACCAGATCTTCTTTTGAATACCCAAGTCTCGTTCGTACACGCAAAGGGAAAACGTTAATCGCAGAGCCATTGTCAATCAATACTCTAGGTATCTCCCATCCATTACAACGTATAGTGATGTGTAACGAATTGTTGTGGTTGATATTATCAGGGAGATCGTTGTTAGTGAACATGAGAGTTCGATCTACCCCATGAATGAGCCCCACCATCTGGTCAGGTATTATGGAAGAGCTTACAGAGGCTTCATTGAGATGCTTTAGAACAACTACCCTATGAGGATGGGAATGCATTAACAACTTCCAGATGGAAACATTAGCATTTACTTCTTTCATGCGCTTGATAGCATCATCTTCTTTATTACTTTCCTCTGTCATTGGCGCTTTGCCCTTCTCCTTGCTTCTCAATACCTCCAAAGGATTTTCATCCTCCAAATGGGATGGTTTAAAATGGCGACCTACTCTAGTCAAATGAGATATATCCACGTACTCCTCATCACTAAGATCCTCGAGGCAGATGAGGCGCCAATATGTATTTAGAGTGGTGTAATGTCCTCCAGTGTTTTTCTCCATAATTTTCAAGACCGAAGAGGCATCTTCATCAGCATCAGAGTCCAAAATGAAGAAGGCACCATCATAATCCAAGGTTCCACACATGTCAGAGAATGGATACTTGTTGAGAGTTAAACTGGGTTTTTACAAAGCATCATTTTGACTTTTTCTTGAGTAGAATAGTCATAGACCAGACACTTGGAACCTGCGGCTATTGGCATTTCATACATTTGAGGAACTGTCTTGCAGATTAACAGGATTGGATCGCATTCATCTGAAGCAGCAGAGATGGTATTAGTGGCAAATGAGGGCTTATGATTAGGAAGGGGGTTTTTTGTGATGTTGGACTGAGAGTCGTTTGGTTTATTGGAAGTGGATCCTAAAGAGAGTTTTCCCTCATCCACAAGGTTTTGAATTTGATGCTTTAGAGCCCTGCAGCTTTTAGTATTATGCCCCGGGCTTTGATGATATCTACAATTTTGGTTCGGATCATAACCAGGGTAAGGATTTTTAGGAGGTGGACGTGGATTCAAGGGTTGAATGAGATTGGCCTTTTTTAGCTTGGAGAGAGCCTGGGAATATGTCATGTTCAAAGGAGTAAAGTTCCTTTGTGGTCGCAACTGGAATGCAGAAGATGCGTCAATGGCATGGATCGCATTAGTGGTCTTAGGAGCTGTTGAATCATTGTTTGGAGTTCTTTTGTTATTTCCAAACTTTGCATTATAAGTAGTGCTGCCAGTAGGTTCATCTTTCTTGATGTCTCCCCTTTTCACAACATCCTTAACTAGAGTTCCGGTAGCAATCAAAGCTTTGAAAGTCGGGAAATATTAGTAGGCCATATGCTTCTGATAGACAGGAAGAAGGTTCTTCACAACCACTTGCAATTGTTCTTCTTCATTAGGCCTACTCATCATTTTGGAGGCTTTGTTTCTCCACCGAGTGATGAATGAAGAAAATGTCTCATTAAAATTTTGAGAAGTGGTCTCCAGATCCCTTTTAGTAACATCAATTTCTTCATTATACATGTACTGGTTTGAAAATTCTCTGACTATATCAGCCCAAGTGGATTTCTTCGTGTTCTCAAGATTGAGGAAACAATGTGCTGCGACACCATCTAAATACTGTTTAAAGAGTTGAGCCATCAAAGATTCTTCCACTCCCCAAGGACTCATTGCCCCTACATATATATTCAGGAAATGGGTGGGGCTACCGGTCCCATTAAACTTTGTCAGATTAGGCATCTTGAAACCATGAGGTAATCGTGCCTTCGGGAAAAGTGTTATCCCATGATTGTACATCAATGGTTCAGCCTTAGTCATGCCTTTTAAGACTTCCTTGAGCTGGACTACTTCTTTCTCGAGCTTAGTGGGAATTTCTCTCTCATTGTTCATAGGCTCAAGGTGAAAAGGTGAAGCTACTTCCGGCTCCGGAGGAGGAGGAGGAGGCATCTGGGTGCTTTGGCGCATTATGCCCAACACAGTTTGTTCAATATTATCCTGTCGGTCAAGCATGGCCTGGACAAGTCCTCGGAGCTCAGTCATTGGATCAGGTGGAGGGGTAGAGTTTTGTTGGTGCTCGTTGTTTGGAATTTGGGACATGTTGCTGAGTCGTGTAGCAGAGAATACAGCTGGTGTAAACAAGGATGACAGTATCACTGAAAGAGAACGTTCACTATGGTCAGAACTTCGGCGAATCAGCCTAGATCCTGAGCGGGCCCAGGCAGAGTTCCTGTAAAATGAGATGAAAAGTTAGCACCAGAATTTTGTCCTGAATTTGTTTCTTCCTTTTTTTTTGGGTTGGGAATGAAAGAAATGATATATTTGAGAATTTTTTTTTGTTTTACCCCAATTTCAGTTATCATTTATTAAAAGGTGTGAAACCTTGACTTTATCATTTGTTTTGGATTTTTCATTAGATTTTTGACTTGTTATTATTTTTTTTAGACTTGGACCCTTTTGTTTTATATTTTCATTTTTTAGACTCATATTTTTGGGATAATACACAAACATTTTTTTTCTAAAATCAATTTGGTGATATCCTTCCATTTCCTGCTGTTATAGAAATAAGAGAAAAGAGGGATAACGATGCTTGTGTCCTCATTTCGGCTAATTATAATGCCCCAGACATCGTTCTTCTTGGTGATCTGCATGTATTGATTACTTTTAAGCGCTGAAACCATAAAAGAAAATATCAAATGCAAAAGGGGCCGCACCCGAAGGTTGCCTACATATCTCCATAAGTGGATTTGGACTTGAGGAAGAAATTTTTCTTGTGATGTTTTTTTTTAATGGAGAATCAGGCCCAACGTAGTTCTGATATATTAAAAATGAAAATTTACATTTTTTTTCTTTTTTTGCAGCTGCACTCGGAAAATGAGTTGCCTACATACCCCTTTTAGTACATTCCATAGTAAAGAAAACTAAGATAGATGCAAACAACGTTAGATTTTTTTTAGGGGATCAAGCCGCACGTAGCTCTACCTACAAAGTACACTAAAAAGCATAACTCATTCGGGTACTTCTCAAACTTTTTCAGAATTCAGTCTGCTGGGCGCCAAGTGATATGGATCCGATGAGAAGATTGAAGATAACCAAATTAGTGGATCTTATGAATTATTGGGCTTGGATCATCTTACAATTGAAGGTTGTGAATAGTGTTTTGATGTTAATTTTATTTGTTAATGATCCATATGAGAGATGGTCATTTCCTACAAATCCTAGTTCTGTTAGGATTTGTGTTGTTTTCCTAGTTCTAGTAGGAATAGGATTCTTAAAATCCTAATCCTAGTAGGATTAGAACTCCTAATTCTGTTAGGAGTATAATAGCTTATAAATTCTAGTTGAGTTAGAAATCCAAATCCTAGTTGGATTAGGAATCTAATTGGAGTAGAGTTATATCTTTAATAGGAGTCTAGTTAGTAGACGCCAAGTTGAGTTTGTTCTACTTGGTTTACTTGGTTTAGGAGTTTGTTATTTCTTTGTTATCTTTTATGTTTTCTAGTCCTAGTATAATTAGTTATTTGCAATGCCTATATAAGGCTTTTTTTCGATCATTAATAAAACAGAGATTATGAGTTTATGAAAGTTTATTTCGTGAGTTTAATTGCTTACAAACCATTAATTAATATTCAGGAGTGTTTATTAGTTAGTGTTAAACAACTTAATTCCAGGAGTGGTTTGAGTGTGTTTAAAAACCATTGAATTCAATTCAGGAGTGATTTGGATTTAGTGCTTGATTAATTAGGCCAGGAGTGACCTAATTGAATCAAAACTCTATTTGATAGTTCAGGAGTGTTCAATCAAATAGTACTATCCTTTTGTTCGAGTGTTATTTGAGTTTGTTCGTCAAAGATTCAACCAAGAAACCATCAAGAACCAATCTTTGTTTCAAGATTCTTGGGAAATTTAAAACTTCACTAAAGCGTGGAATCACGTCCACATCAAATTGGTATCAGAGCTGGTCGAAAGAAAGGCGGAGAAAGGTGCTTGATTTCGTTCCAGATTCATCCAGAAGTTGGTACATTTTGTTCTGTTTCGTTCTCCTACTAGGAAACGAATTTTTCGGAGTTTCTTGATTCTAAATTGGACTATTTCAAGTCTAGTTTTATGTCCTAAAATTTCGCAAAATTTGAAGGTCGTTTGATTCCTTATCGAGACGGTTTTTGTTAGTTGTGTCAGTTTCACTGGAATTTGGCGTAATTGACTTCTGTTGACTACTGCAAGCGTTTGGCTAGGGATTTTTGAATGAAATTTTTACTGTGATCTGGAAACATATAGATTTAAGTTCTGTTAAAATTTCAGAATATTTTGATTTCATTTGGTGGAGTTAGGAATTTTGTAACTTGTTCGATGTTTAGAGAAATCTGGTGCCACGGTTCGAATAAAGGTGCGATTTTTATGTTTGTTTGACTGGACATACGCAATGGGAAGAAATCTCGATGAGTTTGTGTACCACGAACTTAAATACTTAATCACAAGTAGAGATCAAATCGTTAAAGAGATGCAAACCATCTTGAACGACCTAATGTCAAAACTTGAAACTAGGGAAAAGCATGCAATGCAACGGAAGCAAGAAAAACAAATGGAGACAAGTGTTGTTATAAAAGATGACTCCAATGAGAACAAAGTTATACATGAAGTTCTAATTGATGATTCTATCGGCTTGGAAGGGGAAGATGCTACTGATATTGAAGATCATATTGCACACGAGAATATAGTTGTGGAACAAATTCTCGAGGAAAAGCAAGAAGAGCAGATTAGAGAAATTTCTAGCAGTACTTCTCTTGTTGTCAATGTTATTGAAGAGTTGTCCAACAATTCTACTATCTGCAACTTGCCAAGTAAGGTTGTCGTGAGAGATCATGATACTTCGCTAGCTCATTCTTATGGGTTCGACAAGAGTAAGGTTGATCATGATGTTCTACAATTGAGATTCAGTAAAATTCGAGGTCGAATTTTTTTTCAAGAAGGAGAGAATGATATGGATCCGATGAGAAGATTGAAGATAACCAAATTAGTGGATCTTATGAATTATTGGGCTTGGATCATCTTACAATTGAAGGTTGTGAATAGTGTTTTGATGTTAATTTTATTTGTTAATGATCCATATGAGAGATGGTCATTTCCTACAAATCCTAGTTCTGTTAGGATTTGTGTTGTTTTCCTAGTTCTAGTAGGAATAGGATTCTTAAAATCCTAATCCTAGTAGGATTAGAACTCCTAATTCTGTTAGGAGTATAATAGCTTATAAATTCTAGTTGAGTTAGAAATCCAAATCCTAGTTGGATTAGGAATCTAATTGGAGTAGAGTTATATCTTTAATAGGAGTCTAGTTAGTAGACGCCAAGTTGAGTTTGTTCTACTTGGTTTACTTGGTTTAGGAGTTTGTTATTTCTTTGTTATCTTTTATGTTTTCTAGTCCTAGTATAATTAGGTATTTGCAATGCCTATATAAGGCTTTTTTTCGATCATTAATAAAACAGAGATTATGAGTTTATGAAAGTTATTTCGTGAGTTTAATTGCTTACAAACCATTAATTAATATTCAGGAGTGTTTATTAGTTAGTGTTAAACAACTTAATTCCAGGAGTGGTTTGAGTGTGTTTAAAAACCATTGAATTCAATTCAGGAGTGATTTGGATTTAGTGCTTGATTAATTAGGCCAGGAGTGACCTAATTGAATGAAAACCCTATTTGATAGTTCAGGAGTGTTCAATCAAATAGTACTATCCTTTTGTTCGAGTGTTATTTGAGTTTGTTCGTCAAAGATTCAACCAAGAAACCATCAAGAACCAATCTTTCTTTCAAGATTCTTGGGAAATTTAAAACTTCACTAAAGTGTGGAATCACGTCCACATCACCAAGCCATGTATTCTCCTGTTTGAATACGTCTGTTCCACCTCTTAGGATTAGACTAATGTGAAGTACTCGGGTTCTTCTCAACCTTTTTTCGAATTCAGTTTGCTAGGCGCCATGCCATGTATTCTCCTGTTTGAATACGTCTGTTCCACCTCTTAGGATTAGACTAATTTGAAGTACCTGAAGTGTACACACTAAGTCACTAACAATGTTAGTCAATGACTTTTCTTTATTTATGTTTTTAGCAGGAAATGGAAGAATTTCCCCTTTTTTTGAAATAATTATCCCTTTTGATTAGACACAATTTTTTAATTTTTTTAATAAAGATTTTAGACTAGTTTCTCATGTTTTAGACTATACAGTTTTAATTACATTATAATTCCTAAACATGACACGTTTTGAACTCGTGATTATGAGTCTTTTCATTTTTTCTTTTTTTCAAATTTTTTGTTTTATTTTGGGATTATATCTTCAAAACAGAGTTTTTTTTTTTTTTGAAATCAATTTTGTTTTTGGAAAAACCAATTTGAATGAAAAGAATTATGAAGCAAATGTGAGTTTTTTTTTTTGAAAATGGGTGAGCACACACATTTTTTTTGTACATGACACTTGTGATAAATAAACAAGAATACTCTTAATATTTCAATATTCATTTCGGCAGCAATTCAGCTACAGTTAATGATTACTGAAATATTGACCGACTGAAAACGGACTGAGGAATTTTCGAAAACTTTTCACATTATTCAGTAGCTGAAATAAAAGGACATTTGTGTATTGATCCTTGTGTCTTAGAAGTCAACTAAAAGGTGATTCATTTAAGGAGAGATTATGTTAAAGTGGTCTCGAGTCACTTCCATTGTGTCCATCGAGGGTGGACGCTCCGGACAAAGCCGGTCGCAATAGCTCGTGGATGCAGGATTTACGCCCTTAATTCATTAATTTGTCATTCTAAAATTCTGACCCTTGCCAATAGACAGAAATATCATACCTAATAAGAAAATGGTTAAAAAGAGTGCACGTGTATGGATCGATAAACTACCAAGCACATATAATTTTCACATAAGCATGCTATATACAAAATTAAATTGTGAATAGCCATGATTAACTTTGTTTTTTATATATACATATGGAATGGAAAATAACGCATTGCTCAGGTTTAACCTATTATACCTCAAGTGGAAGTAAAGTCCCCAGTGAAGTCGCCAGCCTGTGGTATCCGATTTTTTACTGTCTTAATTAAGGGTCTGAATCCCATGAAAGTCTCTCATTGGACTATGAGTTTTAGAAAACTTTGAAGTCGCCACCCTATTTAATAAATCGTTTTAAAATCAATTTCAAGAAATATCATTTAAAACGATGATGACTTCATATGGATAAGGCTTTTTTGAAAATTGGTCTTTCATACCATGAGATAGGGTTCGGGGTTTAGGTTAAGAGGTGCGAACGTCTGGAACTTGTCTCCTCTTCCGTTCTAAAGAACGGGCTCTTACTAAATGCGTTATTTTCCATTTTAAAGTAATCATGGCTATTAAAAAGAAAGAAAATCACATAGTTTGCACATATACACATCAACCATTTTTATTTAGGACCAATATATCATTTGTACATGGTAGGTTTGACCACTGAAGTTGCACTACGTACCAATCATTACAGGATTGTACTCCACTCATGGATCAAAACCATCGTAGTTCGATCTTATGTCTCACCCTAAATGGCCAATTCCATTGGGGAAGAAAAGAGGAGGCAAATAGATTATGAATAACTCACCTTTTAGAATTAGACAAATCTATTAGGAATAAGGTAATCACTCCAATTAGTGATTGAAATGAGATTAAGATAACCAATTTAATTAGTGATTAAACATGATGGAGGATCAAGATAATCACCTTAATTAGTGATTAAAAATGAAGGAGGAAGTAACCACCTTAATTAGTGATTATTCAACGTTTAAGATAATTACTCTAATTAGTGATTAAATGAGAAAAATAATTAGTGATCACGTTTATGATTTTCAAGAGATCTTAGAAGTTTGCTTCCTAATTTGAAGGCTTTTGAGAAATAATCTTAATTGAAGATTATTAAGTCATTTAGAGAGAGATGATCAATTTGAAATCAAACTTGGAGATTGTGTTTGGCTAATTGGAATTTGGCCATTTAAAGCGAGACACGTGAAACGGCCTAAAATCAATTCAGAGATCATAATTACCAATCTAATTACGTCAAATTATACGATTAATCCATTTGAAGATGGAGAACAAATTTTAAAATGTAGGATGGATCATCATACAATTTAACTTAGTTAGATTTGCAATTATTCCTCTTAATTGAGATTGGGTCATTTAATGCATATACTATGATATATTGGCTCAACATGCAAAATTTGTAACATTGGTTGCTCATTTTATTAAAAAAGAGTTGTGGAATTATTTATGAAAATTATGCATAAACATCTCCATGTTTTTTTATTAATGAGTGATGTAATAACTATTTACAAAGAAATTATTATTACAACAATATGTACAAAATCTATGATCTATACAAATCTTCAATCTTGATCTTCACCATGATACTCCTTGATCTTCATCTCCTTGAATGGGCTTTGGAATTCATGTTTATTTATAAACTTGTGAAAATTAGAGATTAATTAACCTCTTTGATTTTTATGACAATTTTTATTGATTTTTATTTACATGATAAAATGAGTCATTTTAAGAGAAACTTAAAAATTTCATGATTTTTAACTAACATTGTCGTATGAAGAAAACAATTTTTTTTTATGAAAGTTGAGTTAATCATTTTATTTCATTTTCTAGATTGCACTTTTATCCTTGTACTGATTTGTAAAATTCATAACTTTCTGAAGAAAGTGTTAAATTAAGCATGTGATACACCTATAGATAGGTCAGTGAGTTATTTATTGTGTGTCAAAATTTCACAAGCATTTAGTGACAACAAGAATTATAGTGAATTTTATGCCAAAACTAGTCAAAACAGGACCTTTATCAAATTTGTTATTTGAAATATAACTTATTGAACTTAGACTGGAAATTTTCACTTGAATTGGACATTCTAGACACTTTTAAGAATTAGACTGAAAATTTTCACTTGAATTGGACACTTTTAAGACCATTTTTGTTTTATTTTCTTAACTGAAGAGAAAAGCAGTTTTCTAGAATTTAGTAATTTACATGAACGGTTTTGTAAAAATGATATACAATTTTATGAAATTCATATGAATATTATTTTTATGTTTTTGGAAAGCTACTGATATTTTCTTTAAACTTGATGTTTTTAGTTTTATCTAAATGATTTTATTTTAAACTTTATTAACAAGACAAGTTTATGTGGTACTGGACAAAATTAGTTTTGCACAATAAAGTTGTATGATTTTTAATTATTTATACAAAATTATTTTTTTAGAAATTACAAAGCCCAGTTGCTGGAAACATCTTGCACGTCATAGGAAAAATATCAAATCCAATCAACTATTTAGTAAATACAGACGAAAAATTAAATAAATTACGAAATTAAAACTGATTATAATTACAGCATCACATTTTTTTTATGGAGATGTTTATGCACAACTCGTCTTGAATTTTTTTTCATGAAAACATTTTTTGGTGATGAACAACAACTTGATTAAGGAAAATCACATAAACACATTATTTCCTAAGAGTCTCCCCATTAGAGTTGACTATTCTAGGTGGGGTGATTTAAGGTTGGGAACCTATTAGGACTTCCACATACCCACATCACTCCAAAAATAAAAAGAAATAATAAGAAGAAACAAGGAGAAAGTTAGTATGTGATTAAGAAGATAATCAAGAAAATAACAAGAGCTCCAACTTTACCTTGCTAGCTCAATGATGCACTTCCTTTTTTGCAAAATTTTCTTCCTTTTTTGTGATTTTCTTAATTTCTATGTGAGTTTCTAAATCCACTTAATTACTAACTTAACCCCTATTTTTTGTGTTTTTCTTTTGATGAACTTCTTTACTTACTAATTACTTTCCTAACTTTTACTTTCTTTTTCTTGAGTGAGATTTTTTAGAGGAAGTAGAGAAGATGAGAGTAGTATTGAGAAGTAGTGAAATTAAGTTGATTTTAGCTCAACTTGGTTTGAAGTAAAAAAAAGGAGGGTATTTATAGGGAAATGAGGTGATGAGCTAGGGTTTCAAAGAAGTAGAAAATCAGATTTTTTACCCAAAAAATCTAATTTTTCCCGTCCTTAATCACCCTAATGACATCACTCTAATGACCTCACCGTAATGACATCATCAAATCTCTTTGGAAACATAAATATTCTTATTCTTTTTGGATTTTCTCATCAATGAGGCAAAATCAGATATTCATAAAATATTCTTCCATAAAAACATCCTAATACGTAAAAAAATGCATTGAAAAACGTGAAAAACAAAACTGATTAGATCACTGCGCCAAACACATGAGTCTGCGCTTGGCACAGCTCGGTGCGCTAGGCGCAAGGCTCTGCGTCTAGCGCAGGACGCTGTTGTGCGCTAGGCGCACAATCATGCATCTAGCGCATGATCTTGTGCCTGGCGCACACTCGAATCCACCGGAAAAAATCCGGATTCTTCCCTCTTACACATGGAATTTGATTCTTATTCTCACTCCTTTTCATGATTCTTATTCCCTAACTAATGGATAAAGGATTTGATTAGTGGATAAAGAATATTTTCTTATTCTTTATTGAATGAACAATGACTTGACCATCAAGAAAACTCATTACTACCGGTTTTGTGATACGATTAAAATCCCGATGCCTAATTACGACTCGTTTTTTTTTGTCTTTGGAAAGACTAACTTAAGACAATTAACGGAAACTCGTCAAATTAGTAAAGACGAGCATGATTATACTACGAATCATTTTATTAAAACGGTGGTTGTAGTAATTGACAACGACTCACGGAAAATTATATTTCTAAGCCGAAACTGCATGGCTAATATGCAAAAATGGAAAACCATACAGCGAAATGAAACTCGCGCTCCGGAGCGAAACATGCATTTGACGGGGCGCGCGCTCCACGATGCATGACGGTTTTCGTTATTTTTATTTCTTTTCAAAATCTTTATTTATCCCAAAAAGGGGTTCAATATTTGGTGTCTACAATTGTTAACTTGTTTGAATTATAATTAGTAAAGTGTTTACTTACCTCAACTACTATACATTAAAGGCAGGGATAAAGTCTGTCTGATTGTAGTGGGAGGAAGAGCCAAAGGAAGGGAAAGTGTTATTGACAATTCACTCCCTGAACCCCTGCCAAAAAATGCTACTCCTGCTGAACGGAGAGCGAGACAAACCCTAGAGGCTAATTCTGTGCAAGTAACATTTTTTATGCTTGCTTGCATGGAACCAAACTTTCTAAAGCGTTTTAATGCTCTGGATGCATACTCCATTATTCGACAACTGAAAAGTATGTTTTAGAAGAATGCTAGATTGGAGAGGTTTAAAGTTCATTGTTAGCTGTTGGAGTGCAAATTGGGCAAAGGAAACTCGTTGGTCCCACGTGTTCAATATGATTGGACATTCCCAGATCATAGAAAAATTTGGCTTCCCTGATCCCCAAGAACTGGCTACTGATATTGTGATCAAATCCTTGCCCGAAGCTTTTCAAAACTTTTAGTGGAATTCCTACATCCAAGGAGGGGAGACTGCCTTGCAAGAGCTGCATGGTATGCTAACTCAGGATGAGATGAGCTTGCCTACTGAACCTGAACATAAGGATGTTTTATGGTTAGGAAGGATAAGCAGTTTAAGAAGAAAGGGGCTCCTGAGAAGAAGAGCAATGGTACGGCTGTTACCACTGATGACGCTTCTAAGCCAAATGTCAATCCTATGGCTAAAGTAGCAGCACTACATGGGTGCTACCCTTCGCGTAAGATTGGCTACTCGCAACACAGAACTACCCCAAGTATCTGGAGGATAAGAAGAGTGGTGCTTCAACTTCAGGTATCTATGTTATAAAAGTTAATTTAGCTACATCTACTTCTTGGGTATTTGATACCGCTTGTGGATCTCACTTTATTTGTAATGTGCAATGACTGAAAAGTAGGAGCTTGAGCAAAGGTGAAGTAGATCTCTAAGTACGCAATGGCGCAACGGTTGCTGCTTTTGCTGTAGGAATTTATAGTTTACATTTGCCCATAGATTTAATATTAGAACTAAATTATTGTTGTTACTGTCAAGTTATTACCAAGAACATAATTTCCATTCCGGTTTTGATTTGTAAGGTTTTCATTTAATATTAAGAATAATTGTTGTTCTGCATATTCAAATGATTTGTTCTATTTCTCTGCTAAATTATCAAATGGTTTGTATGTGTTAGACTTAGAGACCCACATTTATAACATAGATAGTAAGAAACACAAAACAAATGACTCAAACCCTACTTTACATATGGCATTGTCGATTAGGCCAAATAAGCTCAAAACGCATAGAGAAGTTTCATAAAGATGGACTTCTAGAATCATTTGATGTATGTGAGTTTTTCTTGATGAGGAAAATGATAAAGTCACCTTTTACAATTTCAAATAAAATGGCCAATGATCTTTTCGCTCTCGTACATATTGATGTGTGTGGACCTAGGAGTACTTTGGCTAGGGGTGGGTATAGTTACTTAATAACTTTTACCGATGATGTAAGCAGATTTTGATATATTTACCTCATGCGGCATAAGTCGAAATCCTTTAAAAATTCAAGGAATTCCAAAAAAAAGTACTGAACCAACTTAGGAAGAAAATTAAGGTATGTCGATCCGGTCGTAGTGGTGAATAATTATCTCAAGGATTTGGTGATCATTTAAAAGATTGTGGCATCCTTTCAAAATTGATTCCACCAGGGAAACCACAGTTGAATGGGGTCTCCAAAAGAAACAATGAACTCTATTGGATATGGTTCGATCCATGATGAGTCTTGTTGATCTTCCTATTTCATTATGGGGATTTGCGCTGGAAAGAGCAGCATTCACACTTAACATAGCACCATCTAAAGCAGTAGAAAATACACCATATGAATGAGTACTGGAAACATTCCAAAATTGTCTTTTCTAAGGATATGGGGTTGTGAAGCTTATGTAAAACGTTTACTCTCTGATAAGCTTTCACCCAAATCCGATAAATGTCTCTTTGTGGTTACCCAAATCGAATAAATGTCTCAACAACTAAAGTGAAAATAAAGTGTTCGTTGCACGCAATGGTTTCTTTCTGGAAAATGAGTTTATTTCCAGAAAAACAAGTGGAATTAATGTATATCTTGAAGAAATTCGAGATGAGCCACAAATGGATGAGGTTAACACGTTGTCATAGGCGGCTCGGCATGAAAATGCTCAAGAGGCAGTCCCTCCTACCGTACCTCCTACCATCCTACTTAGAGATACTCCATGCAAAAGTCCCTCAACCTAATGAGGTAGAAACTTCTTCTATTGTTCCCCAACGTAGGTCTAGTAAGACCATCATTCCGTCAAAATGATATATTGATTTCGTTTTGCCTAAAAATTCTGAATTAACGATTTTAGAATCAGAAGAACCTACTAGCTATAAAGATGCGTTGGAGAGTCAAGACTGCGAAAGATGGTTTGAGTCCATGAAATCTGAAATGGATTCCATGTCTGAAAATCAAGTATGGGACTTGTTGATTTGCTTGATGGTGTAAAACCCATTGGATGCAAATTGATTTTCAAACTGAAAACAGACAAGGATGGAAACATTAGTGTTTAAAGCAAGGTTGGTGGCGCTTCAAACAAATTCATGGTATTGACTATGATGAAACATTTTCACCAATAGCCATGTTGAAGTCTATTAGGATAATCTTTGCGATTGCTGCCTTTCATGACTATGAAATATGTCAGATGGATGTTAAAACTGTTTTCTTGAATGGGTTGTTGAAAGAGTATATGTACAGGACAAAACCTCAAGGTTTTGAAGATCCGAAAAATCCAGGGAGGGTATGCAAGCTTAATAAGTCCATTTATGGACTAAAATAAGCATCAAGGATTGGGAACGTCATATTTGATGAGGCAGTCAAGAAATTTGAATTTCTCATAAATGAAGAGGAATCTTGTGTATACAAGAAGTTAAGTGGGAGTAGTATTACTTTTCTGGTCTTGTATATAGACGACATAGTTCTCATAGGAAATGATTAAACCATGCTTGAGTCGGTCAAGGAATGGCTTAAAAATTGTTTCTCCATGAAAGACCTAGGAGAGGTAGAGTACACCTTGGGAATAAAGAACTATAGAGATAGATCGAAAAGGCTGATTGGACTCAGTTGATAGGCTGTCGTACACCTGTCAAAAATAATTCCTAGCAAAACCTTATAACAATGTAGTAGGGTCGAATCCACAGAGAGATGGTCATTTTAATCTAGCTTCTAAGGTATGGAGAAACTAAACAAGATCAGGAATATTGGAATTAAGGTTATTAACTATGAAAATCAAACTAAAAGGATCTAGGGCAATGGTTCACCATGTTTACAACTATAATAATCTATCAAAATATTATCAATAGTTCAATCAATCAGATATCTAGAGCACATGTTAATCCTACGGTCGGGTCTTAACACTCTCAAATCAACATATGCAGTACGGTCGCTAACATAATCAGATTTGCTAATTGTAGGTAAACCTCTAATGTAACACCCCGTAATTTTCACCCTTTATTCTTGGTGTTTATTTACATTAAAATGATATTTTTCGTAAAAATAAATAATTTATTATTTAGATTATTTTGGAACGTGTTGTGAAAATGTGTATATATATTTATATGTTGTGATATATTTCTAAAATGTGTATATATAAGGCATATGTATATATATGTATATTTAATTTATATACTTATGTATTACCTCATGAATGTTTGTATCATGGAAACATTCAACTCTACAACACATAAGAATTCCTTAATGTCAACCTTAGAAATGAATGTCGATGAGTCCTCAAGGTAGTGGAATTGTTGCTCCCCCAAAGAAACCTCAATTGCACTTTCATCGGGTAAATCGCTAGCGCACTCATGTAACCAAAAGCATGGAATACTAAGACTCCGCACCACCTCTGGATCGATAATAAGTGGATTATTTGTCCTAGAAACATTTCCCTTCACCACATTTCGTTCACCTTCATCACGTAAACTTGCTTTCTTATAAGGTGAACATGCCTTCTTTCCCTTCCTGTCATGTGAGTCGGCCTTCCCCCAAACCTAGTAATTAGTTAAAAGTAAAGATATTACTGACTATCAAAGGAACTATAAAAGAAAACACGCATATATATATATATATATGAATGTTAATCATTGTACCTCATCTGAAAACCGCACCAATGCACGTGGCCACAGAACATAACTGCCAAGGGCATCATTTAGTAACTGTAGACCAACTTCTGGCTTCGGCAGCGGAAGAGGTAATTCTTCGAAACCTCACACAATTTCATTGACGGTGACCACATAGTGATTATCATCCACTAACTGGTTATGCAATCGTACTCGGTCACTAGGGGGTCGTGCATGGCCATGAGCTACGAGAATGAAATTACCATCTCCTCCAGCTAATAGTTCACATGGTGTCTCTTCCTGTAAAAAAAACTCTATTTATAATAAGTCTATGAAACAACATATATATAGTAAGAATTTCATGCATTTAAGAACAATAGTTGTTTAACAAAGCAAAGGGATTAAGTGATTACCTTCAACTCGGGTACTACAGGTGGATCAGGCTGGCTAGGTGTAATATCACTACCCTTCTTTAATGCAGCAAAAGTCGGTAAACCCATTTGCTCCAAAATGGCGTTGAAGTTATGTGTCATCTCCTCCCTTAGCTCCTCCCAAATTGCACATTTCATAGCCTCCACATCTACTAACGCTGCCGAATTCACACTACTTACACTTAATTTTGTCGCTGTAGTGTATTGATCACCATATACCTTTCTCAAACCGAGGCGGACACCTCCTACACCCCTCACGCGTCCACTGTGGTCCTTTACTAAAGTTTCGTGCAATGCATCAATGTGTCCTTTAGGAGTGAACTCACCAGTTGCCTCTTTTTCCTTCAAGCCAATCTACATAAGTATTAGAGAGAAATGCTCGTGAGCGCAAAAGTTATATTATATATACCTTATATAACCATATAATTTGTACTTACAATGGCGTTGGCTATCTGTTGTGTTCCGGGAACAGGCAAGACTCTTTTTCCCTTTGCATCAACCCCATGCATCGAACACCACCAATCGAGGACTCTATCTGGTTGCCGAGGCTGTGCAACTGTCGTCGTTGAGCTAGTCCCCGTTGCCGTTGTCGACCCTATTGTGGGGTAATGGCTGAACATCCACTTCTCTCTCGCCTCATTGTACGAATGAGCACCCAAATGATGTTGATACTTCCTAGCTTTTGCACTCGCGCTACTTTTCTCACGACTTGCCTAAAACACACAATTATAAACAAAGGTTAGCTACGGTGTTATACAATAATACTGGATCTAAGTGTATTAAATCTAAATAAAATATTCTTACAATAGCTTGTCGGGTTGTTTTCTTGGCAATAAATGATTCCCACTCTTCAGGTTTGATAGTTTTCCATATTTGAAATGGTAATTTGGATGGTCCAAATGATGTTTCCGGTGAAGCCTCAGGATCGGCTTGTGTTTCTCCGCCGTAGATGTTCTTCTTCTTTGTACCTACTACTTTCCTCCGCTTAGTGATCCACCCAAACACTAACTTAGCCTTGAAATCTCTGAATCTCTGGGCAACCGCGGATAGAAATACATTCTTCTTGGCTTCATCATCTTCGATATTCAATTGATTCTACAAAAAACACAGTTCACAAATTAGTTTTCGTAAATGTTGTAATTTATATGCTATAAGTAATATTACACATATATTTAACTAAATAATTAAGAAACTAAACGTTATTGTACATGAAGCTTACCATGGTATCTTCCCATAGACACCGATTCAATCCCTCGGGCACCTATTCCATGAGTGCAAAATGGAGAGTTTATGCATGCAAATGCCAACTTGCATGCCATACTTTTGACGCCACTTTCCACAAGGTTGACCCATGTTATCGTACTCCAAAATCATATTTGAGTGTTTCCCTAGTGACTTTGTAGGTCCCCTTCCTTTTCTCTTTTTCGTCGCCAATGACTTCCTAGGCATTTGTGCGTTTATTTCTTCACGGCGAGATCGAGACAATTTACCCCGTTCCTTTCTCGCATCGAAAGACTCATCCTCGGTAGTGTGTTCAGCACCACTTGTGCTGTTATCCGTATGCACCTCTGCCATCTCCCTAAAATTGTACAAATATATGCATTAATATAACAAAAAATTAAATTAACATTGCCACTAAGGGGGTGGGGTGTGGGGAGGGTTACGTGTGCAAGGGCCGGCAGTGGGGGGAGGAGAGGGCAGCAGGGGAGGGGGTTACGTGTGTGCAGGGCGGGCGGTGGGGGAGGGCGGCGAGGGGAGGGGGTGTGTAGGGGAGGGCGGCGAGGTGAGGGGGTTACGTGTGCAGGGGCGCGGTGGGGGGGCTGCAGTGGGGGGAGGGGCAGCAGGGAGGGGGGGAGGGTTGGGGCAGCGGTGGGGGAGGGGGCGGCAGAGGCGGGGAGGGGAGGGGGAGGGAGGGGTGTGCGGGGAGGGGAGGGGAGGGGGCGGCGGTGGGGGAGGGGGGGGCGTGCGGTGGGGGGGCATGTGCATGGGATTGGGAGGGCTCCGGCGGTGCGGCCCGGCCCTCCCAGCCCCCTGCACATGCCCCCCTCCCCCGCACGCCCCTCCCATCCCCCACTATGCCCCTTCACACACCTCCCCGCACACCCTCCCCTCCCCCATCCTCTCGTCGCCCCTCCCCCCACTTGCTGCCCTCCCCTCCCCTCCCACTCGCCCGGCCCTCCCCCGCACACGGACCCTCCCCCCACCTGCCGCGCCCTCCCCGGGACACCCCTCCCCCTCCACCTCCCCTCGCCCCACCGGACCTCCCCCATGCACACCTCTCCTCTTGCACATAGTTACATACTAATAAGTTATGAGTTAGATCAACAAAAATAAAATAAAATGACTCGATAAGTACGAATTGGATGTGAAAAGGCAAAATTTGGCCTAAAATGACCTTTTCGTTCCCGAAATGCAACCAACAATAAATGCGAAGCCTAAAAACTCTACACAATAGTTACATTATACCTCATATAATCATGTTCAAAAAGAATTTGGGGTTAAATGACTCGATGAGTACGATTTGGAAGCGAAAAGGCAAAACTAGGCCTAAAATGACCTTTTCGTTCCCGAAATGCAACCAACAACAAATGCAAGCCTAAAACTCTACACAATAGTTACATTATACCTCATATAATCATGTTCAAAAAGAATTTGGGGTTAAATGACTCGATAAGTACGATTCGGAAGCGAAAAGGCTAAAATAGGCCTAAAATGCCTTTTCGTTCCCGAAATGCAACCAACAACAAATGCAAGCCTAAAACTCTACACAATAGTTACATTATACCTCATATAATCATGTTCAAAAAGAATTTGGGGTTAAATGACTCGATAAGTACGATTTGGAAGCGAAAAGGCAAAACTAGGCCTAAAATGACCTATTTGTTCCCGAAATGCAACCAACAACAAACGCAAGCCTAAAACTCTACACAATAGTTACATTATACCTCATATAATCATGTTCAAAAAGAATTTGGGGTTAAATGACTCGATAAGTACGATTTGGAAGCAAAAAGGCAAAACTAGGCCTAAAATGACCTTTTCGTTCCCGAAATGCAACCAACAACAAATGCAAGCCTAAAACTCTACACAATAGTTACATTATACCTCATATAATCATGTTCAAAATGAATTTGGGGTTAAATGACTCGATTAGTGCGATTCGGAAGCGAAAAGGCTAAAATAGGCCTAAAATGCCTTTTCGTTCCCGAAATGCATCCAACAACAAATGCAAGCCTAAAACTCTACACAATAGTTACATTATACCTCATATAATCATGTTCAAAAAGAATTTGGGGTTAAATGACTCGATAAGAACGATTTGGAAGCGAAAAGGCAAAACTAGGCCTAAAATGACCTTTTCGTTCCCGAAATGCAACCAACAACAAATGCAAGCCTAAAACTCTACACAATAGTTACATTATACCTCATATAATCATGTTCAAAAGAATTTGGGGCTAAATGACTCGATAAGTACGATTCGGAAGCAAAAAGGCTAAAATAGGCCTAAAATGCCTTTTCGTTCCCGAAATGCAACCAACAACAAATGCAAGCCTAAAAACTCTACACAATTAGTTACATTATACCTCATATAATCATGTTCAAAAAGAATTTGGGGTTAAATGACTAGATAAGTACGATTCGGAAGCGAAAAGGCTAAAATAGGCCTAAAATGCCTTTTCGTTCCCGAAATGCAACCAACAACAAATGCAAGCCTAAAACTCGACACAATAGTTACATTATACCTCATATAATCATGTTCAAAAAAATTTGGGGTTAAATGACTCGATAAGTACGATTTGGAAGCGAAAAGGCAAAACTAGGCCTAAAATGACCTTTTTGTTCCCGAAATGCAACCAACAACAAATGCAAGCCTAAAACACTACACAATAGTTACATTATACCTCATATAATCATGTTCAAAAAGAATTTGGGGTTAAATGACTCGATAAGTACGATTTGGAAGCGAAAAGGCAGAACTAGGCCTAAAATGACCTTTTCGTTCCCGAAATGCAACCAACAACAAATGCAAGCCTAAAAATCTACACAATAGTTACATTATACCTCATATAATCATGTTCAAAATGAATTTGGGGTTAAATGACTCGATTAGTACGATTCGGAAGCGAAAAGGCTAAAATAGGCCTAAAATGCCTTTTCGTTCCCGAAATGCATCCAACAACAAATGCAAGCCTAAAATTCTACACAATAGTTACATTATACCTCATATAATCATGTTCAAAAAGAATTTGGGGTTAAATGACTCGATAAGTACGATTCGGAAGCGAAAAGGCTAAAATAGGCCTAAAATGCCTTTTCGTTCCCGAAATCCAACCAACAACAAATGCAAGCCTAAAACTTTACACAATAGTTACATTATACCTCATATAATCATGGTCAAAAGAATTTGGGGTTAAATGACTCGATGAGTACGATTTGGAGCGAAATGGCAAAACTAGGCCTAAAATGACCTATTTGTTCCCGAAATGCAACCAACAACAAATGCAAGCCTAAAACTCTACACAATAGTTACATTATACCTCATATATTCATGTTCAAAAAGAATTTGGGGTTAAATGACTCGATAAGTACGATTTGGAAGCGAAAAGGCAAAACTAGGCCTAAAATGAACTTTTCGTTCCCGAAATGCAACCAACAACAAATGCAAGCCTAAAACTCTACACAATAATTACATTATACCTCATATAATCATGTTCAAAATGAATTTGGGGTTAAATGACTCGATTAGTACGATTCGGAAGCGAAAAGGCTAAAATAGGCCTAAAATGCCTTTTCGCTCCCGAAATGCATCCAACAACAAATGCAAGCCTAAAACTCTACACAATAGTTACATTAAACCTCATATAATCATGTTCAAAAAGAATTTGGGGTTAAATGACTCGATAAGTACGATTTGGAAGCGAAAAGGCAAAACTAGGCCTAAAATGACCTTTTCGTTCCCGAAATGCAACCAACAACAAATGCAAGCCTAAAACTTTACACAATAGTTACATTATACCTCATATAATCATGTTCAAAAAGAATTTGGGGCTAAATGACTCGATAAGTACGATTCGGAAGCA
Organism: Beta corolliflora; assembly: GCA_947648045.1. Lineage (NCBI taxonomy): Eukaryota > Viridiplantae > Streptophyta > Magnoliopsida > Caryophyllales > Amaranthaceae > Beta > Beta corolliflora. The sequence continues at coordinate 469,519 of CANSZD010003606.1, forward strand.
AAAAGGCTAAAATAGGCCTAAAATGCCTTTTCGTTCCCGAAATGCAACCAACAACAAATGCAAGCCTAAAAACTCTACACAATAGTTACATTATACCTCATATAATCATGTTCAAAAAGAATTTTGGGTTAAATGACTCGATAAGCACGATTCGGAAGCGAAAAGGCTAAAATAGGCCTAAAATGCCTTTTCGTTCCCGAAATGCAACCAACAACAAATGCAAGCCTAAAACTCTACACAATAGTTACATTATACCTCATATAATCATGTTCAAAAAGAATTTGGGGTTAAATGACTCGATAAGTACGATTTGGAAGCGAAAAGGAGAAACTAGGCCTAAAATGACCTTTTTGTTCCCGAAATGCAACCAACAACAAATGCAAGCCTAAAACACTACACAATTGTTACATTATACCTCATATAATCATGTTCAAAAAGAATTTGGGGTTAAATGACTCGATAAGTACGATTTGGAAGCGAAAAGGAAAACTAGGCCTAAAATGACCTTTTCGTTCCCGAAATGCAACCAACAACAAATGCAAGCCTAAAACTCTACACAATACTTACATTATACCTCATATAATCATGTTCAAAATGAATTTGGGGTTAAATGACTCGATTAGTACGATTCGGAAGCGAAAAGGCTAAAATAGGCCTAAAATGCCTTTTCGTTCCCGAAATGCATCCAACAACAAATGCAAGCCTAAAACTCTACACAATAGTTACATTATACCTCATATAATCATGTTCAAAAAGAATTTGGGGTTAAATGACTAGATAAGTACGATTCGGAAGCGAAAAGGCTAAAATAGGCCTAAAATGCCTTTTCGTTCCCGAAATGCAACCAACAACAAATGCAAGCCTAAAACTCGACACAATAGTTACATTATACCTCATATAATCATGTTCAAAAAGAATTTGGGGTTAAATGACTCGATAAGTACGATTTGGAAGCGAAAAGGCAAAACTAGGCCTAAAATGACCTTTTCGTTCCCGAAATGCAACCAACAACAAATGCAAGCCTAAAACACTACACAATACTTACATTATACCTCATATAATCATGTTCAAAAAGAATTTGGGGTTAAATGACTCGATGAGTACGATTTGGAAGCGAAAAGGCAAAACTAGGCCTAAAATGACCTTTTCGTTCCCGAAATGCAATCAACAACAAATGCAAGCCTAAAACTCTACACAATAGTTACATTATACCTCATATAATCATGTTCAAAAAGAATTTGGGGTTAAATGACTCGATAAGTACGATTCGGAAGCGAAAAGGCTAAAATAGGCCTAAAATGCCTTTTCGTTCCCGAAATGCAACCAACAACAAATGCAAGCCTAAAACTCTACACAATAGTTACATTATACCTCATATAATCATGTTCAAAAGAATTTGGGGTTAAATGACTCGATAAGTACGATTTGGAAGCGAAAAGGCAAAACTAGGCCTAAAATGACCTATTTGTTCCCGAAATGCAACCAACAACAAATGCAAGCCTAAAACTCTACACAATAGTTACATTATACCTCATATAATCATGTTCAAAAAGAATTTGGGGTTAAATGACTCGATAAGTACGATTTGGAAGCGAAAAGGCAAAACTAGGCCTAAAATGACCTTTTCGTTCCCGAAATGCAACCAACAACAAATGCGAAGCCTAAAACTCTACACAATAGTTACATTATACCTCATATAATCATGTTCAAAATGAATTTGGGGTTAAATGACTCGATTAGTACGATTCGGGCGAAAAGGCTAAAATAGGCCTAAAATGCCTTTTCGTTCCCGAAATGCATCCAACAACAAATGCAAGCCTAAAACTCTACACAATAGTTACATTATACCTCATATAATCATGTTCAAAAAGAATTTGGGGTTAAATGACTCGATAAGAACGATTTGGAAGCGAAAAGGCAAAACTAGGCCTAAAATGACCTTTTCGTTCCCGAAATGCAACCAACAACAAATGCAAGCCTAAAACTCTACACAATAGTTACATTATACCTCATATAATCATGTTCAAAAAGAATTTGGGGCTAAATGACTCGATAAGTACGATTCGGAAGCAAAAAGGCTAAAATAGGCCTAAAATGCCTTTTCGTTCCGAAATGCAACCAACAACAAATGCAAGCCTAAAAACTCTACACAATTAGTTACATTATACCTCATATAATCATGTTCAAAAAGAATTTGGGGGTTAAATGACTAGATAAGTACGATTCGGAAGCGAAAAGGCTAAAATAGGCCTAAAATGCCTTTTCGTTCCCGAAATGCAACCAACAACAAATGCAAGCCTAAAACTCGACACAATAGTTACATTATACCTCATATAATCATGTTCAAAAAAAATTTGGGGTTAAATGACTCGATAAGTACGATTTGGAAGCGAAAAGGCAAAACTAGGCCTAAAATGACCTTTTTGTTCCTGAAATGCAACCAACAACAAATGCAAGCCTAAAACACTACACAATAGTTACATTATACCTCATATAATCATGTTCAAAAAGAATTTGGGGTTAAATGACTCGATAAGTACGATTTGGAAGCGAAAAGGCAAAACTAGGCCTAAAATGACCTTTTCGTTCCCGAAATGCAACCAACAACAAATGCAAGCCTAAAACTCTACACAATAGTTACATTATACCTCATATAATCATGTTCAAAATGAATTTGGGGTTAAATGACTCGATTAGTACGATTCGGAAGCGAAAAGGCTAAAATAGGCCTAAAATGCCTTTTCGTTCCCGAAATGCATCCAACAACAAATGCAAGCCTAAAACTCTACACAATAGTTACATTATACCTCATATAATCATGTTCAAAAAGAATTTGGGGTTAAATGACTCGATAAGTACGATTCGGAAGTGAAAAGGCTAAAATAGGCCTAAAATGCCTTTTCGTTCCCGAAATGCAACCAACAACAAATGCAAGCCTAAAACTTTACACAATAGTTACATTAAACCTCATATAATCATGGTCAAAAAGAATTTGGGGTTAAATGACTCGATGAGTACGATTTGGAAGCGAAATGGCAAAACTAGGCCTAAAATGACCTATTTGTTCCCGAAATGCAACCAACAACAAATGCAAGCCTAAAACTCTACACAATAGTTACATTATACCTCATATAATCATGTTCAAAAAGAATTTGGGGGTTAAATGACTCGATAAGTACGATTTCGAAGCGAAAAGGCAAAACTAGGCCTAAAATGAACTTTTCGTTCCCGAAATGCAACCAACAACAAATGCAAGCCTAAAACTCCTAAACAATAATTACATTATACCTCATATAATCATGTTCAAAATGAATTTGGGGTTAAATGACTCGATTAGTACGATTCAGAAGCAAAAAGGCAAAAATAGGCCTAAAATGCCTTTTCGTTCCCGAAATGCAACCAACAACAAATGCAAGCCTAAAAACTCTACACAATAGTTACATTATACCTCATATAATCATGTTCAAAAAGAATTTGGGGTTAAATGACTCGATAAGTACGATTCGGAAGCGAAAAGGCTAAAATAGGCCTAAAATGCCTTTTCGTTCCCGAAATGCAACCAACAACAAATGCAAGCCTAAAACTCTACACAATAGTTACATTATACCTCATATAATCATGTTCAAAAAGAATTTGGGGTTAAATGACTCGATAAGTACGATTTGGAAGCGAAAAGGAGAAACTAGGCCTAAAATGACCTTTTTGTTCCCGAAATGCAACCAACAACAAATGCAAGCCTAAAACACTACACAATAGTTACATTATACCTCATATAATCATGTTCAAAAAGAATTTGGGGTTAAATGACTCGATAAGTACGATTTGGAAGCGAAAAGGCAAAACTAGGCCTAAAATGACCTTTTCGTTCCCGAAATGCAACCAACAACAAATGCAAGCCTAAAACTCTACACAATACTTACATTATACCTCATATAATCATGTTCAAAATGAATTTGGGGTTAAATGACTCGATTAGTACGATTCGGAAGCGAAAAGGCTAAAATAGGCCTAAAATGCCTTTTCGTTCCCCGGAAATGCATTCAACAACAAATGCAAGCCTAAAACTCTACACAATAGTTACATTATACCTCATATAATCATGTTCAAAAAGAATTTGGGGTTAAATGACTCGATAAGAACGATTTGGAAGCGAAAAGGCAAAACTAGGCCTAAAATGACCTTTTCGTTCCCGAAATGCAACCAACAACAAATGCAAGCCTAAAACTCTACACAATAGTTACATTATACCTCATATAATCATGTTCAAAAAGAATTTGGGGCTAAATGACTCGATAAGTACGATTCGGAAGCAAAAAGGCTAAAATAGGCCTAAAATGCCTTTTCGTTCCCGAAATGCAACCAACAACAAATGCAAGCCTAAAAACTCTACACAATTAGTTACATTATACCTCATATAATCATGTTCAAAAAGAATTTGGGGTTAAATGACTAGATAAGTACGATTCGGAAGCGAAAAGGCAAAAATAGGCCTAAAATGCCTTTTCGTTCCCGAAATGCAACCAACAACAAATGCAAGCCTAAAACTCGACCACAATAGTTACATTATACCTCATATAATCATGTTCAAAAAAATTTGGGGGTTAAATGACTCGATAAGTACGATTTGGAAGCGAAAAGGCAAAACTAGGCCTAAAATGACCTTTTTGTTCCCGAAATGCAACCAACAACAAATGCAAGCCTAAAACACTACACAATAGTTACATTATACCTCATATAATCATGTTCAAAAAGAATTTGGGGTTAAATGACTCGATAAGTACGATTTGGAAGCGAAAAAGGCAAAACTAGGCCTAAAATGACCTTTTCGTTCCCCGAAATGCAACCAACAACAAATGCAAGCCTAAAACTCTACACAATACTTACATTATACCTCATATAATCATGTTCAAAATGAATTTGGGGTTAAATGACTCGATTAGTACGATTTGGAAGCGAAAAGGCAAAACTAGGCCTAAAATGACCTTTTTGTTCCCGAAATGCAACCAACAACAAATGCAAGCCTAAAACACTACACAATAGTTACATTATACATCATATAATCATGTTCAAAAAGAATTTGGGGTTAAATGACTCGATAAGTACGATTTGGAAGCGAAAAGGCAAAACTAGGCCTAAAATGACCTTTTCGTTCCCGAAATGCAACCAACAACAAATGCAAGCCTAAAAATCTACACAATAGTTACATTATACCTCATATAATCATGTTCAAAATGAATTTGGGGTTAAATGACTCGATTAGAACGATTCGGAAGCGAAAAGGCTAAAATAGGCCTAAAATGCCTTTTCGTTCCCCGAAATGCATCCAACAACAAATGCAAGCCTAAAATTCTACACAATAGTTACATTATACCTCATATAATCATGTTCAAAAAGAATTTGGGGTTAAATGACTCGATAAGTACGATTCGGAAGCGAAAAGGCTAAAATAGGCCTAAAATGCCTTTTCGTTCCCGAAATCCAACCAACAACAAATGCAAGCCTAAAACTTTACACAATAGTTACATTATACCTCATATAATCATGTTCAAAAAGAATTTGGGGTTAAATCACTCGATAAGTACGATTTGGAAGCGAAAAGGCAAAACTAGGCCTAAAATGAACTTTTCGTTCCCGGAATGCAACCAACAACAAATGCAAGCCTAAAACTCTACACAATAATTACATTATACCTCATATAATCATGTTCAAAATTAATTTGGGGGTTAAATGACTCGATTAGTACGATTCGGAGCGAAAAGGCTAAAATAGGCCTAAAATGCCTTTTCGCTCCCGAAATGCATCCAACAACAAATGCAAGCCTAAAACTCTACACAATAGTTACATTAAACCTCATATAATCATGTTCAAAAAGAATTTGGGGGTTAAATGACTCGATAAGTACGATTTGGAAGCGAAAAGGCAAAACTAGGCCTAAAATGACCTTTTCGTTCCCGAAATGCAACCAACAACAAATGCAAGCCTAAAACTCTACACGATAGTTACATTATACCTCATATAATCATGTTCAAAAAGAATTTGGGGTTAAATGACTCGATAAGTACGATTTGGAAGCGAAAAGGCAAAACTAGGCCTAAAATGACCTTTTCGTTCCCGAAATGCAACCAACAACAAATCCAAGCCTAAAACTCTACACAATAGTTACATTATACCTCATATAATCATGTTCAAAAAGAATTTGGGGTTAAATGACTCGATAAGTACGATTCGGAAGCGAAAAGGCTAAAATAGGCCTAAAATGCCTTTTCGTTCCCGAAATGCAACCAACAACAAATGCAAGCCTAAAACTCTACACAATAGTTACATTATACCTCATATAATCATGTTCAAAAAGAATTTGGGGTTAAATGACTCGATAAGTACGATTTGGAAGCGAAAAGGCAAAACTAGGCCTAAAATGACCTATTTGTTCCCGAAATGCAACCAACAACAAATGCAAGCCTAAAACTCTACACAATAGTTACATTATACCTCATATAATCATGTTCAAAAAGAATTTGGGGTTAAATGACTCGATAAGTACGATTTGGAAGCGAAAAGGCAAAA
>CANSZD010003607.1:0-108776 GCA_947648045.1 Beta corolliflora
GACAATCATGCCACTGGTCCCATTTGTCCTAATGCCTCGCTAAACCCCATTGACTTAAAGTTTTGGGCCCCATTGTCCCTCCTTGTACTAAAAAGCCCAAATTAACCCTAGATCATATGATTTTCGATAATTGCCTAACATGGTTTGGACATTACTAAACCTAATAAGTGGAGGATGTTGTCTCAATCACAATCCATTGGCATTACTCATTAAAAGCAATCCTATGGGGATTGGACGATCATCCTACTTGGTTCCATTAGGCCCGATACCTCACCAAACCCCATTGACTTGAGTTTTGGCCCCCATTATCCTCCTTAATTTAAAAAAACCCCGTATCGACCCGAGATCATATGCTTAGGTAATCACCAAATATAGTTTTGACATTATCAAACCTATTAAGTCTTGGATGACGTTCTCTCAATCCACGATCCATTCCCATTATTCATCAAGCAATACCTCACCGAACCCCATTAACTTAGAGTTTTAGGCCCCCATTGTCCCTCCTTGTACTAAAAAGCCCAAATTAACCCCATATCATATGATTTTCGGTAATTGCCGAACATGGTTTTGGGCATTACTAAACTTGATAAGTGGAGGATGTTCTCTCGATCACGATCCATTCGCATTACTCATTAAGCAATCCTCTAGGGATTGGACAATCAGCCCTTGGTCCCATTGGGCCCGATACCTCACCGAACCCCATTGACTTGAGTTTTGGCCCCCATTATCCCTCCTTAAATTAAAAAGCCCATATCGACCCGAGATCATATGCTTCTAGGTAATCACCGAATATAGTTTTGACATTATCAAACCTACTAAGTCTTGGATGACGTTCTCTCGATCCACGATCCATTCCCATTATTCATCAAGCAATACCTCACCAAACCCCATTAACTTAGAGTTTTAGGCCCCCATTGTCCCTTCTTGAACTAAAAAGCCCGAATTAACCCCATATCATATGATTTTTGGTAATTGCCGAACATGGTTTTGGGCATTACTAAACCTAATAAGTGGAGGATGTTCTCTCGATCACAATCCATTCGCATTACTCATCGAAGCAATCCTCGGGGATTGGACAATCATCTCCTTGGTCCCATTAGTCCCGATACCTCACCCAGACCCCATTGACTTGAGTTTTTGGCCCCCATTGTCCCTCCTTGTACTAAAAAGCCCAAATTAACCCAGATCATATGATTTTCGGTAATTGCCTAACATGGTTTTGGACATTACTAAACCTAATAAGTGGAGGATGTTGTCTCAATCACAATCCATTCGCATTACTCATTAAAGCAATCCTATGGGGATTGGACAATCATGCCTTGGTCCCATTAGGCCCGATACCTCACCCGATCCCCATTGACTTGAGTTTTGGCCCCCGTTATCCCTCCTTAAAGTAAAAGCCCATATCGACCCGAGATCATATGCTTCAGGTAATCACCAAATATAGTTTTGACATTATCAAACCTACTTAAGTCTTGGATGACGTTCTCTCGATCCACGATCCATTCCCATTATTCATCAAGCAATACCTCACCAAACCCCATTAACTTAGAGTTTTAGGCCCCCATTGTCCCTCCTTGAACTAAAAAGCCCAAATTAACCCCATATCAAATGATTTTCGGTAATTGCCAAACATGGTTTTGGGCATTACTAAACCTGATAAGTGGAGGATGTTCTCTCAATCACAATCCATTCGCATTACTCATCAAAGCAATCCTCAGGGGATTGGACAATCATGCCACTGGTCCCATTAGTCCCAATACCTCACCAAACCCCATTGACTTGAGTTTTGGGCCCCCATTGTCCCTCCTTGTACTAAAAAGCCCAAATTAACCCCAGATCATATGATTTTCGGTAATTGCCTAACATGGTTTTGGACATTACTAAACCTAATAAGTGGAGGATGTTCTCTCAATCACAATCCATTCGCATTACTCATTAAAGCAATCCTATGGGGATGGGACAATCATGCCACTAGTCCCATTAGGCCCAATACCTCACCAATCCCCATTGACTTGAGTTTTGGCCCCTCATTATCCCTCTATAAACTAAAAAGCCCATATCAACCCGAGATTATATGCTTCTAGGTAATCACCAAATATAGTTTTGACATTATCAAACCTACTAAGTATTGGATGACGTTCTCTCGATCACGATCCATTCCCATTATTCATCAAAGCAATACCTCACCAAGCCCCTATTAATTTAGAGTTTTAGGCCCCCATTGTCCCTCCTTGTACTAAAAAGCCCAAATTAACCCCATATCATATGATTTTCGGTAATTGCCAAACATGGTTTTGGGCATTTCTAAACCTAATAAGTGGAGGATGTTCTCTCAATCACAATCCATTCGCATTACTCATTAAAGCAATCCTCTGGGATTGGACAATCATGCCACTGGTCCCATTAGTCCCAATACCTCACTAAACCCCATTGACTTGAGTTTTGGGCCCCCATTGTCCCTCCTTGTACTAAAAAGCCCAAATTAACCCTAGATCATATGATTTTCGGTAATTGCCTAACATGGTTTTGGACATTACTAAACCTAATAAGTGGAGGATGTTGTCTCAATCACAATCCATTCGCATTACTCATTAAAGCAATACTATGGGGATTGGACAATCATCTGCCCTTTGGTTCCATTAGGCCCGATACCTCACCGAACCCCATTGACTTGAGTTTTGGCCCCCGTTATCCCTCCTTAATTTAAAAGCCCATATCGACCCGAGATCGTATGCTCTAGGTAATCACCGAATATAGTTTTGACATTATCGAACCTACTAAGTCTTGGATGACGTTCTCTCGATCCCAATCCATTCCCATTATTCATCGAAGCAATACCTCACCAAACCCCATTAACTTAGAGTTTTAGGCCCCCATTGTCCCTCCTTGAACTAAAAAGCCCAAATTAACCCCATATCAAATGATTTTCGGTAATTGCCAAACATGGTTTTGGGCATTACTAAACCTGATAAGTGGAGGATGTTCTCTCAATCACAATCCATTCGCATTACTCATCAAAGCAATTCTCTAGGGATTGGATAATCATGCCACTGGTCCCATTAGGCCCCGATACCTCACGAACCCCGTTGACTTGAGTTTTGGCCCCCATTATCCCTCCTTAATTTAAAAACCCCATATCGACCCGGATCATATGCTTAGGTAATCACCAAATATAGTTTTGACATTATCAAACCTACTAAGTCTTGGATGACGTTCTCTCGATCACGATCCATTCCTATTATTCATCAAGCAATACCTCACCAAACCCCATTAATTTAGAGTTTTAGGCCCCCATTGTCCCTTCTTGTACTAAAAAGCCCAAATTAACCCCATATCATATGATTTTCGGTAATTGCCGAACATGGTTTTGGGCATTACTAAACAATAAGTGGAGGATGTTCTCTCGATCCACAATCCATTCGCATTACTCATCAAAGCGATCCTCGGGGATTGGACAATCATCCTATTGGTCCCATTAGTCCCGATACCTCCACGAAACCCCATTGACTTGAGTTTTGGGCCCCCATTTGTCCCTCCTTGTACTAAAAAGCCCAAATTAACCCCGGATCATATGATTTTCGGTAATTGCCTAACATGGTTTTGGACATTACTAAACCTAATAAGTGGAGGATGTTGTCTCGATCACAATCCATTCGCATTACTCATTAAAGCAATCCTATGGGGATTGGACAATCATGCCGCTTGGTCCCATTGGGCCCGATACCTCACCAACCCCATTGACTTGAGTTTTGGCCCCCATTATCCCTCCTTAAACTAAAAAGCCCATATCGACCCGAGATCATATGCTACAGGTAATCACCAAATATAGTTTTGACATTATCAAACCTATTAAGTCTTGGATGACGTTCTCTCCAATCCATGATCCATTCCCATTATTCATCAAAGCAATACCTCACCCGAACCCCATTAACTTAGAGTTTTAGGCCCCCATTGTCCCTCCCTTGTACAAAAAAAAAGCCCAAATTAACCCCATATCGAATGATTTTCGGTAATTGCCGAACATGGTTTTGGGCATTACTAAACATGATAAGTGGAGGATGTTCTCTCGATCACAATCCATTCGCATTACTCATCGAAGCAATCCTCGGGGATTGGACGATCATGCCTTTGGTCCCGTTAGTCCCGATACCTCACGAACCCCATTGACTTGAGTTTTGGGCCCCCATTGTCCCTCCTTGTACTAAAAAGCCCAAATTAACCCCGGATCATATGATTTTCGGTAATTGCCTAACATGGTTTTGGACATTACTAAACCTAATAAGTGGAGGATGTTGTCTCGATCACAATCCATTCGCATTACTCATTAAAGCAATCCTATGGGGATTGGATGATCATTTGGTCCCATTAGGCCCGATACCTCCCGAACCCCATTGACTTGAGTTTTGGCCCCCATTATCCCTCCTTAAACTAAAAAGCCCGTATCGACCAGAGATTATATGCTTCTAGGTAATCACCAAATATAGTTTTGACATTATCGAACCTACTAAGTCTTGGATGACGTTCTCTCGATCCATGATCCATTCCCATTATTCATCAAAGCAATACCTCACCAAACCCCATTAATTTAGAGTTTTAGGCCCCCATTGTCCCTCCTTGTACTAAAAGCCCAAATTAACCCCATATCCATATGATTTTCGGTAATTGCCAAACATGGTTTTGGGCATTACTAAACCTAATAAGTGGAGGATGTTCTCTCGATCACAATCCATTGGCATTACTCATCAAAGCAATCCTCTGGGGATTGGACGATCATGCTTTGGTCCCATTAGTCCCGATACCTCACTAAACCCCATTGACTTGAGTTTTGGGCCCCCATTTGTCCCTCCTTGTACTAAAAGCCCAAATTAACCCCGGATCATATGATTTTCGGTAATTGCCTAACATGGTTTTGGACATTACTAAACCTAATAAGTGGAGGATGTTGTCTCGATCACAATCCATTCGCATTACTCATTAAAGCAATCCTATGGGGATTGGACAATCATGCCGCTTGGTTCCATTAGGCCCGATACCTCACCAAACCCCATTGACTTGAGTTTTGGCCCCCGTTATCCCTCCTTAAATTAAAAACCCCATATCGACCCGAGATCGTATGCTTTAGGTAATCACCAAATATAGTTTTGACATTATCAAACCTATTAAGTCTTGGATGACGTTCTCTCAATCCACGATCCATTCCCATTATTCATCAAGCAATACCTCACCAAACCCCATTAACTTAGAGTTTTAGGCCCCCATTGTCCCTCCTTGAACTAAAAAGCCCAAATTAACCCCATATCAAATGATTTTCGGTAATTGCCGAACATGGTTTTGGGCATTACTAAACTTGATAAGTGGAGGATGTTCTCTCGATCACAATCCATTCGCATTACTCATCAAAGCAATTCTCTAGGGATTGGACAATCATGCCCTTTGGTCCCGTTAGGCCCGATACCTCACCAAACCCCATTGACTTGAGTTTTGGCCCCCATTATCCCTCCTTAAATTAAAAACCCCATATCGACCCGAGATCATGTGCTTCTAGGTAATCACTAGAATATAGTTTTGACATTATCAAACCTACTAAGTCTTGGATGACGTTCTCTCAATCACGATCCATTCCTATTATTCATCAAAGCAATACCTCACCGAACCCCATTAACTTAGAGTTTTAGGCCCCCATTGTCCCTCCTTGAACTAAAAAGCCCAAATTAACCCCATATCAAATGATTTTTCGGTAATTGCCAAACATGGTTTTGGGCATTACTAAACCTGATAAGTGGAGGATGTTCTCTCAATCACAATCCATTCGCATTACTCATCAAAGCAATCCTCAGGGGATTGGACAATCATGCCCACTGGTCCCATTAGTCCCGATACCTCACGAGCCCCATTGACTTGAGTTTTGGGCCCCATTGTCCCTCCTTGTACTAAAAGCCCAAATTAACCCCGGATCATATGATTTTGGTAATTGCCTAACATGGTTTTGGACATTACTAAACCTAATAAGTGGAGGATGTTGTCTCAATCCGTAATCCATTCGCATTACTCATTAAAGCGATCCTTTGGGGATTGGACAATCATGCCCTTGGTCCCATTAGGCCCCGATACCTCACCAAACCCCATTGACTTGAGTTTTGGCCCCCGTTATCCCTCCTTAAAGTAAAAAGCCCATATCGACCCGAGATCATATGCTACAGGTAATCACCAAATATAGTTTTGACATTATCAAACCTATTAAGTCTTGGATGACGTTCTCTCGATCACAATCCATTCCCATTATTCATCAAAGCAATACCTCACCAAACCCCATTAACTTAGAGTTTTAGGCCCCCATTGTCCCTCCTTGTACTAAAAAGCCCAAATTAACCCCATATCATATGATTTTCGGTAATTGCCAAACATGGTTTTGGGCATTACTAAACCTGATAAGTGGAGGATGTTCTCTCAATCACAATCCATTCGCATTACTCATCAAAGCAATCCTCTGGGGATTGGACAATCATGCCATTGGTCCCATTAGTCCCAATACCTCACCAAACCCCATTGACTTGAGTTTTGGGCCCCCATTGTCCCTCCTTGTACTAAAAAGCCCAAATTAACCCCAGATCATATGATTTTCGGTAATTGCCTAACATGGTTTTGGACATTACTAAACCTAATAAGTGGAGGATGTTGTCTCAATCCACGATCCATTCGCATTACTCATTAAAAGCAATCCTATGGGGATTGGACAATCATGCCCTTTGGTTCCATTAGGCCCCGATACCTCCCCCAACCCCATTGACTTGAGTTTTGGCCCCCATTATCCCTCCTTAAACTAAAAAGCCCATATCAACCCGAGATCATATGCTTTAGGTAATCACCAAATATAGTTTTGACATTATCAAACCTATTAAATCTTGGATGACGTTCTCTCGATCCGCGATCCATTCCCATTATTCATCAAAGCAATACCTCACCAAACCCCATTAACTTAGAGTTTTAGGCCCCCATTGTCCCTCCTTGTACTAAAAAGCCCAAATTAACCCCATATCATATGATTTTCGGTAATTGCCAAACATGGTTTTGGGCATTACTAAACCTAATAAGTGGAGGATGTTCTCTCGATCACGATCCATTCGCATTACTCATCGAAGCAATCCTCGGGGATTGGACAATCATCTGCCTGGTCCCATTAGTCCCGATACCTCCACGAAACCCCATTGACTTGAGTTTTGGGCCCCCGTTGTCCCTCCTTGTACTAAAAAGCCCAAATTAACCCCTGGATCATATGATTTTCGGTAATTGCCTAACATGGTTTTGGACATTACTAAACCTAATAAGTGGAGGATGTTGTCTCGATCACAATCCATTCGCATTACTCATTAAAGCAATCCTATGGGGATTGAACGATCATCTACTTGGTTCCATTAGGCCCGATACCTCACCAAACCCCATTGACTTGAGTTTTGGCCCCCCGATTATCCCTCCTTAAACTAAAAAGCCCATATCAACCGAGATCATATGCTTCTAGGTAATCACCAAATATAGTTTTGACATTATCAAACCTATTAAGTCTTGGATGACGTTCTCTCAATCACGATCCATTCCCATTATTCATCAAAGCAATACCTCACCAAACCCCATTAACTTAGAGTTTTGGCCCCCATTGTCCCTCCTTGTACTAAAAAGCCCAAATTAACCCCGTATCATATGATTTTCGGTAATTGCCGAACATGGTTTTGGGCATTACTAAACCTGATAAGTGGAGGATGTTCTCTCGATCACAATCCATTCGCATTACTCATTAAAGCAATCCTCTAGGGATTGAACGATCATGCCTTGGTCCCATTAGGCCCGATACCTCACCAACCCCATTGACTTGAGTTTTGGCCCCCGTTATCCCTCCTTAAATTAAAAAGCCCATATCAACCCGAGATCATATGCTTAGGTAATCACCAAATATAGTTTTGACATTATCAAACCTACTAAGTACTGGATGACGTTCTCTCAATCACAATCCATTCCCATTATTCATCAAAGCAATACCTCACCAAACCCCATTAACTTAGAGTTTTAGGCCCCCATTGTCCCTCCTTGTACTAAAAAGCCCAAATTAACCCCATATCATATGATTTTCGGTAATTGCCAAACATGGTTTTGGGCATTACTAAACCTAATAAGTGGAGGATGTTCTCTCGATCACGATCCATTCGCATTACTCATCAAGCAATCCTCTGGGATTGGACGATCATGCCCTGGTCCCATTAGTCCCGATACCTCACCAAACCCCATTGACTTGAGTTTTGGGCCCCCATTGTCCCTCCTTGTACTAAAAAGCCCAAATTAACCCCAGATCATATGATTTTCGGTAATTGCCTAACATGGTTTTGGACATTACTAAACCTAATAAGTGGAGGATGTTGTCTCAATCACAATCCATTCGCATTACTCATTAAAAGCAATCCTATGGGGATTGGACAATCATGCCCTTTGGTTCCATTGGGCCCGATACCTCACCCGAACCCCATTGACTTGAGTTTTGGCCCCCGTTATCCCTCCTTAAATTAAAAAGCCCATATCGACCCGAGATCATATGCTTCTAGGTAATCACCAAATATAGTTTTGACATTATCAAACCTATTAAGTCTTGGATGACGTTCTCTCGATCCACGATCCATTCCCATTATTCATCAAAGCAATACCTCACCGAACCCCATTAACTTAGAGTTTTAGGCCCCCATTGTCCCTCCTTGTACTAAAAAGCCCAAATTAACCCCATATCATATGATTTTCGGTAATTGCCAAACATGGTTTTGGGCATTACTAAACCTGATAAGTGGAGGATGTTCTCTCAATCACAATCCATTCGCATTACTCATCAAAGCAATCCTCAGGGGATTGAAATCATCCCCTTGTCCCATTAGTCCTCGATACCTCCCCCGAACCCCGTTGACTTGAGTTTTGGGCCCCCATTGTCCCTCCTTGTACTAAAAAGCCCAAATTAACCCCGGATCATATGATTTTGGTAATTGCCTAACATGGTTTTGGACATTACTAAACCTAATAAGTGGAGGATGTTGTCTCGATCCACGATCCATTCGCATTACTCATTAAAGCAATCCTTTGGGGATTGGACAATCATGCCGCTTGGTCCCGTTAGGCCCGATACCTCACGATCCCCATTGACTTGAGTTTTGGCCCCCGTTATCCCTCCTTAAACTAAAAAAGCCCATATCGACCCGAGATCATATGCTTTAGGTAATCACCAAATATAGTTTTGACATTATCAAACCTACTAAGTCTTGGATGACGTTCTCTCGATCCACGATCCATTCCCATTATTCATCAAAGCAATACCTCACCCGAACCCCATTAATTTAGAGTTTTAGGCCCCCATTGTCCCTCCTTGTACTAAAAAGCCCAAATTAACCCCATATCATATGATTTTCGGTAATTGCCAAACATGGTTTTGGGCATTACTAAACCTAATAAGTGGAGGATGTTCTCTCAATCACAATCCATTCGCATTACTCATCAAAGCAATCCTCTGGGGATTGGACGATCATCTACTTGGTCCCATTAGTCCCGATACCTCCACCAAACCCCATTGACTTGAGTTTTGGGCCCCCATTGTCCCTCCTTGTACTAAAAAGCCCAAATTAACCCCAGATCATATGATTTTCGGTAATTGCCTAACATGGTTTTGGACATTACTAAACCTAATAAGTGGAGGATGTTGTCTCGATCACAATCCCATTCGCATTACTCATTAAAGCGATCCTATGGGGATTGGACAATCATCCTTTTGGTTCCATTGGGCCCGATACCTCACCAAACCCCATTGACTTGAGTTTTGGCCCCCATTATCCCTCCTTAAACTAAAAAGCCCATATCGACCCGAGATCATATGCTTACAGGTAATCACCAAATATAGTTTTGACATTATCAAACCTATTAAGTCTTGGATGACGTTCTCTCGATCACAATCCATTCCCATTATTCATCAAAAGCAATACCTCACCAAACCCCATTAACTTAGAGTTTTAGGCCCCCATTGTCCCTCCTTGTACTAAAAGCCCAAATTAACCCCGTATCATATGATTTTCGGTAATTGCCGAACATGGTTTTGGGCATTACTAAACACGATAAGTGGAGGATGTTCTCTCGATCACGATCCATTCGCATTACTCATCAAGCAATCCTCCGGGGATTGGACGATCATGCCCTTTGGTCCCATTAGGCCCGATACCTCACCGAACCCCATTGACTTGAGTTTTGGCCCCCGTTATCCCTCCTTAATTTAAAAGCCCATATCGACCCGAGATCGTATGCTTCTAGGTAATCACCGAATATAGTTTTGACATTATCAAACCTACTAAGTCTTGGATGACGTTCTCTCGATCACGATCCATTCCCATTATTCATCAAGCAATACCTCACCAAACCCCATTAACTTAGAGTTTTAGGCCCCCATTGTCCCTCCTTGAACTAAAAGCCCCAATTAACCCCATATCATATGATTTTCGGTAATTGCCAAACATGGTTTTGGGCATTACTAAACCTAATAAGTGGAGGATGTTCTCTCGATCCACGATCCATTCGCATTACTCATCGAAGCAATCCTCGGGGATTGGACGATCATGCCCCTTGGTCCCATTAGTCCCGATACCTCACGAACCCCATTGACTTGAGTTTTTGGGCCCCGTTGTCCCTCCTTGTACTAAAAAGCCCAAATTAACCCCCGGGATCATATGATTTTCGGTAATTGCCTAACATGGTTTTGGACATTACTAAACCTAATAAGTGGAGGATGTTGTCTCGATCCACGATCCATTCGCATTACTCATTAAAGCAATCCTATGGGGATTGGACGATCATCCCCTTGGTTCCATTAGGCCCGATACCTCACCGATCCCCATTGACTTGAGTTTTGGCCCCCATTATCCCTCCTTAAAGTAAAAGCCCATATCGACCCGAGATCATATGCTTCAGGTAATCACCAAATATAGTTTTGACATTATCAAACCTATTAAGACTTGGATGACGTTCTCTCAATCCACGATCCATTCCCATTATTCATCGAAGCAATACCTCACCAAACCCCATTAACTTAGAGTTTTAGGCCCCCATTGTCCCTCCTTGTACTAAAAAGCCCAAATTAACCCCATATCATATGATTTTCGGTAATTCCCGAACATGGTTTTGGGCATTACTAAACCTAATAAGTGGAGGATGTTCTCTCGATCACAATCCATTCGCATTACTCATCAAAGCAATCCTCTGGGGATTGGACAATCATGCCCTTTGGTCCCATTAGTCCCAATACCTCCACCAAACCCCATTGACTTGAGTTTTGGGCCCCCGTTGTCCCTCCTTGTACTAAAAAGCCCAAATTAACCCCGGATCATATGATTTTCGGTAATTGCTTAACATGGTTTTGGACATTACTAAACCTAATAAGTGGAGGATGTTGTCTCGATCCACGATCCATTCGCGTTACTCATTAAAGCAATCCTATGGGGATTGGACGATCATCCCTTTGGTCCCATTGGGCCCGATACCTCACCAAACCCCATTGACTTGAGTTTTTGGCCCCTCGTTATCCCTCCTTAAACTAAAAAAGCCCATATCGACCCGAGATCATATGCTTCTAGGTAATCACCAAATATAGTTTTGACATTATCAAACCTACTAAGTCTTGGATGACGTTCTCTCGATCCATGATCCATTCCCATTATTCATCGAAGCAATACCTCACGAAACCCCATTAATTTAGGGTTTTAGGCCCCCATTGTCCCTCCTTGTACTAAAAAGCCCAAATTAACCCCATATCATATGATTTTCGGTAATTGCCAAACATGGTTTTGGGCATTACTAAACCTAATAAGTGGAGGATGTTCTCTCGATCCATGATCCATTCGCATTACTCATCGAAGCAATCCTCTGGGGATTGGACGATCATGCCCTTTGGTCCCGTTAGTCCTAATACCTCACGAGAAACCCCATTGACTTGAGTTTTGGGCCCCATTGTCCCTCCTTGTACTAAAAAGCCCAAATTAACCCCGGATCATATGATTTTCGGTAATTGCCTAACATGGTTTTGGACATTACTAAACCTAATAAGTGGAGGATGTTGTCTCGATCGCGATCCATTCGCATTACTCATTAAAGCGATCCTATGGGGATTGGACGATCATGCCCTTTGGTTCCATTAGGCCCGATACCTCCCGAACCCCATTGACTTGAGTTTTGGCCCCCGTTATCCCTCCTTAAACTAAAAAGCCCATATCGACCCGAGATCATATGCTTCAGGTAATCACCAAATATAGTTTTGACATTATCAAACCTACTAAGTCTTGGATGACGTTCTCTCGATCCACGATCCATTCCCATTATTCATCAAGCAATACCTCACCAAACCCCATTAATTTAGAGTTTTAGGCCCCCATTGTCCCTCCTTGTACTAAAAAGCCCAAATTAACCCCGTATCATATGATTTTCGGTAATTGCCGAACATGGTTTTGGGCATTACTAAACCTAATAAGTGGAGGATGTTCTCTCAATCACAATCCATTCGCATTACTCATCGAAGCAATCCTCTGGGGATTGGACGATCATGCCATTGGTCCCATTAGTCCCAATACCTCACCGAAACCCCATTGACTTGAGTTTTGGGCCCCCATTGTCCCTCCTTGTACTAAAAAGCCCAAATTAACCCCGGATCATATGATTTTCGGTAATTGCCTAACATGGTTTTGGACATTACTAAACCTAATAAGTGGAGGATGTTGTCTCGATCCACGATCCATTCGCATTACTCATTAAAGCAATCCTATGGGGATTGGACGATCATCCTTTTGGTTCCATTAGGCCCGATACCTCACCGAAGCCCCATTGACTTGAGTTTTGGCCCCCATTATCCCTCCTTAAACTAAAAAGCCCATATCGGCCGAGATCGTATGCTTCAGGTAATCACCAAATATAGTTTTGACATTATCAAACCTATTAAGTCTTGGATGACGTTCTCTCGATCCACGATCCATTCCCATTATTCATTAAAGCAATACCTCACCAAACCCCATTAACTTAGAGTTTTAGGCCCCCATTGTCCCTCCTTGTACTAAAAAGCCCAAATTAACCCCATATCATATGATTTTCGGTAATTGCGAAACATGGTTTTGGGCATTACTAAACCTAATAAGTGGAGGATGTTCTCTCGATCACAATCCATTCGCATTACTCATCGAAAGCAATCCTCGGGGATTGGACAATCATGCCCTTTGGTCCCATTAGTCCCGATACCTCACGAAACCCCATTGACTTGAGTTTTGGGCCCCCATTGTCCCTCCTTGTACTAAAAAGCCCAAATTAACCCCGGATCATATGATTTTCGGTAATTGCCTAACATGGTTTTGGACATTACTAAACCTAATAAGTGGAGGATGTTGTCTCGATCACAATCCATTCGCATTACTCATTAAAGCAATCCTATGGGGATTGGGCAATCATCCTGGTTTGGTTCCATTAGGCCCGATACCTCCCGAACCCCATTGACTTGAGTTTTGGCCCCCGTTATCCCTCCTTAAACTAAAAAGCCCATATCGACCCGAGATCATATGCTTTAGGTAATCACCAAATATAGTTTTGACATTATCAAACCTACTAAGTCTTGGATGGCGTTCTCTCGATCCACGATCCATTCCCATTATTCATCAAAGCAATACCTCACCCGAACCCCATTAACTTAGAGTTTTAGGCCCCCGTTGTCCCTCCTTGTACTAAAAAGCCCCAAATTAACCCCGTATCATATGATTTTCGGTAATTGCCGAACATGGTTTTGGGCATTACTAAACCTGATAAGTGGAGGATGTTCTCTCGATCCACAATCCATTCGCATTACTCATCGAAGCAATCCTCGGGGATTGGACAATCATTTGGTCCCGTTAGTCCCGATACCTCCACGAAACCCCATTGACTTGAGTTTTGGGCCCCGTTGTCCCTCGCTTGTACTAAAAAGCCCAAATTAACCCCGGATCATATGATTTTCGGTAATTGCCTAACATGGTTTTGGACATTACTAAACCTAATAAGTGGAGGATGTTGTCTCGATCCACAATCCATTCGCATTACTCATTAAAGCAATCCTATGGGGATTGGACGATCATGCCCTTTGGTTCCATTAGGCCCGATACCTCACGAGCCCCATTGACTTGAGTTTTGGCCCCCATTATCCCTCCTTAAACTAAAAGCCCATATCGACCCGAGATCATATGCTTAGGTAATCACCAAATATAGTTTTGACATTATCAAACCTACTAAGTCTTGGATGACGTTCTCTCGATCCCGATCCATTCCCATTATTCATCAAAGCAATACCTCACCCAAACCCCATTAATTTAGAGTTTTAGGCCCCCATTGTCCCTCCTTGTACTAAAAAGCCCAAATTAACCCCGTATCATATGATTTTCGGTAATTGCCGAGCATGGTTTTGGGCATTACTAAACCTAATAAGTGGAGGATGTTCTCTCGATCCGATCCATTCGCATTACTCATCAAAGCAATCCTCGGGGATTGGACGATCATGCCCTTGGTCCCATTAGTCCCGATACCTCCACCAAACCCCATTGACTTGAGTTTTGGGCCCCCATTGTCCCTCCTTGTACTAAAAAGCCCAAATTAACCCCGGATCATATGATTTTCGGTAATTGGCAAACATGGTTTTGGACATTACTAAACCTAATAAGTGGAGGATGTTGTCCCGATCACGATCCATTCGCATTACTCATTAAAGCAATCCTATGGGGATTGGACGATCATGCCCTTGGTTCCATTGGGCCCGATACCTCACCGAACCCCATTGACTTGAGTTTTGGCCCCCGTTATTCCTCCTTAAACTAAAAAGCCCATATCGACCCGAGATCATATGCTTCAGGTAATCACCAAATATAGTTTTGACATTATCAAACCTATTAAGTCTTGGATGACGTTCTCTCGATCCACGATCCATTCCCATTATTCATCAAAGCAATACCTCACCGAACCCCATTAACTTAGAGTTTTAGGCCCCCATTGTCCCTCCTTGTACTAAAAAGCCCAAATTAACCCCGTATCATATGATTTTCGGTAATTGCAAACATGGTTTTGGGCATTACTAAACCTGATAAGTGGAGGATGTTCTCTCGATCACAATCCATTCGCATTACTCATCGAAGCAATCCTCGGGGATTGGACCGATCATGCCTTTGGTCCCATTAGTCCCGATACCTCCACGAAACCCCATTGACTTGAGTTTTGGGCCCCCATTGTCCCTCCTTGTACTAAAAAGCCCAAATTTACCCCAGATCATATGATTTTCGGTAATTGCCTAACATGGTTTTGGACATTACTAAACCTAATAAGTGGAGGATGTTGTCTCAATCACGATCCATTCGCATTACTCATTAAAGCAATCCTATGGGGATTGAACGATCATGCCCATTTGGTCCCATTAGGCCCGATACCTCACCCGAACCCCATTGACTTGAGTTTTGGCCCCCCATTATCCCTCCTTAAACTAAAAAGCCCATATCGACCCGAGATCATATGCTTACAGGTAATCACCAAATATAGTTTTGACATTATCAAACCTACTAAGTCTTGGATGACGTTCTCTCGATCCACGATCCATTCCCATTATTCATCAAGCAATACCTCACGAAACCCCGTTAACTTAGAGTTTTAGGCCCCCGTTGTCCCTCCTTGTACTAAAAGCCCAAATTAACCCCGTATCATATGATTTTCGGTAATTGCCGAACATGGTTTTGGGCATTACTAAACCTAATAAGTGGAGGATGTTCTCTCGATCACAATCCATTCGCATTACTCATCAAAGCAATCCTCTGGGGATTGGACAATCATCCTTTGGTCCCATTAGTCCCGATACCTCACCGAACCCCATTGACTTGAGTTTTGGGCCCCCGTTGTCCCTCCTTGTACTAAAAAGCCCAAATTAACCCCGGATCATATGATTTTCGGTAATTGCCTAACATGGTTTTGGACATTACTAAACCTAATAAGTGGAGGATGTTGTCTCGATCACAATCCATTCGCATTACTCATTAAAGCGATCCTATGGGGATTGGACCGATCATGCCCTTTGGTTCCATTAGGCCCGATACCTCACGAAACCCCATTGACTTGAGTTTTGGCCCCCGTTATCCCTCCTTAAACTAAAAAGCCCATATCGACCCGAGATCATATGCTTCTAGGTAATCACCAAATATAGTTTTGACATTATCAAACCTGTTAAGTCTTGGATGGCGTTCTCTCGATCCGCGATCCATTCCCATTATTCATCAAAGCGATACCTCACCGAACCCCATTAACTTAGAGTTTTGGGCCCCCGTTGTCCCTCCTTGTACTAAAAAGCCCAAATTAACCCCGTATCATATGATTTTCGGTAATTGCCGAACATGGTTTTGGGCATTACTAAACCTAATAAGTGGAGGATGTTCTCTCAATCACAATCCATTCGCATTACTCATTAAAGCAATCCTATGGGGATTGGACAATCATGCCGCTTGGTCCCATTAGTCCCAATACCTCCACCGGAACCCCATTGACTTGAGTTTTGGGCCCCCAGTTGTCCCTCCTTGTACTAAAAAGCCCAAATTAACCCCGGATCGTATGATTTTCGGTAATTGCCTAACATGGTTTTGGACATTACTAAACCTAATAAGTGGAGGATGTTGTCTCGATCACAATCCATTCGCATTACTCATTAAAGCAATCCTATGGGGATTGAATGATCATCCCTTGGTTCCATTAGGCCCGATACCTCACCCGAACCCCATTGACTTGAGTTTTGGCCCCCATTATCCCTCCTTAAACTAAAAAGCCCGTATCGACCCGAGATCATATGCCACAGGTAATCACCAAATATAGTTTTGACATTATCAAACCTACTAAGTCTTGGATGACGTTCTCTCGATCCACAATCCATTCCCATTATTCATCGAAGCGATACCTCACCGAACCCCATTAACTTAGAGTTTTAGGCCCCCATTGTCCCTCCTTGTACTAAAAAGCCCAAATTAACCCCATATCATATGATTTTCGGTAATTGCCGAACATGGTTTTGGGCATTACTAAACCTAATAAGTGGAGGATGTTCTCTCGATCCACGATCCATTCGCATTACTCATCAAAGCGATCCTCGGGGATTGGACGATCATGCTGCTTGGTCCCATTAGTCCCGATACCTCACGAAGCCCCATTGACTTGAGTTTTGGGCCCCCATTGTCCCTCCTTGTACTAAAAAGCCCAAATTAACCCCGGATCATATGATTTTCGGTAATTGCCTAACATGGTTTTGGACATTACTAAACCTAATAAGTGGAGGATGTTGTCTCGATCACGATCCATTCGCATTACTCATTAAAGCAATCCTATGGGGATTGGACGATCATGCCTTGGTTCCATTAGGCCCGATACCTCACCGATCCCCATTGACTTGAGTTTTGGCCCCCCGTTATCCCTCCTTAAACTAAAAAGCCCATATCGACCCGAGATTATATGCTTCTAGGTAATCACCAAATATAGTTTTGACATTATCAAACCTACTAAGTCTTGGATGACGTTCTCTCGATCCCAATCCATTCCCATTATTCATCGAAGCAATACCTCACCAAACCCCATTAATTTAGAGTTTTAGGCCCCCATTGTCCCTCCTTGTACTAAAAAGCCCAAATTAACCCCGTATCATATGATTTTCGGTAATTGCGAACATGGTTTTGGGCATTACTAAACCTAATAAGTGGAGGATGTTCTCTCAATCCGCAATCCATTCGCATTACTCATCAAAGCAATCCTCCGGGGATTGGACCGATCATCCCTTTGGTCCCATTAGTCCCGATACCTCACGAAACCCCATTGACTTGAGTTTTGGGCCCCCATTGTCCCTCCTTGTACTAAAAAGCCCAAATTAACCCCGGATCATATGATTTTCGGTAATTGCCTAACATGGTTTTGGACATTACTAAACCTAATAAGTGGAGGATGTTGTCCCGATCCACGATCCATTCGCATTACTCATTAAAGCAATCCTATGGGGATTGGACGATCATGCCCTTTGGTTCCATTAGGCCCGATACCTCACCGAAACCCCATTGACTTGAGTTTTGGCCCCCGTTATCCCTCCTTAAACTAAAAAGCCCATATCGACCCGAGATCATATGCTTCTAGGTAATCACCAAATATAGTTTTGACATTATCAAACCTATTAAGTCTTGGATGACGTTCTCTCAATCCACGATCCATTCCCATTATTCATCAAAGCAATACCTCACCAAGCCCCATTAACTTAGAGTTTTAGGCCCCGATTGTCCCTCCTTGTACTAAAAAGCCCAAATTAACCCCGTATCAAATGATTTTCGGTAATTGCCGAACATGGTTTTGGGCATTACTAAACCTGATAAGTGGAGGATGTTCTCTCGATCACAATCCATTCGCATTACTCATCAAGCGATCCTCGGGGATTGGACGATCTTGCCCTTTGGTCCCATTAGTCCCGATACCTCACGAAGCCCCATTGACTTGAGTTTTGGGCCCCCATTGTCCCTCCTTGTACTAAAAAGCCCAAATTAACCCCGGATCATATGATTTTCGGTAATTGCCTAACATGGTTTTGGACATTACTAAACCTAATAAGTGGAGGATGTTGTCTCGATCACAATCCATTCGCATTACTCATTAAAGCGATCCTATGGGGATTGGACGATCATGCCCTTTGGTCCCATTAGGCCCCGATATCTCACGAACCCCATTGACTTGAGTTTTGGCCCCTCATTATCCCTCCTTAAACTAAAAGCCCATATCGACCCGAGATCATATGCTTCGGGTAATCACCAAATATAGTTTTGACATTATCAAACCTATTAAGTCTTGGATGGCGTTCTCTCGATCCGCGATCCATTCCCATTATTCATCAAAGCAATACCTCACCAAGCCCATTAATTTAGAGTTTTGGGCCCCATTGTCCCTCCTTGTACTAAAAAGCCCGAATTAACCCCATATCATATGATTTTCGGTAATTGCCGAACATGGTTTTGGGCATTACTAAACCTAATAAGTGGAGGATGTTCGCTCGATCCACGATCCATTCGCATTACTCATCGAAGCAATCCTCTAGGGGATTGGACGATCATCCCGCTTGGTCCCATTAGTCCCGATACCTCACGAAACCCCATTGACTTGAGTTTTGGGCCCCGTTGTTCCTCCTTGTACTAAAAAGCCCGAATTAACCCCGGATCATATGATTTTCGGTAATTGCCTAACATGGTTTTGTACATTACTAAACCTAATAAGTGGAGGATGTTGTCTCGATCCGCGATCCATTCGCATTACTCATTAAAGCGATCCTATGGGGATTGGACGATCATCTTTGGTTCCATTGGGCCCGATACCTCACCCGAGCCCCATTGACTTGAGTTTTGGGCCCCGATTATCCCTCCTTAAACTAAAAGCCCATATCGACCCGGATCATATGCTTACAGGTAATCACCAAATATAGTTTTGACATTATCAAACCTATTAAGTCTTGGATGACGTTGTCTCGATTACTCAGATCCATTCCCATTATTCATAAAGCGATACCTCACCAAGCCCCATTAACTTAGAGTTTAGGGCCCCGTTGTCCCTCGTTGTACTAAAAAGCCCAAATTAACCCCGTATCATATGATTTTCGATAATTGCCTAACATGGTTTTGTACATTACTAAACCTAATAAGTGGAGGATGTTGTCTCGATCCACGATCCATTAGCATTACTCATTAAAGCGATTCTATGGGGATTGGACGATCATGCCCTTTGGTTCCATTAGGCCCGATACCTCACGAAACCCCATTGACTTGAGTTTTGGCCCCCGTTATCCCTCCTTAAACTAAAAAGCCCATATCGACCCGAGATCATATGCTACAGGTAATCACCGAATATAGTTTTGACATTATCAAACCTATTAAATCTTGGATGACCTTCTCTCGATCCACGATCTATTCCCATTATTGATCAAGTAATACCTCACCCAAACCCCATTAACTTAGAGTTTTAGGCCCCCGTTGTCCCTCCTTTGTACTAAAAGCCTAAATTAACCCCATATCATATGATTTTCGGTAATTGCCAGACATGGTTTTGGGCATTACTAAACCGATAAGTGGAGGATGTTCTCTCGATCACGATCCATTCGCATTACTCATTAAAGCGATCCTCTGGGGATTGGACATGATCATGCCGCTTGGTCCCATTAGGCCCGATACCTCACCGAACCCGATTGACTTGAGTTTTGGTCCCCCGTTATCCCTCCTTAAAGTAAAAAGCCCATATCGACCCGAGATCATATGCTACTAGGTAATCACCAAATATAGTTATGACATTATCAAACTTACTATGTCTTGGATAACGTTCTCTCGATCATAATCCATTCCCATTATTCATCAAAGCAATACCTCACGAACCCCATTAACTTAGAGTTTTAGGCCCCCGTTGTCCCTCCTTGAACTAAAAAGCCCAAATTAACCCCATATCATATGATTTTCGGTAATTGCCGAACATGGTTTTGGGCATTACTAAACCTAATAAGTGGAGGATGTTCTCTCGATCCACGATCCATTCGCATTACTCATCAAAGCAATCCTCTGGGGATTGGAAGATCATGCCCTTTGGTCCCATTAGTCCCTATTACCTCACGAAACCCCATTGACTTGAGTTTTGGGCCCCCGTTGTCCCTCCTTGTACTAAAAAGCCCAAATTAACCCCGGGATCATATGATCTTCGGTAATTACCTAACATGGTTTTGTACATTACTAAACCTAATAAGTGGAGGATGTTGTCACGATCCCTGATCCATTCGCATTAATCATTAAAGCGATCCTTTGGGGATTGGACAATCATGCTTTGGTTCCATTAGGCCCGATACCTCACCGAAGCCCCATTGACTTGAGTTTTGGCCCACGATTATCCCCTCCTTAATCTAAAAAGCCCATATCGACCCGAGATCATATGCTTACGGGTAATTACCAAATATAGTTTTGACATTATCAAACCTATTAAGTCTTGGATGACGTTGTCTCAATCCACGATCCATTCCCGTTATTCATCAAAGCAATACCTCACCGAACCCCATTAACTTAGAGTTTTAGGGCCCCATTGTCCCTCGTTGTACTAAAAAGCCCAAATTAACCCCGTATCATATGATTTTCGATAATTGCCTAACATGGTTTTGTACATTACTAAACTTAATAAGTGGAGGATGTTGTCTCGATCACGATCCATTCGCATTACTCATTAAAGCGATTCTATGGGGATTGGATGATCATCCTTTGGTTCCATTAGGCCTAATAACTCGCGAACCCCATTGACTTGAGTTTTGGCCCCCCGTTATCCCTCCTTAAACTAAAAGCCCATATCACCCGAGATCATATGCTTCTAGGTAATCACCAAATATAGTTTTGACATTATCGAACCTATTAAGTCTTTGGATGACCTTCTCTCGATCACGATCTATTCCCGTTATTGATCGAAGGAATACCTCACCGAGCCCCATTAACTTAGAGTTTTAGGCCCCCATTGTCCCTCCTTGTACTAAAAAGCCTAAATTAACCCCGTATCATATGATTTTCGGTAATTGCGAACATGGTTTTGGGCATTACTAAAACGATAAGTGGAGGATGTTCTCTCGATCCACGATCCATTCGCATTACTCATCAAAGCGATCCTCTAGGGATTGGACGATCATCTTCTTTGGTCCCATTAGGCCCGATACCTCACGAGCCCCATTGACTTGAGTTTTGGTCCCCCGTTATCCCTCCTTAAAGTAAAAAGCCCATATCGACCCGAGATCATATGTACAGGTAATCACCGAATATAGTTTTGACATTATCAAACTTACTAAGTCTTGGATCACGTTCTCTCGATCCGCGATCCATTCCCATTATTCATCAAAGCAATACCTCACCAAACCCCATTAACTTAGAGTTTTAGGCCCCCATTGTCCCTCCTTGAACTAAAAAGCCCAAATTAACCCCATATCATATGATTTTCGGTAATTGCCAAACATGGTTTTGTCCATTACTAAACCTAATAAGTGGAGGATGTTCTCTCGATCCATGATCCATTCGCATTACTCATCGAAGCAATCCTCCAGGGATTGGACAATCTTCTTTTGGTCCCATTAGTCCTATTACCTCACCGAACCCCATTGACTTGAGTTTTGGGCCCCCATTGTCCCTCCTTGTACTAAAAAGCCCAAATTAACCCCAGATCATATGATTTTCGGTAATTGCCTAACATGGTTTTGTACATTACTAAACCTAATAAGTGGAGGATGTTGTCACGATCACGATCCATTCGCATTACTCATTAAAGCAATCCTATGGGGATTGGACGATCATGCCTTTGGTTCCATTAGGCCCGATACCTCCACCAAACCCCATTGACTTGAGTTTTGGCCCCCGATTATCCCTCCTTAATCTAAAAAGCCCATATCGACCCGAGATCATATGCTTAGGTAATTATCAAATATAGTTTTGACATTATCAAACCTATTAAGTCTTGGATGACGTTGTCTCGATCGCGATCCATTCTCATTATTCATCAAAGCAATACCTCACTAAACCCCATTAACTTTGAGTTTTAGGCCCCCATTGTCCCTCCTTGTACAAAAAAAGCCCCGAATTAACCCCGTATCATATGATTTTCGGTAATTGCCGAACATGGTTTTGGGCATTACTAAACACGATAAGTGGAGGATGTTCTCTCGATCGCAATCCATTCGCATTACTCATTAAAGCGATCCTCTGGGGATTGAACGATCCTGCCTTGGTCCCATTAGGCCCGATACCTCACCGAATCCCCATTGACTTGAGTTTTGGCCCCTCGTTATCCCTCCTTAAACTAAAAAGCCCATATCGAGCCGAGATTATATGCTTTAGGTAATCACCGAATATAGTTTTGACATTATCAAACCTACTAAGTCTTGGATGACGTTCTCTCGAATCACGATCCATTCCCATTATTCATCGAAGCAATACCTCACCAACCCCATTAATTTAGAGTTTTAGGCCCCCATTGTCCCTCCTTGTACTAAAAAGCCCAAATTAACCCCATATCATATGATTTTCGGTAATTGCCAAACATGGTTTTGGGCATTACTAAACCTGATAAGTGGAGGATGTTCTCTCGATCCCGATCCATTCGCATTACTCATCAAAGCGATCCTCGGGATTGGACGATCATGCCTTGGTCCCATTAGTCCCGATACCTCACGAACCCATTGACTTGAGTTTTGGGCCCCGATTGTCCCTTTTGTACTAAAAAGCCCAAATTAACCCCGGATCATATGATTTTGGTAATTGCTAACATGATTTTGGACATTACTAAACCTAATAAGTGGAGGATGTTGTCTCGATCAAATCCATTGCATTACTCATTAAAGCAATTATGGGGATTGGACGATCATCTTTTGGTCCCATTAGGCCCGATACCTCACCCGATCCCCATTGACTTGAGTTTTGGCCCCTCGTTATCCTCCATAAAGTAAAAAGCCCATATCGACCCGAGATTATATGCTTCTAGGTAATCACCAAATATAGTTTTGACATTATCAAACCTATTAAGTATTGGATGACGTTCTCTCGAATCACAATCCATTCCCATTATTCATCAAAGCAATACCTCACCGAACCCCATTAATTTAGAGTTTTAGGCCCCTATTGTCCCTCCTTGTACTAAAAAGCCCCAATTAACCCCATATCATATGATTTTCGGTAATTGCGAACATGGTTTTGGACATTACTAAAACCTAATAAGTGGAGGATGTTGTCTCGATCCGCGATCCATTCGCATTACTCATTAAAGCGATCCTCTAGGGATTGAATGATCATGCCATTTGGTCCCATTAGGCCCGATACCTCACCCGAACCCCATTGACTTGAGTTTTGGCCCCCGTTATCCCTCCTTAAAGTAAAAAGCCCATATCGACCCGAGATCATATGCTTCAGGTAATCACCAAATATAGTTTTGACATTATCAAACCTACTAAGTCTTGGATGACGTTCTCTCGATCCACGATCCATTCCCATTATTCATCAAAGCGATACCTCACTAAACCCCATTAACTTAGAGTTTTAGGCCCCATTGTCCCTCCTTGAACTAAAAAGCCCAAATTAACCCCGTATCATATGATTTTCGGTAATTGCGAACATGGTTTTGGGCATTACTAAACCTAATAAGTGGAGGATGTTCTCTCGATCACAATCCATTCGCATTACTCATCAAGCAATCCTCTAGGGATTGGACGATCATGCCCTTTGGTCCCATTAGTCCCGATACCTCCCCGAACCCCATTGACTTGAGTTTTGGGCCCCCGTTGTCCCTCCTTGTACTAAAAAGCCCAAATTAACCCCGGATCGTATGATTTTCGGTAATTGCCTAACATGGTTTTGTACATTACTAAACCTAATAAGTGGAGGATGTTGTCTCGATCCTGATCCATTCGCATTACTCATTAAAGCAATCCTATGGGGATTGGACGATCATGCCACTGGTCCCGTTGGGCCCCGATACCTCCGACCCCGTTGACTTGAGTTTTGGCCCCCGTTATCCCTCCTTAAACTAAAAAGCCCATATCGGCCCGAGATCATATGCTTACAGGTAATCACGAATATAGTTTTGACATTATCGAACCTATTAAGTCTTGGATGGCGTTGTCTCGATCATAATCCATTCCCATTATTCATCAAGCAATACCTCACGAACCCCATTAACTTAGAGTTTTAGGCCCCATTGTCCCTCCTTGTACTAAAAAGCCCAAATTAACCCCGTATCATATGATTTTCGATAATTGCCCAACATGGTTTTGGGCATTACTAAACCTAATAAGTGGAGGATGTTGTCTCGATCCACAATCCATTCGCATTACTCATTAAAGCAATCCTATGGGGATTGAACGATCATGCCCTTTGGTTCCATTAGGCCCGATACCTCACCAAACCCCGTTGACTTGAGTTTTGGCCCCCATTATCCCCTCCTTAAACTAAAAAGCCCATATCGACCCGAGATCGTATGCTTTCAGGTAATCACCAAATATAGTTTTGACATTATCAAACCTATTAAGTCTTGGATGGCGTTTTCTCGATCCCCGATCCATTCCCGTTATTGATCAAAGGAATACCTCACCAAACCCCATTAACTTAGAGTTTTAGGCCCCATTGTCCCTCCTTGTACTAAAAAGCCCAAATTAAACCCGTATCATATGATTTTCGGTAATTGCGAACATGGTTTTGGGCATTACTAAACGATAAGTGGAGGATGTTCTCTCGATCCACGATCCATTCGCATTACTCATCAAAGCGATCCTCTGGGGATTGGACGATCATCTCTTGGTCCCATTGGGCCCGATACCTCCTGAACCCCATTGACTTGAGTTTTGGCCCCTCGTTATCCCTCCTTAAACTAAAAAGCCCGTATCGACCGAGATTATATGCTTCAGGTAATCACCGAATATTGTTTTGACATTATCAAACCTACTAAGTCTTGGATGACGTTCTCTCGAATCACGATCCATTCCCATTATTCATCAAAGCAATACCTCACCGAACCCCATTAATTTAGAGTTTTGGGCCCCCATTGTCCCTCCTTGAACTAAAAGCCCAAATTAACCCCGTATCATATGATTTTCGGTAATTGCGAACATGGTTTTGGGCATTACTAAACCTAATAAGTGGAGGATGTTCTCTCGATCCACGATCCATTCGCATTACTCATCGAAGCGATCCTCCGGGATTGAACGATCATCCTCTTGGTCCCATTAGTCCCGATACCTCACGAAACCCCATTGACTTGAGTTTTGGGCCCCCGTTGTCCCTCCTTGTACTAAAAAGCCCAAATTAACCCCCGGATCATATGATTTTCGGTAATTGCCTAACATGGTTTTGGACATTACTAAACCTAATAAGTGGAGGATGTTGTCTCGATCCCGATCCATTCGCATTACTCATTAAAGCAATCCTATGGGGATTGGACGATCATGCCACTAGTTCCATTGGGCCCGATACCTCACCTGAGCCCCGTTGACTTGAGTTTTGGTCCCCCGTTATTCCTCCTTAACTAAAAAGCCCATATCGACCCGAGATCATATGGTTCCAGGTAATCACCAAATATAGTTTTGACATTATCAAACCTATTAAGTCTTGGATGACGTTCTCTCGATCACGATCCATTCCCATTATTCATCAAAGCAATACCTCACCAAACCCCATTAACTTAGAGTTTTAGGCCCCCATTGTCCCTCCTTGTACTAAAAAGCCCAAATTAACCCCATATCATATGATTTTCGGTAATTGCGAAACATGGTTTTGGGCATTACTAAACCTGATAAGTGGAGGATGTTCTCTCGATCCCGATTCATTCGCATTACTCATAAAGCAATCCTCTAGGGATTGGACATCATCATGCCACTTGGTCCCATTAGGCCCGATACCTCACCGAACCCCATTGACTTGAGTTTTGGCCCCCGTTATCCCTCCTTAAAGTAAAAAGCCCATATCGACCCGAGATCATATGCTTTAGGTAATCACCAAATAATGTTTTGACATTATCAAACCTACTAAGTCTTGGATGACGTTCTCTCGATCCACGATCCATTCCCATTATTCATCAAAGCAATACCTCACCGAACCCCGTTAACTTAGAGTTTTAGGCCCCCATTGTCCCTCCTTGAACTAAAAAGCCCCAATTAACCCCATATCGAATGATTTTCGGTAATTGCGAACATGGTTTTGGGCATTACTAAACTTGATAAGTGGAGGATGTTCTCTCGATCCATGATCCATTCGCATTACTCATAAAGCAATCCTCGGGGATTGGACAATCATGCCTTTGGTCCCGTTAGTCCCGATACCTCACGAACCCCATTGACTTGAGTTTTGGGCCCCAGTTGTCCCTCCTTTGTACTAAAAGCCCCAATTAACCCCGGATCATATGATTTTCGGTAATTGCCTAACATGGTTTTGGACATTACTAAACCTAATAAGTGGAGGATGTTGTCTCGATCCATGATCCATTCGCATTACTCATTAAAAAGCGATCCTATGGGGATTGGATAATCATCTTGCCTTTGGTCCCATTAGGCCCGATACCTCCCGAACCCCATTGACTTGAGTTTTGGCCTCTCGTTATCCCTCCTTAAACTAAAAAGCCCATATCGACCGAGGATCATATGCTACAGGTAATCACCGAATATAGTTTTGACATTATCAAACCTACTAAGTCTTGGATGACGTTCTCTCGATCACGATCCATTCCCATTATTCATCAAAGCAATACCTCACCAAACCCCATTAATTTAGAGTTTTGGGCCCCCATTGTCCCTCCTTGTACTAAAAAGCCCAAATTAACCCCGTATCATATGATTTTCGGTAATTGCCGAACATGGTTTTGGGCATTACTAAACCTAATAAGTGGAGGATGTTCTCTCGATCACAATCCATTCGCATTACTCATGAAAGCGATCCTCCGGGATTGGACCGATCATCTATTTGGTCCCATTAGTCCCGATACCTCCACCCGAACCCCATTGACTTGAGTTTTGGGCCCCGTTGTCCTCCTTGTACTAAAAAGCCCAAATTAACCCCGGATCATATGATTTTCGGTAATTGCCTAACATGGTTTTGGACATTACTAAACCTAATAAGTAGAGGATGTTGTCTCGATCCCCGATCCATTCGCATTACTCATTAAAGCAATCCTATGGGGATTGGACAATGATCATGCCCTTGGTCCCATTAGGCCCGATACCTCCCACGACCCCATTGACTTGAGTTTTGGCCCCCATTATTCCTCCTTAAACTAAAAAGCCCGTATCGACCCGAGATCATATGCTTTTAGGTAATCACCAAATATAGTTTTGACATTATCGAACCTATTAAGTCTTGGATGACGTTTTCTCGATCCACGATCCATTCCCATTATTCATCAAAGGAATACCTCACCCAAACCCATTAACTTAGAGTTTTAGGCCCCGTTGTCCCTCCTTGTACTAAAAAGCCCAAATTAACCCCATATCATATGATTTTCGGTAATTGCCAAACATGGTTTTGGGCATTACTAAACCTAATAAGTGGAGGATGTTCTCTCGATCCCGATCCATTCGCATTACTCATTAAAGCAATCCTATGGGGATTGAATGATCATCTCACTTTGGTCCCATTAGGCCCGATACCTTTCGAACCCCATTGACTTGAGTTTTGGCCCCCGTTATCCCTCCTTAAACTAAAAAGCCCATATCGACCCGAGATCATATGCTTACAGGTAATCACCGAATATAGTTTTGACATTATCAAACCTATTAAGTCTTGGATGACGTTCTCTCGATCACAATCCATTCCCATTATTCATCAAAGCAATACCTCCCGAACCCCATTAATTTAGAGTTTTTAGGCCCCCATTGTCCCTCCTTGCACTAAAAGCCCGAATTAACCCCATATCATATGATTTTCGGTAATTGCAGAACATGGTTTTGGGCATTACTAAACCTAATAAGTGGAGGATGTTCTCTCGATCCATGATCCATTCGCATTACTCATCAAAGCGATCCTCAGGGATTGGAATGATCATGCCCTTTGGTCCCATTAGTCCCGATACCTCACCCAAACCCCATTGACTTGAGTTTTGGGCCCCCATTGTGCCTCCTTGTACTAAAAAGCCCGAATTAACCCCGGATCATATGATTTTCGGTAATTGCCTAACATGGTTTTGGACATTACTAAACCTAATAAGTGGAGGATGTTGTCTCGATCCACGATCCATTCGCATTACTCATTAAAGCAATCCTATGGGGATTGGACGATCATGCCCTGCTTGGTTCCATTGGGCCCGATACCTCACGAAACCCCATTGACTTGAGTTTTGGCCCCCATTATCCCTCCTTAAACTAAAAAGCCCATATCGACCCGAGATCATATGCTTACAGGTAATCACCAAATATAGTTTTGACATTATCGAACCTATTAAGTCTTGGATGACGTTCTCTCGATCCACGATCCATTCCCATTATTCATCGAAGCAATACCTCACCGAACCCCATTAACTTAGAGTTTTAGGCCCCCATTGTCCCTCCTTGTACTAAAAAGCCCGAATTAACCCCGTATCATATGATTTTCGGTAATTGCGAACATGGTTTTGGGCATTACTAAACCGATAAGTGGAGGATGTTCTCTCGATCCACAATCCATTCGCATTACTCATCGAAAGCGATCCTCTAGGGATTGAATGATCATACTTTGGTCCCATTAGGCCCGATACCTCACCGAACCCCATTGACTTGAGTTTTGGCCCCCGTTATCCCTCCTTAAAGTAAAAGCCCATATCGACCCGAGATCATATGCTACTAGGTAATCACCAAATATAGTTTTGACATTATCAAACCCTTACTAAGTCTTGGATGAGCGTTCTCTCGATCCACGATCCATTCCCATTATTCATCGAAGCAATACCTCACCAAACCCCATTAACTTAGAGTTTTAGGCCCCCATTGTTCCTCCTTGAACTAAAAGCCCAAATTAACCCCATATCAAATGATTTTGTAATTTGATGTTTTGGGATTATAATATAAGTAGGATTTTTATTATATTTTACTCAAAAATCAGGATTGGACATAATTTTGGTCTTGGTCCGATACCTCACGAACATTGACTTGAGTTTTGGGCCCGTGTCTCTTTGTCTAAAAGCCCAAATTAACCCCGGATCATATGATTTTCGGTAATTGCCTAACATGGTTTTGGACATTACTAAACCTAATAAGTGGAGGATGTTGTCTCGATCACAATCCATTCGCATTACTCATTAAAGCAATCCTATGGGGATTGGATAATCATGCTATTGGTTCCCATTAGGCCCGATACCTCACCCGAGCCCCATTGACTTGAGTTTTGGCCCCCATTTATTCCCTCCTTAAACTAAAAGCCCATATCGGCCCGAGATCATATGCTACAGGTAATCACCGAATATAGTTTTGACATTGTCAAACCTACTAAATCTTGGATGACGTTCTCTCGATCACGATCCATTCCCATTATTCATCGAAGCAATACCTCACCGAACCCCATTAATTTAGAGTTTTAGGCCCCCGTTGTCCCTCCTTGTACTAAAAAGCCCAAATTAACCCCATATCGTATGATTTTCGGTAATTGCCATACATGGTTTTGGGCATTACTAAACCTAATAAGTGGAGGATGTTCTCTCGATCACGATCCATTCGCATTACTCATCGAAAGCGATCCTCGGGGATTGGAACGATCATCCTTTGGTCCCATTAGTCCCGATACCTCACCCGAAACCCCATTGACTTGAGTTTTGGGCCCCCAGTTATCCCTCTTGTACTAAAAAGCCTCAAATTAACCCCCGGATCATATGATTTTCGGTAATTGCCTAACATGGTTTTGGACATTACTAAACCTAATAAGTGGAGGATGTTGTCTCGATCCTGATCCATTCGCATTACTCATTAAAAAGCGATCCTATGGGGATTGAATGATCATCCTTTGGTTCCATTAGGCCCGATACCTCACCGAGCCCATTGACTTGAGTTTTGGCCCCCGTTATTCCTCGCTAAACTAAAAAGCCCATATCGACCCGAGATCGTATGCCACAGGTAATCACCAAATATAGTTTTGACATTATCAAACCTATTAAGTCTTGGATGATGTTCTCTCGATCACCTAATCCATTCCCATTATTCATCAAGCGATACCTCACCAAAGCCCAATTTAACTTAGAGTTTTAGGCCCCCATTGTCCCTCGTTGTACTAAAAAGCCCAAATTAACCCCGTATCATATGATTTTCGGTAATTGGCGAACATGGTTTTGGGCATTACTAAAACGATAAGTGGAGGATGTTCTCTCGATCCACAATCCATTTGCATTACTCATTAAAGCGATCCTCAGGGATTGGACCTGATCATCTTCGCTTTGGTCTCGTTAGGCCCGATACCTCACGACCCCCAATTGACTTGAGTTTTGGCCCCCATTATCCCTCCTTAAAGTAAAAAGCCCATATCGACCCGAGATCATATGTTTAGGTAATCACCGAATATAGTTTTGACATTGTCAAACCTACTAAATCTTGGATGACGTTCTCTCGATCACCGATCCATTCCCATTATTCATCGAAGCAATACCTCACGAGCCCCATTAACTTAGAGTTTTAGGCCCCCGTTGTCCCTCCTTGAACTAAAAGCCCAAATTAACCCCATATCAAATGATTTTCGGTAATTGCCGAACATGGTTTTGGGCATTACTAAACCTAATAAGTGGAGGATGTTCTCTCGATCCCAATCCATTCGCATTACTCATCGAAAGCAATCCTCGGGGATTGGACAATCATGCCGTTGGTCCATTAGTCCCGATACCTCACGAACCCCATTGACTTGAGTTTTGGGCCCCCGTTGTCCCTCCTTGTACTAAAAAGCCCAAATTAACCCCGGATCATATGATTTTGGTAATTGCCTAACATGGTTTTGGACATTACTAAACCTAATAAGTGGAGGATGTTGTCTCGATCCACGATCCATTCGCATTACTCATTAAAGCGATCCTATGGGGATTGAATAATCATGCTTTGGTCCCATTAGGCCCGATACCTCACGACCCCATTGACTTGAGTTTTGGCCCCCGTTATCCCTCCTTAAACAAAAAAGCCCATATCGACCGAGGATCATATGTTTAGGTAATCACCGAATATAGTTTTGACATTATCAAACCTATTAAGTCTTGGATGAGCGTTCTCTCAATCCACGATCCATTCCCATTATTCATCAAGCAATACCTCACGAAACCCCATTAATTTAGAGTTTTAGGCCCCCGTTGTCCCTCGTTGTACTAAAAAGCCCAAATTAACCCCATATCATATGATTTTCGGTAATTGCCTAACATGGTTTTGGACATTACTAAACCTAATAAGTGGAGGATGTTGTCTCGATCCCAATCCATTCGCATTACTCATTAAAGCAATCCTATGGGGATTGAACGATCATGTCCTTTGGTTCCATTAGGCCCGATACCTCACCGAACCCCATTGACTTGAGTTTTGGCCCCATTATTCCTCCTTAAACTAAAAGCCCATATCGACCCGAGATCATATGCTTACAGGTAATCACCAAATATAGTTTTGACATTATCGAACCTATTAAGTCTTGGATGACGTTCTCTCGATCCACGATCCATTCCCATTATTGATCGAAGCAATACCTCACCCAAACCCCATTAACTTAGAGTTTTGGGCCCCCGTTGTCCCTCCCTTGTACTAAAAAGCCCAAATTAACCCCATATCATATGATTTTCGGTAATTGCGAACATGGTTTTGGGCATTACTAAAAACGATAAGTGGAGGATGTTCTCTCGATCACGATCCATTCGCATTACTCATCGAAGCGATCCTCTGGGGATTGGACGATCATCTTTGGTCCCATTAGGCCCGATACCTCACGAACCCCATTGACTTGAGTTTTGGCCCCCGTTATCCTCCTTAAACTAAAAAGCCCATATCGACCGAGATCATATGCTTACAGGTAATCACCAAATATAGTTTTGACATTATCGAACCTACTAAGTCTTGGATGACGTTCTCTCGATCCACTGATCCATTCCCATTATTCATCGAAGCAATACCTCACCCAAGCCCCATTAATTTAGAGTTTTAGGCCCCGTTGTCCCTCCTTGTACTAAAAAGCCCAAATTAACCCCATATCATATGATTTTCGGTAATTGCCGAACATGGTTTTGGGCATTACTAAACCTAATAAGTGGAGGATGTTCTCTCGATCCCAATCCATTCGCATTACTCATCGAAGCAATCCTCACAGGGATTGGACTGATCATCCCTTTGGTCCCATTAGTCCCGATACCTCACCCGAACCCCATTGACTTGAGTTTTGGGCCCCATTTGTCCCTCCTTGTACTAAAAAGCCCAAATTAACCCCGGATCATATGATTTTGGTAATTGCCGAACATGGTTTTGGACATTACTAAACCTAATAAGTGGAGGATGTTGTCTCGATCCATGATCCATTCGCATTACTCATTAAAGCGATCCTATGGGGATTGGACGATCATGCCCTTGGTTCCATTGGGCCCGATACCTCACGAAACCCCGTTGACTTGAGTTTTGGCCCCCATTATTCCTCCTTAAACTAAAAAGCCCATATCGACCCGAGATCGTATGTTTCTAGGTAATCACCAAATATAGTTTTGACATTATCAAACCTATTAAGTCTTGGATGATGTTGTCTCGATCCTGATCCATTCCCATTATTCATCAAAGCGATACCTCACCAAACCCCATTTTAACTTAGAGTTTTAGGCCCCCATTGTCCCTCCTTGTACTAAAAAGCCCAAATTAACCCCGTATCATATGATTTTCGGTAATTGCGAACATGGTTTTGGGCATTACTAAACACGATAAGTGGAGGATGTTCTCTCAATCATAATCCATTTGCATTACTCATAAAGCGATCCTCCAGGGATTGAATGATCATTCCTTTGGTCCCGTTAGGCCCGATACCTCACCGAAACCCATTGACTTGAGTTTTGGCCCCCGTTTATCCCCTCCTTAAAGTAAAAAGCCCATATCGACCCGAGATCGTATGTTTACAGGTAATCACCAAATATAGTTTTGACATTGTCGAACCTGCTAAGTAATGGATGACGTTCTCTCGATCACGATCCATTCCCATTATTCATCAAAGCAATACCTCCACGAGCCCCATTAACTTAGAGTTTTAGGCCCCATTGTCCCTCCTTGAACTAAAAAGCCCAAATTAACCCCGTATCATATGATTTTCGGTAATTGCCAGACATGGTTTTGGGCATTACTAAACCTAATAAGTGGAGGATGTTCTCTCGATCGCAATCCATTCGCATTACTCATCAAAGCAATCCTCGGGGATTGGACGATCATGCCCTTTGGTCCCATTAGTCCCGATACCTCACCGAACCCCATTGACTTGAGTTTTGGGCCCCGTTGTCCCTCCTTGTACTAAAAAGCCCAAATTAACCCCGGATCATATGATTTTCGGTAATTGCCTAACATGGTTTTGGACATTACTAAACCTAATAAGTGGAGGATGTTGTCTCGATCCCCGATCCATTCGCATTACTCATTAAAGCAATCCTATGGGGATTGGACGATCATCCCTTTGGTTCCATTAGGCCCCGATACCTCACCCGACCCCGTTGACTTGAGTTTTGGCCCTTCGTTATCCCTCCTTAAACTAAAAAGCCCGTATCGACCGAGATCATATGCTTCTAGGTAATCACCAAATATAGTTTTGACATTATCAAACCTATTAAGTCTTGGATGACGTTCTCTCGATCCACGATCCATTCCCATTATTCATCGAAGCAATACCTCACCGAACCCCATTAATTTAGAGTTTTAGGGCCCCGTTGTCCCTCGTTGTACTAAAAAGCCCAA
The DNA here is from genome assembly GCA_947648045.1 of Beta corolliflora. Taxonomy (NCBI): domain Eukaryota; kingdom Viridiplantae; phylum Streptophyta; class Magnoliopsida; order Caryophyllales; family Amaranthaceae; genus Beta; species Beta corolliflora. The sequence continues at coordinate 34,490 of CANSZD010003607.1, forward strand.
ATTAACCCCTTATCATATGATTTTCGGTAATTGCTTAACATGGTTTTGGACATTACTAAACCTAATAAGTGGAGGATGTTGTCTCGATCCACGATCCATTCGCATTACTCATTAAAGCAATCCTATGGGGATTGGACGATCATGCCCTTTGGTTCCATTAGGCCCGATACCTCACGAACCCCGTTGACTTGAGTTTTGGCCCCCATTATTCCTCCTTAAACTAAAAAGCCCATATCGACCCGAGATCGTATGCTTACAGGTAATCACCAAATATAGTTTTGACATTATCGAACCTATTAAGTCTTGGATGACGTTCTCTCGATCCATGATCCATTCCCATTATTGATCGAAGCAATACCTCACGCCAAACCCCATTAACTTAGAGTGGTTTTAGGCCCCATTGTCCCTCCTTGTACTAAAAAGCCCAAATTAACCCCGTATCATATGATTTTGGTAATTGCCGAACATGGTTTTGGGCATTACTAAACACGATAAGTGGAGGATGTTCTCTCGATCACGATCCATTCGCATTACTCATCAAAGCGATCCTCTGGGGGTTGGACAATCATCCCTTTGGTCCCGTTAGGCCCGATACCTCACGAACCCCATTGACTTGAGTTTTGGCCCCCGTTATCCCTCTTTAAACTAAAAAGCCCATATCGACCCGAGATCATATGCTTAGGTAATCACCAAATATAGTTTTGACATTATCAAACCTACTAAGTCTTGGATGACGTTCTCTGAATCCGATCCATTCCCATTATTCATCAAGCAATACCTCACGAACCCCATTAATTTAGAGTTTTAGGCCCCCGTTGTCCCTCCTTGTACTAAAAAGCCCAAATTAACCCCATATCATATGATTTTCGGTAATTGCGGAACATGGTTTTGGGCATTACTAAACCTAATAAGTGGAGGATGTTCTCTCGATCACGATCCATTCGCATTACTCATCAAAGCAATCCTCTAGGGATTGGACGATCATCTTCTTGGTCCCATTAGTCCCAATACCTCACCCGAACCCCATTGACTTGAGTTTTGGGCCCCCATTTGTCCCTCCTTGTACTAAAAAGCCCAAATTAACCCCGGATCATATGATTTTCGGTAATTGCCAGCATGGTTTTGGACATTACTAAACCTAATAAGTGGAGGATGTTGTCTCGATCCACGATCCATTCGCATTACTCATTAAAGCGATCCTATGGGGATTGGACGATCATGCCTTGGTTCCATTAGGCCCGATACCTCACCGAACCCCATTGACTTGAGTTTTGGCCCCCTATTATCCCTCCTTAAACTAAAAAGCCCATATCGACCGAGATCATATGCTTTAGGTAATCACCGAATATAGTTTTGACATTATCGAACCTATTAAGTCTTGGATGACGTTGTCTCGATCACGATCCATTCCCATTATTCATCAAGCAATACCTCACCCGAACCCCATTTAACTTAGAGTTTTAGGCCCCCATTGTCCCTCCTTGTACTAAAAAGCCCAAATTAACCCCGTATCATATGATTTTCGGTAATTGCGAACATGGTTTTGGGCATTACTAAACCGATAAGTGGAGGATGTTCTCTCGATCACAATCCATTCGCATTACTCATCAAAGCAATCCTCTAGGGATTGGAATGATCATGCCTTTGGTCCCATTAGGCCCGATACCTCACGAAACCCCGTTGACTTGAGTTTTGGCCCCCGTTATCCCTCCTTAAAGTAAAAGCCCATATCGACCCGAGATCGTATGCTTCAGGTAATCACCAAATATAGTTTTGACATTATCAAACCTACTAAGTCTTGGATGGCGTTCTCTCGATCCACTGATCCATTCCCATTATTCATCAAAGCAATACCTCACGAACCCCATTAACTTAGAGTTTTAGGCCCCCATTGTCCCTCCTTGAACTAAAAAGCCCAAATTAACCCCATATCAAATGATTTTCGGTAATTGCCGAACATGGTTTTGGGCATTACTAAACCGATAAGTGGAGGATGTTCTCTCGATCCACGATCCATTCGCATTACTCATCGAAAGCAATCCTATGGGGATTGGACGATCATCCACTTGGTCCCATTAGTCCTAATACCTCACGAAACCCCATTGACTTGAGTTTTGGGCCCCGTTGTCCCTCCTTGTACTAAAAAGCCCGAATTAACCCCGGATCATATGATTTTCGGTAATTGCCTAACATGGTTTTGGACATTACTAAACCTAATAAGTGGAGGATGTTGTCTCGATCCACGATCCATTCGCATTACTCATTAAAGCGATCTTATGGGGATTGGACGATCATGCCCTTTGGTCCCATTGGGCCCGATACCTCCCTGAACCCCGTTGACTTGAGTTTTGGCCCCTCATTTATCCCTCCTTAAACTAAAAAGCCCATATCGGCCGAGATCATATGCTTAGGTAATCACCAAATATAGTTTTGACATTATCAAACCTACTAAGTCTTGGATGACGTTCTCTCGATCCACGATCCATTCCCATTATTCATCAAAGCAATACCTCACCGAACCCCATTAATTTAGAGTTTTAGGCCCCCATTGTCCCTCCTTGTACTAAAAAGCCCAAATTAACCCCATATCATATGATTTTCGGTAATTGCTAACATGGTTTTGGGCATTACTAAACCTAATAAGTGGAGGATGTTGTCTCGATCCACGATCCATTCGCATTACTCATTAAAGCGATCCTCTGGGGATTGGATGATCATGCCCTTGGTCCCATTAGGCCCGATACCTCACCGAACCCCATTGACTTGAGTTTTGGCCCCAGTTATTCCTCCTTTAAACTAAAAACCCATATCGACCCCGAGATCATATGTTTTTAGGTAATCACCAAATATAGTTTTGACATTATTAAACCTACTAAGTCTTGGATGACGTTCTCTCGATCCACGATCCATTCCCATTATTCATCAAAACAATACCTCACCAACCCCATTAACTTAGAGTTTTAGGCCCCGTTGTCCCTCCTTGAACTAAAAAGCCCGAATTAACCCGAAATCATATGATTTTCGGTAATTGCCGAACATGGTTTTGGGCATTACTAAACCTAATAAGTGGAGGATGTTCTCTCGATCCCGATCCATTCGCATTACTCATCAAAGCAATCCTCTGGGGATTGAATGATCATCCCCCCTTGTCCATTATTCGTCCCGATACCTCACCAGACCCCATTGACTTGAGTTTTGGGCCCCCGTTGTCCCTCCTTGTACTAAAAAGCCCAAATTAACCCCGGATCATATGATTTTCGGTAATTACCTGAACATGGTTTTGGACATTACTAAACCTAATAAGTGGAGGATGTTGTCTCGATCCATGATCCATTCGCATTACTCATTAAAGCAATCCTATGGGGATTGGACGATCATGCCCTTTGGTTCCATTAGGCCCGATACCTCACCCGAGCCCCATTGACTTGAGTTTTGGCCCCGTTATCCCTCCTTAAACTAAAAGCCCATATCGACCCGAGATCATATGCTTTTAGGTAATCACCGAATATAGTTTTGACATTATCAAACCTATTAAGTCTTGGATGATGTTCTCTCGATCGCGATCCATTCCCATTATTCATCAAAGCAATACCTCACCAAACCCATTTTAACTTAGGTTTTAGGCCCCCATTTGTCCCTCGCTTGTACTAAAAAGCCCAAATTAACCCCGTATCATATGATTTTCGGTAATTGCGAACATGGTTTTGGGCATTACTAAACGATAAGTGGAGGATGTTCTCTCGATCATGATCCATTCGCATTACTCATGAAAGCGATCCTCTAGGGATTGAATGATCATCTCTTGGTCCCATTAGGCCCGATACCTCCCGAAGCCCCATTGACTTGAGTTTTGGCCCCCAGTTATCCCGCCTTAAAGTAAAAGCCCATATCGACCGAGATCATATGCTTTAGGTAATCACCAAATATAGTTTTGACATTATCAGACCTACTAAGTCTTGGATGACGTTCTCTCGATCACGATCCATTCCCATTATTCATCAAAACAATACCTCACCGAACCCCATTAACTTAGAGTTTTAGGCCCCCGTTGTCCCTCCTTGAACTAAAAAGCCCAAATTAACCCAAATCATATGATTTTCGGTAATTGCCGAACATGGTTTTGGGCATTACTAAACCTAATAAGTGGAGGATGTTCTCTCGATCCCGATCCATTCGCATTACTCATCAAGCAATCCTCTAGGGATTGGACAATCATACTTGGTCCCATTAGTCCCGATACCTCACCGAAGCCCCATTGACTTGAGTTTTGGGCCCCATTTGTCCCTCCTTGTACTAAAAAGCCCAAATTAACCCCGAGATCATATGATTTTCGGTAATTGAACATGGTTTTGGACATTACTAAACCTAATAAGTGGAGGATGTTGTCTCGATCCCTGATCCATTCGCATTACTCATTAAAGCGATCCTATGGGGATTGGACGATCATGCCCCTGGTTCCATTGGGCCCGATACCTCACCAAACCCCATTGACTTGAGTTTTGGCCCCGATTATCCCTCCTTAAACTAAAAAGCCCGTATCGACCCGAGATCATATGCTTACAGGTAATCACCAAATATAGTTTTGACATTATCAAACCTATTAAGTCTTGGATGATGTTGTCTCGATCATGATCCATTCCCATTATTCATCAAGCGATACCTCACGAAACCCCATTTATAACTTAGAGTTTTAGGCCCCGATTGTCCCTCCTTGTACTTAAAAGCCCAAATTAACCCCGTATCATATGATTTTCGGTAATTGCGAACATGGTTTTGGGCATTACTAAACGATAAGTGGAGGATGTTCTCTCGATCCATGATCCATTCGCATTACTCGTGAAAGCGATCCTCTAGGGATTGGACGATCATGCCCTTTGGTCCCATTAGGCCCGATACCTCACCCCGAACCCCATTGACTTGAGTTTTGGCCCCCGTTATCCCTCCTTAAAGTAAAAAGCCCATATCGACCCGAGATCGTATGCTTACAGGTAATCACCAAATATAGTTTTGACATTGTCGAACCTACTAAGTAATGGATGACGTTCTCTCGATCCATGATCCATTCCCATTATTCATCAAGCAATACCTCCCGAAGCCCATTAACTTAGAGTTTTAGGCCCCGTTGTCCCTCCTTGAACTAAAAAGCCCAAATTAACCCCGTATCAAATGATTTTCGGTAATTGCGAACATGGTTTTGGGCATTACTAAACGATAAGTGGAGGATGTTCTCTCGATCCGATCCATTCGCATTACTCATCGAAGCAATCCTCAGGGATTGGACGATCATCTCTTGGTCCCGTTGGTCCCGATACCTCACCCGAACCCCGTTGACTTGAGTTTTGGGCCCCGTTGTCCCTCCTTGTACTAAAAAGCCCAAATTAACCCCGGATCATATGATTTTCGGTAATTGCCTAACATGGTTTTGGACATTACTAAACCTAATAAGTGGAGGATGTTGTCTCGATCCCGATCCATTCGCATTACTCATTAAAGCGATCCTATGGGGATTGAATGATCATCCCTTGGTCCCATTAGGCCCGATACCTCTCGAACCCCATTGACTTGAGTTTTGGCCCCTCATTATCCCGTCCATAAACTAAAAAGCCCATATCGACCCGGAGATTATATGCTTACAGGTAATCACCAAATATAGTTTTGACATTATCAAACCTATTAAGTCTTGGATGACGTTCTCTCGATCCATGATCCATTCCCATTATTCATCGAAGAAATACCTCACCAAACCCCGTTAATTTAGAGTTTTTTAGGCCCCGTTGTCCCTCCTTGTACTAAAAAGCCCGAATTAACCCCGTATCATATGATTTTCGGTAATTGCCAACATGGTTTTGGACATTACTAAACCTAATAAGTGGAGGATGTTCTCTCGATCCCCGATCCATTCGCATTACTCATTAAAGCAATCCTATGGGGATTGGACGATCATCCTTTGGTTCCATTAGGCCCGATACCTCCACGAGCCCCATTGACTTGAGTTTTGGGCCCCCGTTATTCCTCCTTAACTAAAAGCCCGTATCGACTCAGATCGTATGTTTTAGGTAATCACCGAATATAGTTTTGACATTATCAAACCTATTAAGTCTTGGATGGCGTTCTCTCGATCCTGATCCATTCCCATTATTCATCAAGCAATACCTCACCAAACCCCATTAACTTAGAGTTTTAGGCCCCATTGTCCCTCCTTGTACTAAAAAGCCCAAATTAACCCCATATCATATGATTTTCGGTAATTGCGAACATGGTTTTGGGCATTACTAAACGATAAGTGGAGGATGTTCTCTCGATCCACGATCCATTCGCATTACTCATGAAAGCGATCCTCCAGGGATTGGACGATCATCTCTTTGGTCCCATTGGGCCCGATACCTCACGAAACCCCATTGACTTGAGTTTTGGCCCCCGTTATCCCTCCTTAAAGTAAAAAGCCCATATCGACCCGAGATCATATGCTTACAGGTAATCACCAAATATAGTTTTGACATTATCAAACCTACTAAATCTTGGATGACGTTCTCTCGATCCATGATCCATTCCCATTATTCATCAAAGCAATACCTCACCCGAACCCCATTAACTTAGAGTTTTAGGCCCCCGTTGTCCCTCCTTGAACTAAAAAGCCCCAATTAACCCCAAATCATATGATTTTCGGTAATTGCCGAACATGGTTTTGGGCATTACTAAACCTGATAAGTGGAGGATGTTCTCTCGATCACGATCCATTCGCATTACTCATCAAGCAATCCTAAGGGGATTGGACGATCATGCTTGGTCCCGTTAGTCCTAATACCTCACGAACCCCATTGACTTGAGTTTTGGGCCCCGTTGTCCCCTCCTTGTACTAAAAAGCCCAATTAACCCGGATCATATGATTTTCGGTAATTGCCTAACATGGTTTTGGACATTACTAAACCTAATAAGTGGAGGATGTTGTCTCGATCCATGATCCATTCGCATTACTCATTAAAGCGATCCTATGGGGATTGGACGATCATCCCTTTGGTCCCATTAGGCCCGATACCTCACGACCCCGTTGACTTGAGTTTTGGCCCCCCATTATCCCTCCTTAAACTAAAAAGCCCATATCGCCCGAGATCATATGTTTAGGTAATCACCAAATATAGTTATGACATTTTCAAACCTATTAAGTCTTGGATGGCGTTCTCTCGATCCCCTGATCCATTCCCATTATTCATCGAAGCAATACCTCACCAAACCCCATTAATTTAGAGTTTTAGGCCCCGTTGTCCCTCCTTGTACTAAAAAGCCCAAATTAACCCCGTATCATATGATTTTCGGTAATTGCTAACATGGTTTTGGACATTACTAAACCTAATAAGTGGAGGATGTTGTCTCGATCCTGATCCATTCGCATTACTCATTAAAGCGATCCTATGGGGATTGGATGATCATCTTCTTGGTTCCATTAGGCCCGATACCTCACCCGAGCCCCATTGACTTGAGTTTTGGCCCCCGTTATTCCTCCTTAACTAAAAAGCCCATATCGACCCGAGATCATATGCTTAGGTAATCACCAAATATAGTTTTGACATTATCGAACCTATTAAGTCTTGGATGGCGTTCTCTCGATCCGCGATCCATTCCCATTATTCATCGAAGCGATACCTCACCCGAACCCCATTAACTTAGAGTTTTAGGCCCCCGATTGTCCCTCCTTGTACTAAAAAGCCCAATTAACCCCGTATCATATGATTTTCGGTAATTGCGAACATGGTTTTGGGCATTACTAACACGATAAGTGGAGGATGTTCTCTCGATCCTGATCCATTCGCATTACTCATCAAAGCGATCCTCTGGGGATTGAATGATCATCTTATTTGGTCCCGTTAGGCCCGATACCTCACCGAACCCCATTGACTTGAGTTTTGGCCCCCGTTATCCCTCCTTAAAGTAAAAAGCCCATATCGACCCGAGATCGTATATTTAGGTAATCACCAAATATAGTTTTGACATTATCAAACCTACTAAGTCTTGGATGACGTTCTCTCGATCCACGATCCATTGCCATTATTCATCAAAGCAATACCTCCACCGAGCCCCAGTTAACTTAGAGTTTTAGGCCCCATTGTCCCTCGCTTGAACTAAAAGCCCGAATTAACCCCAAATCATATGATTTTCGGTAATTGCGAACATGGTTTTGGGCATTACTAAACCTAATAAGTGGAGGATGTTCTCTCGATCCCCGATCCATTCGCATTACTCATCAAGCAATCCTCAGGGATTGACATGATCATGCCTTGGTCCCGTTAGTCCCGATACCTCACCCGAACCCCATTGACTTGAGTTTTGGGCCCCGATTGTCCCTCCTTGTACTAAAAAGCCCAAATTAACCCCGGATCATATGATTTTCGGTAATTGCCGAACATGGTTTTGGACATTACTAAACCTAATAAGTGGAGGATGTTGTCTCGATCACTGATCCATTCGCATTACTCATTAAAGCAATCCTATGGGGATTGAACCGATCATGCCTTTGGTTCCGTTGGGCCCGATACCTCCCCGAGCCCATTGACTTGAGTTTTGGCCCCGATTATCCCTCGCTTAAACTAAAAGCCCATATCAACCGAGATCATTTGCTACAGGTAATCACCGAATATAGTTTTGACATTATCGAACCTATTAAGTCTTGGATGATGTTCTCTCGATCCGATCCATTCCCATTATTCATCGAAGCAATACCTCACCACCCATTTAACTTAGAGTTTTAGGCCCCGTTTGTCCCTCCTTGTACTAAAAAGCCCCAATTAACCCCGTATCATATGATTTTCGGTAATTGCCGAACATGGTTTTGGGCATTACTAAACCTGATAAGTGGAGGATGTTCTCTCGATCCACGATCCATTCGCATTACTCGTGAAAGCGATCCTCTAGGGATTGGACGATCATCTACTTGGTCCCATTAGGCCCGATACCTCACGAACCCCGTTGACTTGAGTTTTGGCCCCCGTTATCCCTCCTTAAAGTAAAAGCCCATATCGACCCGAGATCATATGCTTAGGTAATCACCGAATATAGTTTTGACATTATCGAACCTACTAAATGGATGACGTTCTATCAATCCAATGATCCATTCCCATTATTCATCAAAGCAATACCTCACGAAACCCCATTAACTTAGAGTTTTAGGCCCCCATTGTCCCTCCTTGAACTAAAAAGCCCAATTAACCCCCGTATCATATGATTTTCGGTAATTGCGAACATGGTTTTGGGCATTACTAAACCGATAAGTGGAGGATGTTCTCTCGATCCACAATCCATTCGCATTACTCATCGAAAGCGATCCTCTAGGGATTGAACGATCATCTGCATTGGTCCCATTAGGCCCGATACCTCACCGAAGCCCCATTGACTTGAGTTTTGGCCCCCGTTATCCCTCCTTAAACTAAAAGCCCGTATCGACCCGAGATCATATGCTTAGGTAATCACCAAATATAGTTTTGACATTATCAAACCTACTAAGTCTTGGATGACGTTCTCTCGATCCACGATCCATTCCCATTATTCATCAAAGCAATACCTCACCCGAACCCCATTAACTTAGAGTTTTAGGCCCCCATTGTCCCTCCTTGAACTAAAAGCCCAAATTAACCCCAAATCATATGATTTTCGGTAATTGCGAACATGGTTTTGGGCATTACTAAACCTAATAAGTGGAGGATGTTCTCTCGATCACAATCCATTGGCATTACTCATCGAAGCAATCCTCTAGGGATTGAACGATCATCTGTTGGTCCCGTTAGTCCCGATACCTCACGAGCCCCATTGACTTGAGTTTTGGGCCCCGTTGTCCCCTCCTTGTACTAAAAAGCCCAAATTAACCCCGGATCATATGATTTTCGGTAATTGCCTAACATGGTTTTGGACATTACTAAACCTAATAAGTGGAGGATGTTGTCTCGATCCCCGATCCATTCGCATTACTCATTAAAGCGATCCTATGGGGATTGGACGATCATGCCCTTTGGTTCCATTGGGCCCGATACCTCACCCGAACCCCATTGACTTGAGTTTTGGCCCCGATTATCCCCGCCTTAAACTAAAAGCCCATATCGACTAGAGATCATTTGCTTACAGGTAATCACCGAATATAGTTTTGACATTATCAAACCTATTAAGTCTTGGATGATGTTGTCTCGATCCGATCCATTCCCATTATTCATCAAGCGATACCTCACCGAACCCATTTTAACTTAGGGTTTTAGGCCCCCGTTGTCCCTCTTTGTACTTAAAAGCCCAAATTAACCCCGTATCATATGATTTTCGGTAATTGCGAACATGGTTTTGGGCATTACTAAACCGATAAGTGGAGGATGTTCTCTCTCGATCCACGATCCATTCGCATTACTCATGAAAGCGATCCTCTAGGGATTGGATGATCATCTGCTTGGTCCCATTAGGCCCGATACCTCGCGAAACCCCGTTGACTTGAGTTTTGGCCCCCGTTATCCCTCCTTAAAGTAAAAGCCCATATCGACCCGAGATCGTATGCTTAGGTAATCACCGAATATAGTTTTGACATTATCGAACCTACTAAGTCTTGGATGACGTTCTCTCGATCACGATCCATTCCCATTATTCATCAAAGCAATACCTCACCGAACCCCATTAACTTAGGTTTTAGGCCCCCATTGTCCCTCCTTGAACTAAAAAGCCCGAATTAACCCCGTATCATATGATTTTTCGGTAATTGCGAACATGGTTTTGGGCATTACTAAACCGATAAGTGGAGGATGTTCTCTCGATCCACGATCCATTCGCATTACTCATAAAGCGATCCTCTAGGGATTGAGACGATCATCCTCTTGGTCCCATTAGGCCCGATACCTCACGAACCCCATTGACTTGAGTTTTGGCCCCCGTTATCCCTCCTTAAAGTAAAAAGCCCATATCGACCCGAGATCATATGATTACAGGTAATCACCAAATATAGTTTTGACATTATCAAACCTACTAAGTCTTGGATGACGTTCTCTCGATCACGATCCATTCCCATTATTCATCAAAACAATACCTCACCAAGCCCGTTAACTTAGAGTTTTAGGCCCCATTGTCCCTCGCTTGAACTAAAAAGCCCGAATTAACCCAAAATCATATGATTTTCGGTAATTCCCGAACATGGTTTTGGGCATTACTAAACCTAATAAGTGGAGGATGTTCTCTCGATCCCGATCCATTCGCATTACTCATCGAAGCAATCCTCCAGGGATTGGACAATCATCCACTTTGGTCCCATTGGTCCCGATACCTCCACGAAACCCATTGACTTGAGTTTTGGGCCCCGTTGTCCCTCCTTGTACTAAAAAGCCCAAATTAACCCCGGATCATATGATTTTCGGTAATTGCCAAACATGGTTTTGGACATTACTAAACCTAATAAGTGGAGGATGTTGTCTCGATCCCGATCCATTCGCATTACTCATTAAAGCGATCCCATGGGGATTGGACGATCATGCCCTTGGTTCCATTAGGCCCGATACCTCACCGAGCCCGTTGACTTGAGTTTTGGCCCCCGATTATCCCTCCTTAAACTAAAAAGCCCATATCGACCCGAGATCGTATGCTTACAGGTAATCACCAAATATAGTTTTGACATTATCAAACCTATTAAGTCTTGGATGACGTTCTCTCGATCCACGATCCATTCCCATTATTCATCAAGCAATACCTCACGAACCTCATTTATAACTTAGAGTTTTAGGCCCCATTGTCCCTCCTTGTACTAAAAAGCCCGAATTAACCCCGTATCATATGATTTTCGGTAATTGCGAACATGGTTTTGGGCATTACTAAACGATAAGTGGAGGATGTTCTCTCGATCACAATCCATTCGCATTACTCATCGAAAGCGATCCTCGGGGATTGAACGATCATCTCTTGGTCCCGTTAGGCCCGATACCTCACGAACCCCGTTGACTTGAGTTTTGGCCCCCGTTATCCCTCCTTAAAGTTAAAAAGCCCGTATCAACCCGAGATCATATGCTTACAGGTAATCACCAAATATAGTTTTGACATTATCGAACCTACTAAGTAATGGATGACGTTCTCTCGATCACGATCCATTCCCATTATTCATCAAGCAATACCTCACCCGAACCCCATTAACTTAGAGTTTTAGGCCCCATTGTCCCTCCTTGAACTAAAAAGCCCAATTAACCCCATATCAAATGATTTTCGGTAATTGCCGAGCATGGTTTTGGGCATTACTAAACTGATAAGTGGAGGATGTTCTCTCAATCCGCGATCCATTCGCATTACTCATCGAAGCAATCCTCTGGGGATTGGACGATCATCCCTTTGGTCCCGTTAGTCCCGATACCTCACCAAACCCCATTGACTTGAGTTTTGGGCCCCCGTTGTCCCTCGCTTGTACTAAAAAAGCCCAATTAACCCCCGGATCATATGATTTTCGGTAATTGCCTAACATGGTTTTGGACATTACTAAACCTAATAAGTGGAGGATGTTGTCTCGATCCTGATCCATTAGCATTACTCATTAAAGCAATCCTATGGGGATTGGACGATCATCCATTTGGTCCCATTAGGCCCGATACCTCACGACCCCATTGACTTGAGTTTTGGCCCCTCGTTATCCCTCCTTAAACTAAAAGCCCATATCGACCCGAGATCATATGCTACAGGTAATCACCAAATATAGTTTTGACATTATCAAACCTATTAAGTCTTGGATGACGTTCTCTCAATCCACAATCCATTCCCGTTATTCATCAAATAAATACCTCACCCAACCCCATTAATTTAGAGTTTTAGGCCCCATTGTCCCTCCTTGTACTAAAAAGCCCAAATTAACCCCGTATCATATGATTTTCGGTAATTGCCGAACATGGTTTTGGGCATTACTAAACCTAATAAGTGGAGGATGTTGTCTCGATCCACAATCCATTCGCATTACTCATTAAAGCAATCCTATGGGGATTGAATGATCATCTTTGGTTCCCATTAGGCCCGATACCTCCCGAGCCCATTGACTTGAGTTTTGGCCCCCGTTATCCCTCCTTAACTAAAAGCCCATATCGACCCGAGATCATATGCTACAGGTAATCACCAAATATAGTTTTGACATTATCAAACCTATTAAGTGTCTTGGATGACGTTCTCTCGATCCCGATCCATTCCCATTATTCATCGAAGCAATACCTCACGAACCCCATTAACTTAGAGTTTTAGGCCCCCAATTGTCCCTCCTTGTACTAAAAAGCCCCGAATTAACCCCGTATCATATGATTTTCGGTAATTGCCAGAACATGGTTTTGGGCATTACTAAACCGATAAGTGGAGGATGTTCTCTCGATCATGATCCATTCGCATTACTCATCAAAGCGATCCTCAGGGATTGGACTGATCATCTGTCACTTGGTCCCATTAGGCCCGATACCTCACAAACCCCATTGACTTGAGTTTTGGCCCCCGTTATCCCTCCTTAAACTAAAAAGCCCATATCGACCCGAGATCATATGCTTTTAGGTAATCACCGAATATAGTTTTGACATTATCGAACCTACTAAGTCTTGGATGACGTTCTCTCGATCCCGATCCATTCCCATTATTCATCAAAGCAATACCTCACCGAACCCCATTAACTTAGAGTTTTAGGCCCCCATTGTCCCTCCTTGAACTAAAAAGCCCAAATTAACCCCAAATCATATGATTTTCGGTAATTGCCGAACATGGTTTTGGGCATTACTAAACCTAATAAGTGGAGGATGTTCTCTCGATCCACGATCCATTCGCATTACTCATCGAAAGCAATCCTCTGGGGATTGGACGATCATCTCCTTGGTCCCATTAGTCCCGATACCTCACCGAACCCCATTGACTTGAGTTTTGGGCCCCCATTGTCCCTCGCTTGTACTAAAAAGCCCAAATTAACCCCGGATCATATGATTTTCGGTAATTGCCTAACATGGTTTTGGACATTACTAAACCTAATAAGTGGAGGATGTTGTCTCGATCACTGATCCATTCGCATTACTCATTAAAGCGATCCTATGGGGATTGGACAATCATGCCCTTGGTTCCATTAGGCCCGATACCTCACGAACCCCATTGACTTGAGTTTTGGCCCCGATTATCCCTCCTTAAACTAAAAGCCCATATCGCCCGAGATCATATGCTTCAGGTAATCACCAAATATAGTTTTGACATTATCAAACCTATTAAGTCTTGGATGATGTTGTCTCGATCACTGATCCATTCCCATTATTCATCAAGCGATACCTCACCGAACCCCATTAACTTAGAGTTTTAGGGCCCCGTTGTCCCTCCTTGTACTAAAAAGCCCAAATTAACCCGTATCATATGATTTTCGGTAATTGCCGAACATGGTTTTGGGCATTACTAAACACGATAAGTGGAGGATGTTCTCTCGATCCACAATCCATTCGCATTACTCATAAAGCGATCCTCATGGGGATTGGACGATCATCTTTGGTCCCATTAGGCCCGATACCTCACCGAACCCCATTGACTTGAGTTTTGGCCCCCGTTATCCCTCCTTAAACTAAAAAGCCCATATCAACCCGAGATCATATGCTTCTAGGTAATCACCAAATATAGTTTTGACATTATCAAACCTACTAAGTCTTGGATGACGTTCTCTCGATCCACGATCCATTCCCATTATTCATCAAAGCAATACCTCACGAAACCCCATTAACTTAGAGTTTTAGGCCCCGTTGTCCCTCCTTGAACTAAAAAGCCCCAAATTAACCCCAAATCATATGATTTTCGGTAATTCCGAACATGGTTTTGGGCATTACTAAACCTAATAAGTGGAGGATGTTCTCTCGATCCCGATCCATTCGCATTACTCATCAAAGCGATCCTCGGGGATTGGACGATCATCTTTGGTCCCATTAGTCCCGATACCTCACGAAACCCCGTTGACTTGAGTTTTGGGCCCCGTTGTCCCTCCTTGTACTAAAAAGCCCAAATTAACCCCGGATCATATGATTTTCGGTAATTGCCAACATGGTTTTGGACATTACTAAACCTAATAAGTGGAGGATGTTGTCTCGATCCCCGATCCATTCGCATTACTCATTAAAGCGATCCTATGGGGATTGGACGATCATGCCCTTGGTTCCGTTAGGCCCGATACCTCACGACCCCATTGACTTGAGTTTTGGCCCCCATTATCCCTCCTTAAACTAAAAAGCCCATATCGACCCGAGATCGTATGCTTACAGGTAATCACCAAATATAGTTTTGACATTATCAAACCTATTAAGTCTTGGATGACGTTCTCTCGATCCTGATCCATTCCCATTATTCATCAAAGCAATACCTCACGAACCCCATTTAACTTAGAGTTTTAGGCCCCCATTGTCCCTCCTTGTACTAAAAAGCCCAAATTAACCCCGTATCATATGATTTTCGGTAATTGCCGAACATGGTTTTGGGCATTACTAAACCTAATAAGTGGAGGATGTTCTCTCGATCACAATCCATTCGCATTACTCATCGAAGCGATCCTCTAGGGATTGGACAATCATGCCTTTGGTCCCATTGGGCCCGATACCTCACCCAAGCCCCATTGACTTGAGTTTTGGCCCCCGTTATCCCTCCTTAAACTAAAAAGCCCATATCGACCCGAGATCGTATGCTTACAGGTAATCACCAAATATAGTTTTGACATTATCGAACCTACTAAGTAATGGATGACGTTCTCTCGATCCCGATCCATTCCCATTATTCATCAAGCAATACCTCACAAACCCCATTAACTTAGAGTTTTAGGCCCCCGTTGTCCCTCCTTGAACTAAAAAGCCCAAATTAACCCCGTATCAAATGATTTTCGGTAATTGCCGAACATGGTTTTGGGCATTACTAAACCTGATAAGTGGAGGATGTTCTCTCGATCCACGATCCATTCGCATTACTCATGAAAGCAATCCTCTGGGGATTGGACAATCATGCCTCTTGGTCCCATTAGTCCCGATACCTCACCCGAGCCCCATTGACTTGAGTTTTGGGCCCCCGTTGTCCCTCCTTGTACTAAAAAGCCCAAATTAACCCCGGATCATATGATTTTCGGTAATTGCCTAACATGGTTTTGGACATTACTAAACCTAATAAGTGGAGGATGTTGTCTCGATCACAATCCATTCGCATTACTCATTAAAGCGATCCTATGGGGATTGGACAATCATGCCTTGGTCCCATTAGGCCCGATACCTCTCGAGCCCCATTGACTTGAGTTTTGGCCCCATTTATCCTCCTTAAACTAAAAAGCCCATATCGACCCGAGATCATATGCTTAGGTAATCACCGAATATAGTTTTGACATTATCAAACCTACTAAGTCTTGGATGACGTTCTCTCGATCCACGATCCATTCCCATTATTCATCAAATCAATACCTCACCAAACCCCATTAATTTAGAGTTTTAGGCCCCCATTGTCCCTCCTTGTACTAAAAAGCCCAAATTAACCCCATATCATATGATTTTCGGTAATTGCCTAACATGGTTTTGGACATTACTAAACCTAATAAGTGGAGGATGTTGTCTCAATCCACGATCCATTCGCATTACTCATTAAAGCGATCCTCGGGGATTGGACGATCATCCGCTTGGTTCCATTAGGCCCCGATACCTCCCGAGCCCCATTGACTTGAGTTTTGGCCCCCGTTATCCCCTCCTTAAACTAAAAAGCCCATATCGGCCGAGATCGTATGCTTTAGGTAATCACGAATATAGTTTTGACATTATCAAACCTATTAAGTCTTGGATGACGTTCTCTCGATCCACGATCCATTCCCATTATTAATCAAGCGATACCTCACGAAACCCCATTAACTTAGAGTTTTGGGCCCCCATTGTCCCTCCTTGTACTAAAAAGCCCAAATTAACCCCGTATCATATGATTTTCGGTAATTGCCGAACATGGTTTTGGGCATTACTAAACACGATAAGTGGAGGATGTTCTCTCGATCCCGATCCATTCGCATTACTCATAAAGCAATCCTCTAGGGATTGGACAATCATCTGCCTTGGTCCCATTGGGCCCGATACCTCGCGAACCCCATTGACTTGAGTTTTGGCCCCCGTTATCCCTCCTTAAACTAAAAAGCCCATATCGACCCGAGATCGTATGCTTACAGGTAATCACCAAATATAGTTTTGACATTATCAAACCTACTAAGTCTTGGATGACGTTCTCTCGATCCGCGATCCATTCCCATTATTCATCAAAGCAATACCTCACCGAACCCCATTAACTTAGAGTTTTAGGCCCCCGTTGTCCCTCCTTGTACTAAAAGCCCCAAATTAACCCCAAATCATATGATTTTCGGTAATTGCGAACATGGTTTTGGGCATTACTAAACCTAATAAGTGGAGGATGTTCTCTCGATCCCGATCCATTCGCGTTACTCATGAAAGCGATCCTCTAGGGATTGGACGATCATCTTTTGGTCCCATTAGTCCCGATACCTCACCGAACCCCATTGACTTGAGTTTTGGGCCCCATTGTCCCCTCCTTGTACTAAAAAGCCCAAATTAACCCCGGATCATATGATTTTCGGTAATTGCCTAACATGGTTTTGGACATTACTAAACCTAATAAGTGGAGGATGTTGTCTCGATCACTGATCCATTCGCATTACTCATTAAAGCGATCCTATGGGGATTGGACGATCATGCCCTTTGGTTCCATTAGGCCCAATACCTCCCCGAACCCCATTGACTTGAGTTTTGGCCCCCGTTATCCCTCCTTAAACTAAAAAGCCCATATCGACCCGAGATCGTATGTTTTAGGTAATCACCGAATATAGTTTTGACATTATCAAACCTATTAAGTCTTGGATGACGTTCTCTCGATCACGATCCATTCCCATTATTCATCAAAGCAATACCTCACCAACCCTATTAACTTAGAGTTTTAGGCCCCCGTTGTCCCTCCTTGTACTAAAAAGCCCAAATTAACCCCGTATCATATGATTTTCGGTAATTGCGAACATGGTTTTGGGCATTACTAAACCTGATAAGTGGAGGATGTTCTCTCGATCACAATCCATTCGCATTACTCATCAAAGCGATCCTCTAGGGATTGGACAATCATCATCTTTGGTCCCGTTAGGCCCGATACCTCCACGAAAACCCCGTTGACTTGAGTTTTGGCCCCCGTTATCCCTCCTTAAACTAAAAAGCCCATATCGACCCGAGATCATATGCTTTTAGGTAATCACCAAATATAGTTTTGACATTATCAAACCTATTAAGTATTGGATGGCGTTCTCTCGATCACGATCCATTCCCGTTATTCATCAAGCAATACCTCACCGAACCCATTAACTTAGAGTTTTAGGCCCCCATTGTCCCTCCTTGAACTAAAAAGCCCAAATTAACCCCGTATCAAATGATTTTCGGTAATTGCGAACATGGTTTTGGGCATTACTAAACCTAATAAGTGGAGGATGTTCTCTCGATCACGATCCATTCGCATTACTCATCAAAGCAATCCTCTGGGGATTGAACGATCATGCCTTGGTCCCGTTAGTCCCGATACCTCACGAAACCCCATTGACTTGAGTTTTGGGCCCCGTTTGTCCCTCCTTGTACTAAAAAGCCCAAATTAACCCCGGATCATATGATTTTCGGTAATTGCCTAACATGGTTTTGGACATTACTAAACCTAATAAGTGGAGGATGTTGTCTCGATCCATGATCCATTCGCATTACTCATTAAAGCGATCCTATGGGGATTGGACGATCATCTCTTGGTCCCATTAGGCCCGATACCTCCCTAACCCCGTTGACTTGAGTTTTGGCCCCCGTTATCCCTCCTTAAACTAAAAAGCCCATATCAACCCGAGATCATATGCTTCAGGTAATCACCAAATATAGTTTTGACATTATCAAACCTACTAAGTCTTGGATGACGTTCTCTCGATCCAGATCCATTCCCATTATTCATCAAAGCAATACCTCACCAAACCCCATTAACTTAGAGTTTTAGGCCCCCATTGTCCCTCCTTGTACTAAAAAGCCCAAATTAACCCCGTATCATATGATTTTCGGTAATTGCCTAACATGGTTTTGGACATTACTAAACCTAATAAGTGGAGGATGTTCTCTCGATCACAATCCATTCGCATTACTCATTAAAGCGATCCTCTGGGGATTGAATGATCATGCCTTTGGTTCCATTAGGCCCGATACCTCACGAACCCCATTGACTTGAGTTTTGGCCCCCGTTATCCCTCCTTAAACTAAAAAGCCCATATCGACCGAGATCGTATGCTTCAGGTAATCACCAAATATAGTTTTGACATTATCGAACCTATTAAGTCTTGGATAACGTTCTCTCGATCCTAATCCATTCCCATTATTCATCAAAGCAATACCTCACCAAACCCCATTAACTTAGAGTTTTGGGCCCCCATTGTCCCTCCTTGTACTAAAAAGCCCAAATTAACCCCGTATCATATGATTTTCGGTAATTGCCGAACATGGTTTTGGGCATTACTAAACCCGATAAGTGGAGGATGTTCTCTCGATCACGATCCATTCGCATTACTCATAAAGCGATCCTCTAGGGATTGGACGATCATGCCCTTTGGTCCCATTAGGCCCGATACCTCCACGAAACCCCATTGACTTGAGTTTTTGGCCCCCTTTATCCCTCCTTAAACTAAAAAGCCCATATCGACCCGAGATCATATGCTTCAGGTAATCACCAAATATAGTTTTGACATTATCAAACCTACTAAGTCTTGGATGACGTTCTCTCGATCCACGATCCATTCCCATTATTCATCCAAAGCAATACCTCCCCAGCCCCATATAACTTAGAGTTTTAGGCCCCATTGTCCCTCCTTGTACTAAAAAGCCCAAATTAACCCCGTATCATATGATTTTCGGTAATTGCGAACATGGTTTTGGGCATTACTAAACTTGATAAGTGGAGGATGTTCTCTCGATCCACAATCCATTCGCATTACTCATTAAAGCGATCCTCTGGGGATTGGACGATCATCCTTGGTCCCATTAGGCCCGATACCTCACGAACCCCATTGACTTGAGTTTTGGCCCCCGTTATCCCTCCTTAAACTAAAAAGCCCATATCAACCCGAGATCATATGTTTTTAGGTAATCACCAAATATAGTTTTGACATTATCGAACCTACTAAGTAATGGATGACGTTCTCTCGATCCACTGATCCATTCCCGTTATTCATCAAAGCAATACCTCACGAACCCATTAACTTAGAGTTTTAGGCCCCCGTTGTCCCTCCTTGAACTAAAAAGCCCCAATTAACCCCGTATCATATGATTTTCGGTAATTGCCGAACATGGTTTTGGGCATTACTAAACCTGATAAGTGGAGGATGTTCTCTCGATCCACGATCCATTCGCATTACTCATCGAAGCGATCCTCTGGGGATTGGACGATCATCTCTTTGGTCCCATTAGGCCCGATACCTCACCGAACCCCATTGACTTGAGTTTTGGCCCCCGTTATCCCTCCTTAAACTAAAAAGCCCATATCGACCCGAGATCATATGCTTTTAGGTAATCACCGAATATAGTTTTGACATTATCGAACCTACTAAGTCTTGGATGACGTTCTCTCGATCCACGATCCATTCCCATTATTCATCAAAACAATACCTCACCAAACCCCGTTAACTTAGAGTTTTAGGCCCCCGTTGTCCCTCCTTGAACTAAAAAGCCCAAATTAACCCCAAATCATATGATTTTCGGTAATTGCCGAACATGGTTTTGGGCATTACTAAACCTAATAAGTGGAGGATGTTCTCTCGATCCCGATCCATTCGCATTACTCATCCAAGCGATCCTCTGGGGATTGGACGATCATCTATTTGGTCCCGTTGGTCCCGATACCTCACCGAACCCCATTGACTTGAGTTTTGGCCCCCGTTGTCCCTCCTTGTACTAAAAAGCCCAAATTAACCCCGGGATCATATGATTTTCGGTAATTGCCGAACATGGTTTTGGACATTACTAAACCTAATAAGTGGAGGATGTTGTCTCGATCACGATCCATTCGCATTACTCATTAAAGCAATCCTATGGGGATTGGACGATCATCCCCTGGTTCCATTAGGCCCGATACCTCACGAAGCCCCGTTGACTTGAGTTTTGGCCCCCATTATCCCTCCTTAAACTAAAAAGCCCATATCAACCCGAGATCATATGCTTACGGGTAATCACCAAATATAGTTTTGACATTATCAACCTATTAAGTCTTGGATGACGTTCTCTCGATCCAGATCCATTCCCATTATTCATCAAGCGATACCTCACGAACCCCATTTAACTTAGGTTTTAGGCCCCCATTGTCCCTCCTTGTACTAAAAAGCCCAAATTAACCCCGTATCATATGATTTTCGGTAATTGCGAACATGGTTTTGGGCATTACTAAACCGATAAGTGGAGGATGTTCTCTCGATCCCAATCCATTCGCATTACTCATCAAAGCGATCCTCTAGGGATTGGACGATCATCCTTTTGGTCCCATTAGGCCCGATACCTCACCGAACCCCATTGACTTGAGTTTTGGCCCCCGTTATCCCTCCTTAAACTAAAAAGCCCATATCGGCCCGAGATCATATGCTTTAGGTAATCACCGAATATAGTTTTGACATTATCAAACCTACTAAGTAATGGATGACGTTCTCTCAATCCATGATCCATTCCCATTATTCATCAAGCAATACCTCACCCGAGCCCCGTTAACTTAGAGTTTTAGGCCCCCATTGTCCCTCCTTGAACTAAAAAGCCCAAATTAACCCCGTATCAAATGATTTTCGGTAATTGCGAACATGGTTTTGGGCATTACTAAACTGATAAGTGGAGGATGTTCTCTCGATCCCTGATCCATTCGCATTACTCATGAAAGCGATCCTCAGGGATTGGACGATCATCCTTTGGTCCCGTTAGTCCCGATACCTCACCGAACCCCATTGACTTGAGTTTTGGGCCCCGGTTGTCCCTCCTTGTACTAAAAAGCCCAAATTAACCCCGGATCATATGATTTTCGGTAATTTGCCTAACATGGTTTTGGACATTACTAAACCTAATAAGTGGAGGATGTTGTCTCGATCCACAATCCATTCGCATTACTCATTAAAGCAATCCTATGGGGATTGGATGATCATCCCTTTGGTCCCATTAGGCCCGATACCTCACGAGCCCCATTGACTTGAGTTTTGGGCCCTCGTTATCCCTCCTTAAACTAAAAAGCCCATATCGACCCGAGATCATATGCTTCAGGTAATCACCAAATATAGTTTTGACATTATCAAACCTACTAAGTCTTGGATGACGTTCTCTCGATCCTGATCCATTCCCATTATTCATCAAAGCAATACCTCCACGAACCCCATTAATTTAGAGTTTTAGGCCCCATTGTCCCTCCTTGTACTAAAAAGCCCAAATTAACCCCGTATCATATGATTTTCGGTAATTGCCTAACATGGTTTTGGACATTACTAAACCTAATAAGTGGAGGATGTTGTCTCGATCGCAATCCATTCGCATTACTCATTAAAGCGATCCTATGGGGATTGGACGATCATGTCCTTTGGTTCCATTAGGCCCGATACCTCACCCGAGCCCCATTGACTTGAGTTTTGGCCCCCAGTTATTCCTCCTTAAACTAAAAAGCCCATATCGACCCGAGATCGTATGCTTACAGGTAATCACCAAATATAGTTTTGACATTATCAAACCTATTAAGTCTTGGATGACGTTCTCTCGATCCATGATCCATTCCCATTATTCATCAAAGCAATACCTCACCCGAACCCCATTAACTTAGGTTTTAGGCCCCCATTGTCCCTCCTTGTACTAAAAAGCCCAAATTAACCCCATATCATATGATTTTCGGTAATTGCCGAACATGGTTTTGGGCATTACTAAACCACGATAAGTGGAGGATGTTCTCTCGATCACAATCCATTCGCATTACTCATCGAAGCGATCCTCTAGGGATTGAACGATCATGCCTTTTGGTCCCATTAGGCCCGATACCTCACGAACCCCATTGACTTGAGTTTTGGCCCCCGTTTATCCCTCCTTAAACTAAAAAGCCCATATCGACCCGAGATCATATGCTTACAGGTAATCACCAAATATAGTTTTGACATTATCGAACCTACTAAGTCTTGGATGACGTTCTCTCGATCCACGATCCATTCCCATTATTCATCGAAAGCAATACCTCACCAAACCCCATTAACTTAGAGTTTTTAGGCCCCCATTGTCCCTCCTTGTACTAAAAGCCCCGAATTAACCCCAAATCATATGATTTTCGGTAATTGCGAACATGGTTTTGGGCATTACTAAACCTAATAAGTGGAGGATGTTCTCTCGATCCCGATCCATTCGCATTACTCATAAAGCAATCCTCAGGGATTGGACGATCATATTGGTCCCGTTAGTCCCGATACCTCACCCGAGCCCCATTGACTTGAGTTTTGGGCCCCATTTGTCCTCCTTGTACTACTAAAAAGCCCAATTAACCCCGGATCATATGATTTTCGGTAATTGCCGAACATGGTTTTGGACATTACTAAACCTAATAAGTGGAGGATGTTGTCTCGATCCCGATCCATTCGCATTACTCATTAAAGCGATCCTATGGGGATTGGACGATCATGCCCTTGGTTCCATTAGGCCCGATACCTCACCGAGCCCCATTGACTTGAGTTTTGGCCCCGTTATCCCTCCTTAAACTAAAAAGCCCATATCAACCCGAGATCATATGCTTTAGGTAATCACCGAATATAGTTTTGACATTATCGAACCTTATTAAGTCTTGGATGATGTTCTCTCGATCCCGATCCATTCCCATTATTCATCAAAGCAATACCTCACCAAACCCCATTAACTTAGAGTTTTAGGCCCCGTTGTCCCTCCTTGTACTAAAAAGCCCAAATTAACCCCGTATCATATGATTTTCGGTAATTGCGGAACATGGTTTTGGGCATTACTAAACCGATAAGTGGAGGATGTTCTCTCGATCACAATCCATTCGCATTACTCATCGAAAGCGATCCTCCGGGGATTGAACGATCATCCCTTTGGTCCCGTTAGGCCCGATACCTCACGAACCCCATTGACTTGAGTTTTGGCCCCCGTTATCCTCTCCTTTAAACTAAAAAGCCCATATCGAGCCGAGATCATATGCTTCTAGGTAATCACCAAATATAGTTTTGACATTATCGAACCTACTAAGTAATGGATGACGTTCTCTCGATCCACGATCCATTCCCATTATTCATCAAAGCAATACCTCACCGAACCCCATTAACTTAGAGTTTTAGGCCCCCATTGTCCCTCCTTGAACTAAAAAGCCCAAATTAACCCCGTATCATATGATTTTCGGTAATTGCCGAGCATGGTTTTGGGCATTACTAAACGATAAGTGGAGGATGTTCTCTCGATCCACGATCCATTCGCATTACTCATCAAAGCAATCCTCAGGGATTGGACGATCACTTTTGGTCCCGTTAGTCCCGATACCTCACCGAGCCCCATTGACTTGAGTTTTGGGCCCCGTTTGTCCCTTCTTTGTACTAAAAAGCCCAAATTAACCCCGGATCATATGATTTTCGGTAATTGCTAACATGGTTTTGGACATTACTAAACCTAATAAGTGGAGGATGTTGTCTCGATCCACAATCCATTCGCATTACTCATTAAAGCAATCCTATGGGGATTGGACGATCATCTTTTGGTCCCGTTAGGCCCGATACCTCGCGATCCCCATTGACTTGAGTTTTGGCCCCTCGTTATCCCTCCTTAAACTAAAAAGCCCATATCGGCCGAGATCATATGTTACAGGTAATCACCGAATATAGTTTTGACATTATCAAACCTACTAAGTCTTGGATGACGTTCTCTCGATCCACGATCCATTCCCATTATTCATCAAAGCAATACCTCACCGAAACCCCATTAATTTAGAGTTTTTGGCCCCCGTTGTCCCTCCTTGTACTAAAAAGCCCAAATTAACCCCGTATCATATGATTTTCGGTAATTGCCTAACATGGTTTTGGGCATTACTAAACCTAATAAGTGGAGGATGTTCTCTCGATCCCGATCCATTCGCATTACTCATTAAAGCAATCCTATGGGGATTGAACGATCATCCCTTTGGTTCCATTAGGCCCGATACCTCACCCGAACCCCATTGACTTGAGTTTTGGCCCCCGTTATTCCTCCTTAAACTAAAAAGCCCGTATCAACCCGAGATCATATGTTTCAGGTAATCACCAAATATAGTTTTGACATTATCAAACCTATTAAGTCTTGGATGACGTTCTCTCGATCCACGATCCATTCCCATTATTCATCAAGCAATACCTCACCCGAACCCCATTAACTTAGAGTTTTAGGCCCCGTTGTCCCTCCTTGTACTAAAAAGCCCAAATTAACCCCGTATCATATGATTTTCGGTAATTGCCGAACATGGTTTTGGGCATTACTAAACTGATAAGTGGAGGATGTTCTCTCGATCCATGATCCATTCGCATTACTCATCGAAAGCGATCCTCTAGGGATTGAACGATCATGCTCTTTGGTCCCATTAGGCCCGATACCTCACCGAACCCCATTGACTTGAGTTTTGGCCCCCCATTATCCCCTCCTTAAACTAAAAAGCCCATATCGACCGAGATCATATGCTTTAGGTAATCACCAAATATAGTTTTGACATTATCAAACCTACTAAGTCTTGGATGACGTTCTCTCGATCACGATCCATTCCCATTATTCATCAAAGCAATACCTCACCCGAACCCCATTAACTTAGAGTTTTAGGCCCCCGTTGTCCCTCCTTGAACTAAAAAGCCCCAAATTAACCCCATATCATATGATTTTCGGTAATTGCGAACATGGTTTTGGGCATTACTAAACCTAATAAGTGGAGGATGTTCTCTCGATCACTGATCCATTCGCATTACTCATCGAAGCAATCCTCTAGGGATTGGACAATCATGCCCTTGGTCCCATTAGTCCCGATACCTCACCGAAACCCCATTGACTTGAGTTTTGGGCCCCGTTGTCCCTCCTTGTACTAAAAAGCCCCAATTAACCCCGGATCATATGATTTTCGGTAATTGCCTAACATGGTTTTGGACATTACTAAACCTAATAAGTGGAGGATGTTTTCTCGATCCGCGATCCATTCGCATTACTCATTAAAGCAATCCTATGGGGATTGGACCAATCATCCTATTTGGTTCCATTGGGCCCGATACCTCACCCGAGCCCCATTGACTTGAGTTTTGGGCCCCGATTATCCCTCCTTAAACTAAAAAGCCCGTATCGACCCGAGATCATATGCTTTCAGGTAATCACCAAATATAGTTTTGACATTATCAAACCTATTAAGTCTTGGATGACGTTCTCTCGATCCACGATCCATTCCCATTATTCATCAAGCAATACCTCACGAAACCCCATTAACTTAGAGTTTTAGGCCCCCGTTGTCCCTCCTTGTACTAAAAAGCCCAAATTAACCCCGTATCATATGATTTTCGGTAATTGCGGAACATGGTTTTGGGCATTACTAAACACGATAAGTGGAGGATGTTCTCTCGATCCCTGATCCATTCGCATTACTCATCGAAAGCGATCCTCTGGGGATTGGACGATCATGCCCTTTGGTCCCATTAGGCCCGATACCTCACCAAACCCCATTGACTTGAGTTTTGGCCCCCGTTATCCTCCTTAAACTAAAAAGCCCGTATCGACCCGAGATCATATGCTTACAGGTAATCACCGAATATAGTTTTGACATTATCAAACCTACTAAGTCTTGGATGACGTTCTCTCGATCCCGATCCATTCCCATTATTCATCGAAGCAATACCTCACGAACCCCGTTAACTTAGGTTTTAGGCCCCCATTGTCCCTCCTTGTACTAAAAAGCCCCAATTAACCCCATATCATATGATTTTCGGTAATTGCCGAACATGGTTTTGGGCATTACTAAACCTAATAAGTGGAGGATGTTCTCTCGATCCATGATCCATTCGCATTACTCATCAAGCAATCCTCTAGGGATTGGACGATCATTACTTGGTCCCGTTAGTCCCGATACCTCACCAACCCCATTGACTTGAGTTTTGGGCCCCGTTTTGTCCCTCCTTGTACTAAAAAGTCCAAATTAACCCCCGGATCATATGATTTTTCGGTAATTGCCTAACATGGTTTTGGACATTACTAAACCTAATAAGTGGAGGATGTTTTCTCGATCACTGATCCATTCGCATTACTCATTAAAGCGATCCTATGGGGATTGGATGATCATCCTTTGGTCCCATTAGGCCCGATACCTCCCCGAACCCCGTTGACTTGAGTTTTGGCCCCCGTTATCCCTCCTTAAACTAAAAAGCCCATATCCGACCGAGATCATATGCTTAGGTAATCACCAAATATAGTTTTGACATTATCAAAACTATTAAGTCTTGGATGACGTTCTCTCGATCACGATCCATTCCCATTATTCATCAAGCAATACCTCACCCAAACCCCATTAACTTAGGTTTTAGGCCCCCATTGTCCCTCCTTGTACTAAAAAGCCCGAATTAACCCCGTATCATATGATTTTCGGTAATTGCGAACATGGTTTTGGGCATTACTAAACCTGATAAGTGGAGGATGTTCTCTCGATCCGCAATCCATTCGCATTACTCATCGAAAGCGATCCTCATAGGGATTGAACGATCATCCCTTTGGTCCCATTAGGCCCGATACCTCCACCGAAACCCCATTGACTTGAGTTTTGGCCCCCGTTATCCCTCCTTAAAGTAAAAAGCCCATATCGACCCGAGATCGTATGCTTTAGGTAATCACCAAATATAGTTTTGACATTATCAAACCTACTAAATCTTGGATGACGTTCTCTCGATCCCGATCCATTCCCATTATTCATCAAGCAATACCTCCCAAACCCCGTTAACTTAGAGTTTTTAGGCCCCGTTGTCCCTCCTTGAACTAAAAAGCCCCAAATTAACCCCATATCATATGATTTTCGGTAATTGCGAACATGGTTTTGGGCATTACTAAACCTAATAAGTGGAGGATGTTCTCTCGATCCGCGATCCATTCGCATTACTCATCAAAGCGATCCTCTAGGGATTGGACGATCCATTTGGTCCCATTGGTCCCGATACCTCCACGAACCCCATTGACTTGAGTTTTGGGCCCCCGTTGTCCCTCCTTGTACTAAAAAGCCCAAATTAACCCCGGATCATATGATTTTTGGTAATTGCTTAACATGGTTTTGGACATTACTAAACCTAATAAGTGGAGGATGTTGTCTCGATCCCGATCCATTCGCATTACTCATTAAAGCGATCCTATGGGGATTGACGATCATCTGCCTTGGTTCCATTAGGCCCGATACCTCACGAGCCCCATTGACTTGAGTTTTGGCCCCGATTATCCCTCCTTAAACTAAAAAGCCCATATCGACCCGAGATCATATGCTTTTAGGTAATCACCAAATATAGTTTTGACATTATCAAACCTATTAAGTCTTGGATGATGTTCTCTCGATCCTAATCCATTCCCATTATTCATCAAAGCAATGCCTCACCAAACCCCATTAACTTAGAGTTTTAGGCCCCATTGTCCCTCCTTGTACTAAAAAGCCCAAATTAACCCCGTATCATATGATTTTCGGTAATTGCGAACATGGTTTTGGGCATTACTAAACCGATAAGTGGAGGATGTTCTCTCGATCCCCGATCCATTCGCATTACTCATCGAAAGCGATCCTCCGGGGATTGAACAATCATCCACTTGGTCCCATTAGGCCCGATACCTCACCCGAACCCCATTGACTTGAGTTTTGGCCCCGTTATCCCTCCTTAAACTAAAAAGCCCATATCGACCCCGAGATCATAGTTATTTCAGGTAATCACCGAATATAGTTTTGACATTATCCAAACCTACTAAGTCTTGGATGACGTTCTCTCGATCCACAATCCATTCCCATTATTCATCAAAGCAATACCTCACGAACCCCATTAACTTAGAGTTTTAGGCCCCCATTTGTCCCTCCTTGAACTAAAAAGCCCAAATTAACCCCATATCGTATGATTTTCGGTAATTGCGAACATGGTTTTGGGCATTACTAAACCGATAAGTGGAGGATGTTCTCTCGATCCACGATCCATTCGCATTACTCATCGAAGCAATCCTCTAGGGATTGGACGATCATGCTTTGGTCCCGTTGGTCCCGATACCTCACCGAGCCCCATTGACTTGAGTTTTGGGCCCCCGTTGTCCCTCCTTGTACTAAAAGCCCAAATTAACCCCGGATCATATGATTTTGGTAATTGCCTAACATGGTTTTGGACATTACTAAACCTAATAAGTGGAGGATGTTGTCTCGATCCCCGATCCATTCGCATTACTCATTAAAGCGATCCTATGGGGATTGGACGATCATCTCTTTGGTTCCATTAGGCCCGATACCTCCACGAACCCCATTGACTTGAGTTTTGGCCCCCGATTATCCCTCCTTAAACTAAAAAGCCCATATCGACCCGAGATCATATGCTTACAGGTAATCACCAAATATAGTTTTGACATTATCAAACCTATTAAGTCTTGGATGACGTTATCTCTCGATCCACGATCCATTCCCATTATTCATCGAAGCAATACCTCACCCGAGCCCCATTAACTTAGAGTTTTAGGCCCCGATTGTCCCTCCTTGTACTAAAAAGCCCAAATTAACCCCATATCATATGATTTTCGGTAATTGCGAACATGGTTTTGGGCATTACTAAACCTGATAAGTGGAGGATGTTCTCTCGATCCAATCCATTCGCATTACTCATCAAAGCGATCCTCTAGGGATTGGACAATCATCTTGCTTTGGTCCCATTAGGCCCGATACCTCACGAGCCCATTGACTTGAGTTTTGGCCCCCGTTATCCCTCCTTAAAGTAAAAAGCCCATATCGACCCGAGATCATATGCTTAGGTAATCACCGAATATAGTTTTGACATTATCAAACCTACTAAGTCTTGGATGGCGTTCTCTCGATCCGCGATCCATTCCCATTATTCATCAAAGCAATACCTCACCGAGCCCCATTAACTTAGAGTTTTTAGGCCCCCATTGTCCCTCCTTGAACTAAAAAGCCCAAATTAACCCCATATCGAATGATTTTCGGTAATTGCGAACATGGTTTTGGGCATTACTAAACCCGATAAGTGGAGGATGTTCTCTCGATCCCGATCCATTCGCATTACTCATCGAAAGCGATCCTCGGGGATTGGACGATCATGCCACTTGGTCCCATTAGTCCCGATACCTCACCCGAACCCCATTGACTTGAGTTTTGGGCCCCATTTGTCCCTCCTTGTACTAAAAAGCCCAAATTAACCCCGGATCATATGATTTTCGGTAATTGCCTAACATGGTTTTGGACATTACTAAACCTAATAAGTGGAGGATGTTGTCTCGATCCTGATCCATTCGCATTACTCATTAAAGCGATCCTATGGGGATTGGACGATCATGCCGCTTGGTCCCATTAGGCCCCGATACCTCGCGAACCCCGTTGACTTGAGTTTTGGCCCCTCGTTATCCCTCTCTTAAACTAAAAAGCCCATATCGACCCGAGGATTATATGCTTACAGGTAATCACCAAATATAGTTTTGACATTATCAAACCTACTAAGTCTTGGATGATGTTCTCTCGATCCCGATCCATTCCCATTATTCATCAAAGCAATACCTCACGAACCCCATTAATTTAGAGTTTTAGGCCCCGTTGTCCCTCCTTGTACTAAAAGGCCCAAATTAACCCCGTATCATATGATTTTCGGTAATTGCCTAACATGGTTTTGGACATTACTAAACCTAATAAGTGGAGGATGTTGTCTCGATCCACAATCCATTCGCATTACTCATTAAAGCAATCCTATGGGGATTGAATGATCATGCCGCTTGGTTCCATTAGGCCCGATACCTCCCGAGCCCCGTTGACTTGAGTTTTGGCCCCCGTTTATCCCTCCTTAAACTAAAAAGCCCATATCGACCCGAGATCGTATGCTTACAGGTAATCACCGAATATAGTTTTGACATTATCAAACCTATTAAGTCTTGGATGACGTTCTCTCGATCCAGATCCATTCCCATTATTCATCAAAGCAATACCTCACCCAAACCCCATTAACTTAGAGTTTTAGGCCCCCATTGTCCCTCCTTGTACTAAAAAGCCCAAATTAACCCCGTATCATATGATTTTCGGTAATTCCGAACATGGTTTTGGGCATTACTAAACTGATAAGTGGAGGATGTTCTCTCGATCCACGATCCATTCGCATTACTCATCAAAGCGATCCTCTGGGGATTGGACGATCATCCTTTGGTCCCGTTAGGCCCGATACCTCACCGAACCCCATTGACTTGAGTTTTGGCCCCCGTTATCCCTCCTTAAATTAAAAAGCCCATATCGACCCGAGATCGTATGCTTCTAGGTAATCACCAAATATAGTTTTGACATTATCAAACCTACTAAAATCTTGGATGACGTTCTCTCGATCCCGATCCATTCCCATTATTCATCAAAGCGATACCTCACCCGAAGCCCCATTAACTTAGAGTTTTAGGGCCCCGTTGTCCCTCCTTGAACTAAAAAGCCCGAATTAACCCCATATCATATGATTTTCGGTAATTGCCGAACATGGTTTTGGGCATTACTAAACCTGATAAGTGGAGGATGTTCTCTCGATCCACAATCCATTCGCATTACTCATCGAAGCGATCCTCTCAGGGATTGAACGATCATCCTTTGGTCCCGTTGGTCCCGATACCTCCACGAAGCCCCATTGACTTGAGTTTTGGGCCCCATTGTTCCTCTTGTACTAAAAAGCCCCAAATTAACCCCGGATCATATGATTTTCGGTAATTGCTTTAACATGGTTTTGGACATTACTAAACCTAATAAGTGGAGGATGTTGTCTCGATCCGCGATCCATTCGCATTACTCATTAAAGCATCCTATGGGGATTGGACAATCATCCCTTTGGTTCCGTTAGGCCCGATACCTCACCGAAGCCCCATTGACTTGAGTTTTGGCCCCGATTATCCCTCCTTAAACTAAAAGCCCATATCGACCCGAGATCATATGCTTACAGGTAATCACCAAATATAGTTTTGACATTATCAAACCTATTAAGTCTTGGATGACGTTCTCTCGATCCATGATCCATTCCCATTATTCATCAAAGCAATACCTCACCAAACCCCATTTATAACTTAGAGTTTTAGGCCCCCGTTGTCCCTCCTTGTACTAAAAAGCCCAAATTAACCCCGTATCATATGATTTTCGGTAATTGCGAACATGGTTTTGGGCATTACTAAACACGATAAGTGGAGGATGTTCTCTCGATCCACGATCCATTCGCATTACTCATCAAAGCGATCCTCTAGGGATTGGACGATCATCCTTTGGTCCCATTAGGCCCGATACCTCACGAAGCCCCATTGACTTGAGTTTTGGCCCCCGTTATCCCTCCTTAAAGTAAAAAGCCCATATCAACCTGAGATCGTATGCTTACAGGTAATCACCGAATATAGTTTTGACATTATCAAACCTACTAAGTCTTGGATGACGTTCTCTCGATCCGTGATCCATTCCCATTATTCATCGAAGCAATACCTCACGAACCCCATTAACTTAGAGTTTTAGGCCCCCATTGTCCCTCCTTGAACTAAAAAGCCCAAATTAACCCCGTATCATATGATTTTCGGTAATTGCGAACATGGTTTTGGGCATTACTAAACCACGATAAGTGGAGGATGTTCTCTCGATCACGATCCATTCGCATTACTCATCGAAGCGATCCTCGGGGATTGGACGATCATCATGCCACTTGGTCCCGTTAGTCCCGATACCTCACCGAGCCCCATTGACTTGAGTTTTGGGCCCCGTTGTCCCTCCTTGTACTAAAAAGCCCAAATTAACCCCGGATCATATGATTTTCGGTAATTGCCTAACATGGTTTTGGACATTACTAAACCTAATAAGTGGAGGATGTTGTCTCGATCCACGATCCATTCGCATTACTCATTAAAGCGATCCTATGGGGATTGAACGATCATCCTTTGGTCCCGTTAGGCCCGATACCTCACGAACCCCATTGACTTGAGTTTTGGCCCCTCGTTATCCCTCCTTAAACTAAAAAGCCCATATCGACCGGATCATATGCTTTAGGTAATCACCGAATATAGTTTTGACATTATCAAACCTCTTAAGTCTTGGATGATGTTCTCTCGATCTGATCCATTCCCATTATTCATCAAAGCGATACCTCACCCGAACCCCATTAATTTAGAGTTTTGGGCCCCCGTTGTCCCTCCTTGTACTAAAAGGCCCAAATTAACCCCGTATCATATGATTTTCGGTAATTGCCTAACATGGTTTTGGGCATTACTAAACCTAATAAGTGGAGGATGTTGTCTCGATCCGTGATCCATTCGCATTACTCATTAAAGCGATCCTATGGGGATTGGACGATCATCTCTTTGGTTCCATTAGGCCCGATACCTCACCGAACCCCATTGACTTGAGTTTTGGCCCCCATTATCCCTCCTTAACTAAAAAGCCCATATCGACCCGAGATCATATGCTTCAGGTAATCACCGAATATAGTTTTGACATTATCAAACCTATTAAGTCTTGGATGACGTTCTCTCGATCCATGATCCATTCCCATTATTCATCGAAGCAATACCTCACCCAAGCCCCATTAACTTAGAGTTTTAGGCCCCCATTGTCCCTCCTTGTACTAAAAAGCCCAAATTAACCCCGTATCATATGATTTTCGGTAATTGCCGAACATGGTTTTGGGCATTACTAAACGATAAGTGGAGGATGTTCTCTCGATCCTGATCCATTCGCATTACTCATCGAAGCGATCCTCTAGGGATTGGACGATCATCCCTTTGGTCCCATTAGGCCCGATACCTCACCCGAGCCCCGTTGACTTGAGTTTTGGCCCCCGTTATCCCTCCTTAAATTAAAAAGCCCATATCGACCCGAGATCGTATGCTTCAGGTAATCACCAAATATAGTTTTGACATTATCAAACCTGCTAAATCTTGGATGGCGTTCTCTCGATCCACGATCCATTCCCATTATTCATCAAGCCAATACCTCACCCGAAACCCCATTAACTTAGAGTTTTAGGCCCCCGTTGTCCCTCCTTGAACTAAAAAGCCCCGAATTAACCCCGTATCAAATGATTTTCGGTAATTGCGAACATGGTTTTGGGCATTACTAAACCTGATAAGTGGAGGATGTTCTCTCGATCCATGATCCATTCGCATTACTCATCGAAGCGATCCTCGGGGATTGGGCAATCATGCTTTTGGTCCCATTAGTCCCAATACCTCACCGAAACCCCGTTGACTTGAGTTTTGGGCCCCCATTGTCCCTCCTTGTACTAAAAAGCCCAAATTAACCCCGGATCATATGATTTTCGGTAATTGCCTAACATGGTTTTGGACATTACTAAACCTAATAAGTGGAGGATGTTGTCTCGATCCTGATCCATTCGCATTACTCATTAAAGCGATCCTATGGGGATTGGACGATCATGCCCTTTGGTCCCATTAGGCCCGATACCTCACGAACCCCGTTGACTTGAGTTTTGGCCCCTCGTTATCCCTCCTTAAACTAAAAAGCCCGTATCGGCCCGAGATCATATGCTTCAGGTAATCACCAAATATAGTTTTGACATTATCAAACCTGTTAAGTCTTGGATGATGTTCTCTCGATCCGCGATCCATTCCCATTATTCATCGAAGCAATACCTCACCAAACCCCATTAACTTAGAGTTTTGGGCCCCCATTGTCCCTCCTTGTACTAAAAGGCCCCAATTAACCCCGTATCATATGATTTTCGGTAATTGCCTAACATGGTTTTGGACATTACTAAACCTAATAAGTGGAGGATGTTGTCTCGATCCACGATCCATTCGCATTACTCATTAAAGCGATCCTATGGGGATTGGACGATCATGCCCTTTGGTTCCATTGGGCCCGATACCTCACGAAGCCCCATTGACTTGAGTTTTGGCCCCCATTATCCCTCCTTAAACTAAAAAGCCCATATCGACCCGAGATCATATGTTCTTAGGTAATCACCAAATATAGTTTTGACATTATCAAACCTATTAAGTCTTGGATGACGTTCTCTCGATCCACGATCCATTCCCATTATTCATCAAAGCAATACCTCACCAAACCCCATTAACTTAGGTTTTAGGCCCCCATTGTCCCTCCTTGTACTAAAAAGCCCAAATTAACCCCGTATCATATGATTTTCGGTAATTTCCGAACATGGTTTTGGGCATTACTAAACGATAAGTGGAGGATGTTCTCTCGATCACAATCCATTCGCATTACTCATAAAGCGATCCTCTAGGGATTGGACATCATCTTCTTTGGTCCCATTAGGCCCGATACCTCACCCGACCCCATTGACTTGAGTTTTGGCCCCTCATTTATCCCTCCTTAAACTAAAAAAGCCCATATCGACCCGAGATCATATGTTTAGGTAATCACCAAATATAGTTTTGACATTATCAAACCTCTAAGTCTTGGATGACGTTCTCTCGATCCACGATCCATTCCCATTATTCATCAAAGCAATACCTCACCCGAACCCCATTAACTTAGAGTTTTAGGCCCCCGTTGTCCCTCCTTGAACTAAAAGCCCGAATTAACCCCGTATCATATGATTTTCGGTAATTGCCGAACATGGTTTTGGGCATTACTAAACCTAATAAGTGGAGGATGTTCTCTCGATCCCGATCCATTCGCATTACTCATAAAGCAATCCTCTGGGGATTGGACGATCATCCTTTGGTCCCGTTAGTCCCGATACCTCACCCGGACCCCATTGACTTGAGTTTTGGGCCCCCGTTGTCCCTCCTTGTACTAAAAAGCCCGAATTAACCCCGGATCATATGATTTTCGGTAATTGCCTAACATGGTTTTGGACATTACTAAACCTAATAAGTGGAGGATGTTGTCTCGATCCACGATCCATTCGCATTACTCATTAAAGCGATCCTATGGGGATTGGACAATCATCCCTTTGGTTCCATTAGGCCTGATACCTCACCGAGCCCCATTGACTTGAGTTTTGGCCCCGATTATCCCTCCTTAAACTAAAAAGCCCGTATTAACCCGAGATCGTATGCTTACAGGTAATCACCAAATATAGTTTTGACATTATCAAACCTATTAAGTCTTGGATGACGTTCTCTCGATCCTGATCCATTCCCATTATTCATCAAAGCAATACCTCACCAAACCCCATTTTAACTTAGAGTTTTAGGCCCCATTTGTCCCTCCTTGTACTAAAAAGCCCAAATTAACCCCGTATCATATGATTTTCGGTAATTGCGAACATGGTTTTGGGCATTACTAAACACGATAAGTGGAGGATGTTCTCTCGATCACGATCCATTCGCATTACTCATCGAAAGCGATCCTCCAGGGATTGGACGATCATCTCTTGGTCCCATTGGGCCCGATACCTCACGAAACCCCATTGACTTGAGTTTTGGCCCCCGTTTATCCCTCCTTAAAGTAAAAAGCCCATATCGACCCGGGATCGTATGCTACAGGTAATCACCGAATATAGTTTTGACATTGTCAAACCTACTAAATCTTGGATGACGTTCTCTCGATCACGATCCATTCCCATTATTCATCAAGCAATACCTCACCGAAACCCCATTAACTTAGAGTTTTAGGCCCCCATTATCCCTCCTTGAACTAAAAAGCCTAAATTAACCCCATATCAAATGATTTCCGGTAATTGCCGAACATGGTTTTGGGCATTACTAAACGATAAGTGGAGGATGTTCTCTCGATCCCGATCCATTCGCATTACTCATGAAAGCAATCCTCTGGGATTGGACGATCATGCCCTTTGGACCCATTAGTCCCGATACCTCACCCGAACCCCATTGACTTGAGTTTTGGGCCCCCGTTGTCCCTCCTTGTACTAAAAAGCCCGAATTAACCCCGAATCATATGATTTTTGGTAATTGCCTAACATGGTTTTGGACATTACTAAACCTAATAAGTGGAGGATGTTGTCTCGATCACGATCCATTCGCATTACTCATTAAAGTAATCCTATGGGGATTGGACGATCATCTACCCTTGGTTCCATTAGGCCCGATACCTCCCGAACCCCATTGACTTGAGTTTTGGCCCCCATTATCCCTCCTTAAACTAAAAAGCCCGTATCGACCGAGATCGTATGCTTCAGGTAATCACCAAATATAGTTTTGACATTATCAAACCTATTAAGTCTTGGATGATGTTGTCTCGATCCCTGATCCATTCCCATTATTCATCGAAGCGATACCTCCCAAACCCCATTTATAACTTAGAGTTTTAGGCCCCCATTGTCCCTCTTTGTACTAAAAAGCCCAAATTAACCCCGTATCATATGAATTTCGGTAATTGCCGAACATGGTTTTGGGCATTACTAAACTGATAAGTGGAGGATGTTCTCTCGATCACAATCCATTCGCATTACTCATCGAAAGCGATCCTCTTGGGATTGAACGATCATGCCACTTTGGTCCCGTTAGGCCCGATACCTCACCCAAACCCCATTGACTTGAGTTTTGGCCCCCGTTATCCCTCCTTAAAGTAAAAGCCCATATCGACCCGAGATCATATGCCACAGGTAATCACCGAATATAGTTTTGACATTATCGAACCTACTAAAATCTTGGATGACGTTCTCTCGATCCATGATCCATTCCCATTATTCATCGAAGCAATACCTCACCAAACCCCATTAACTTAGAGTTTTAGGCCCCCATTGTCCCTCCTTGAACTAAAAAGCCCCAATTAACCCCATATCAAATGATTTTCGGTAATTGCAGAACATGGTTTTGGGCATTACTAAACTTTGATAAGTGGAGGATGTTCTCTCGATCCACAATCCATTCGCATTACTCATCAAAGCGATCCTCGGGGATTGAACGATCATCCACTTGGTCCCGTTAGTCCCGATACCTCCACCGAACCCCATTGACTTGAGTTTTGGGCCCCGTTTTCCCTCCTTGTACTAAAAGCCCCAAATTAACCCCGGATCATATGATTTTCGGTAATTGCTTAACATGGTTTTGGACATTACTAAACCTAATAAGTGGAGGATGTTGTCTCGATCACAATCCATTCGCATTACTCATTAAAGCGATCCGATGGGGATTGAATGATCATGCCCTTTGGTCCCATTGGGCCCGATACCTCACCCGATCCCCATTGACTTGAGTTTTGGCCCCTCATTATCCCTCCTTAAACTAAAAAGCCCATATCGACCCGAGATCATATGCTTAGGTAATCACCGAATATAGTTTTGACATTATCAAACCTACTAAGTCTTGGATGACGTTCTCTCGATCCCTGATCCATTCCCATTATTCATCAAAGCAATACCTCACCGAACCCCATTAATTTAGAGTTTCGGGCCCCCATTGTCCCTCCTTGTACTAAAAAGCCCAAATTAACCCCGTATCATATGATTTTCGGTAATTGCCTAACATGGTTTTGGACATTACTAAACCTAATAAGTGGAGGATGTTGTCTCGATCCATGATCCATTCGCATTACTCATTAAAGCGATCCTATGGGGATTGGACGATCATGTCCTTTGGTTCCATTAGGCCCGATACCTCACCGAAACCCCATTGACTTGAGTTTTGGCCCCCGTTATTCCTCCTTTAACTAAAAAGCCTATATCGACCGAGATCGTATGCTACAGGTAATCACCAAATATAGTTTTGACATTATCAAACCTATTAAGTCTTGGATGACGTTTCTCTCGATCCCGATCCATTCCCATTATTCATCAAAGCAATACCTCACCAAAACCCCATTACCTTAGAGTTTTAGGCCCCCAGTTGCCCCTCCTTGTACTAAAAAGCCCGAATTAACCCCGTATCATATGATTTTCGGTAATTGCCGAACATGGTTTTGGGCATTACTAAACCGATAAGTGGAGGATGTTCTCTCGATCACAATCCATTCGCATTACTCATAAAGCAATCCTCTGGGGATTGAACGATCATGCCCTTTGGTCCCATTAGGCCCGATACCTCACCCGAACCCCATTGAGTTGAGTTTTGGTCCCTCATTATCCCTCCTTAAACTAAAAAGCCCATATAAACCCGAGATTATATGCTTACAGGTAATCACCAAATATAGTTTTGACATTATCAAACCTCTTAAGTCTTGGATGACGTTCTCTCGATCCCCGATCCATTCCCATTATTCATCAAGCAATACCTCACCCGAGCCCCATTAACTTAGAGTTTTAGGCCCCCATTGTCCCTCCTTGAACTAAAAGCCCAAATTAACCCCATATCAAATGATTTTCGGTAATTGCGAACATGGTTTTGGGCATTACTAAACACGATAAGTGGAGGATGTTCTCTCGATCACAATCCATTTGCATTACTCATCAAAGCAATCCTCCGGGGATTGGACGATCATCTGCTTGGTCCCATTAGTCCCGATACCTCACGAACCCCATTGACTTGAGTTTTGGGCCCCCATTGTCCCTCCTTGTACTAAAAAGCCCAAATTAACCCCGGATCATATGATTTTCGGTAATTGCCTAACATGGTTTTGGACATTACTAAACCTAATAAGTGGATGATGTTGTCTCGATCACAATCCATTCGCGTTACTCATTAAAAGGATCCTATGGGGATTGGTGTCATGTTTGGTCCCATTGGGCCCGATACCTCACCTAGGCCCCATTGACTTGAGTTTTGGCCCCTCGTTATCCCTCATAAACTAAAAGCCCATATCGACCCGAGATTATATGCTTTAGGTAATCACCGAATATAGTTTTGACATTATCAAACCTACTAAGTCTTGGATGACGTTCTCTCGATCCACGATCCATTCCCATTATTCATCGAAGCAATACCTCACGAAACCCGTTAATTTAGAGTTTTAGGCCCCGATTGTCCCTCCTTGTACTAAAAAGCCCAAATTATCCCCGTATCATATGATTTTCGGTAATTGCTTTAACATGGTTTTGGACATTACTAAACCTAATAAGTGGAGGATGTTGTCTCGATCCCTGATCCATTCGCATTACTCATTAAAGCGATCCTATGGGGATTGGACGATCATCCTTTGGTTCCATTGGGCCCGATACCTCACCGAACCCCATTGACTTGAGTTTTGGCCCCCGTTATTCCTCCTTAACTAAAAAGCCCATATCGACCGAGATCATATGCTTCAGGTAATCACCAAATATAGTTTTGACATTATCGAACCTATTAAGTCTTGGATGACGTTCTCTCGATCACGATCCATTCCCATTATTCATCAAAGCAATACCTCCACCAAGCCCCATTAACTTAGAGTTTTAGGCCCCCATTGTCCCTCCTTGTACTAAAAAGCCCCAATTAACCCCATATCATATGATTTTCGGTAATTTCCGAACATGGTTTTGGGCATTACTAAACTGATAAGTGGAGGATGTTCTCTCGATCCACGATCCATTCGCATTACTCATCGAAAGCGATCCTCACAGGGATTGAACGATCATCCCTTTGGTCCCATTAGGCCCGATACCTCACCCGATCCCCATTGACTTGAGTTTTGGCCCCCCGTTATCCCTCCTTAAACTAAAAAAGCCCGTATCGACCCGAGATTATATGCTTACAGGTAATCACCAAATATAGTTTTGACATTATCAAACCTACTTAAGTCTTGGATGACGTTCTCTCGATCCACGATCCATTCCCATTATTCATCAAAGCAATACCTCACGAGCCCCATTAATTTAGAGTTTTAGGCCCCCGTTGTCCCTCCTTGTACTAAAAAGCCCAAATTAATCCCATATCATATGATTTTCGGTAATTGCGACATGGTTTTGGACATTACTAAACCTAATAAGTGGAGGATGTTGTCTCGATCCCTGATCCATTCGCATTACTCATTAAAGCGATCCTATGGGGATTGGATGATCATTCCTTTGGTTCCATTAGGCCCGATACCTCACCGAAACCCGTTGACTTGAGTTTTGGCCCCCATTTATCCCTCCTTAAACTAAAAAGCCCGTATCGAGCCGAGATCGTATGCTTACGGGTAATCACCGAATATAGTTTTGACATTATCGAACCTATTAAGTCTTGGATGACGTTCTCTCGATCCACGATCCATTCCCGTTATTCATCAAAGCGATACCTCACCCAAACCCCGTTAACTTAGAGTTTTAGGCCCCGTTGTCCCTCCTTGTACTAAAAAGCCCGAATTAACCCCCGTATCATATGATTTTCGGTAATTGCCGAACATGGTTTTGGGCATTACTAAACTGATAAGTGGAGGATGTTCTCTCGATCACGATCCATTCGCATTACTCATCAAAGCAATCCTCTTGGGATTGAACGATCATGTCCTTTGGTCCCATTAGGCCCGATACCTCACCCGAACCCCATTGACTTGAGTTTTGGCCCCATTATCCCTCCATAAACTAAAAAGCCCATATAACCCGAGATCGTATGCTTAGGTAATCACCAAATATAGTTTTGACATTATCAAACCTACTAAGTCTTGGATGACGTTCTCTCGATCCACGATCCATTCCCATTATTCATCGAAGCAATACCTCACCCAAACCCCATTAACTTAGAGTTTTAGGCCCCATTGTCCCTCCTTGAACTAAAAAGCCCAAATTAACCCCATATCAAATGATTTTCGGTAATTGCGAACATGGTTTTGGGCATTACTAAACCTGATAAGTGGAGGATGTTCTCTCGATCCCAATCCATTCGCATTACTCATCAAAGCAATCCTCGGGGATTGGACAATCATCTTTTGGTCCCGTTAGTCCCGATACCTCACCCGAAACCCCATTGACTTGAGTTTTGGGCCCCCGTTGTCCTCTCCTTGTACTAAAAAGCCCAAATTAACCCCGGATCGTATGATTTTCGGTAATTGCCTAACATGGTTTTGGACATTACTAAACCTAATAAGTGGATGATGTTGTCTCGATCCATGATCCATTCGCATTACTCATTAAAGAAATCCTATGGGGATTGAATGATCATGCCCTTTGGTCCCATTAGGCCCGATACCTCACCGAGCCCCGTTGACTTGAGTTTTGGCCCCTCATTATCCCTCATAAACTAAAAAGCCCGTATCGACCGAGATCATATGCTTCAGGTAATCACCAAATATAGTTTTGACATTATCAAACCTACTAAGTCTTGGATGATGTTCTCTCGATCCGTGATCCATTCCCATTATTCATCAAGCAATACCTCACCCGAACCCCATTAATTTAGAGTTTTAGGCCCCCATTGTCCCTCCTTGTACTAAAAGGCCCGAATTAACCCCGTATCATATGATTTTCGGTAATTGCCTAACATGGTTTTGGACATTACTAAACCTAATAAGTGGAGGATGTTGTCTCGATCCACAATCCATTCGCATTACTCATTAAAGCGATCCTATGGGGATTGGACGATCATGCCCTTTGGTTCCATTGGGCCCGATACCTCACCGAACCCCGTTGACTTGAGTTTTGGCCCCCAGTTATCCCTCCTTAACTAAAAGCCCATATCAGGCCCGGGATCGTATGCTTCAGGTAATCACCAAATATAGTTTTGACATTATCAAACCTATTAAGTCTTGGATGACGTTCTCTCGATCCATGATCC
Organism: Beta corolliflora; assembly: GCA_947648045.1. NCBI lineage: Eukaryota > Viridiplantae > Streptophyta > Magnoliopsida > Caryophyllales > Amaranthaceae > Beta > Beta corolliflora. The sequence continues at coordinate 77,269 of CANSZD010003607.1, forward strand.
ATTCCTATTATTCATCAAAGCGATACCTCACCCGAACCCATTAACTTAGAGTTTTAGGCCCCCATTGTCCCTCCTTGTACTAAAAAGCCCCAATTAACCCCGTATCATATGATTTTCGGTAATTGCCGAACATGGTTTTGGGCATTACTAAACCTAATAAGTGGAGGATGTTCTCTCGATCACAATCCATTCGCATTACTCATTGAAAGCGATCCTCAGGGATTGGATGATCATTTTGGTCCCGTTGGTCCCGATACTCACGAACCCTATTGACTTGAGTTTTGGGCCCCCGTTGTCCCTTTTGTACTAAAAAGCCCCAAATTAACCCCGGATCATATGATTTTGGAATTGCTAACAAGGTTTTGGACATTACTAAACTTAATAAGTGGAGGATGTTGTCTCGATCCTGATCCATTCGCGTTACTCATTAAAGCAATCCTGTGGGGATTGGACGATCATGCCCTTGGTTCCATTAGGCCCGATACCTCACTAAACCCCATTGACTTGAGTTTTGGCCCCCGATTATCCCTCCTTAAACCAAAAAGCCCATATCGACCCGAGATCATATGCTTTACAGGTAATCACCAAATATAGTTTTGACATTATCAAACCTATTAAGTCTTGGATGATGTTGTCTCGATCCATGATCCAATCCCATTATTCATCGAAGCAATACCTCACTCGAACCCCATTTATAACTTAGAGTTTTAGGCCCCCATTGTCCCTCGTTGTACTAAAAAGCCCGAATTAACCCCGTATCATATGATTTTCGGTAATTGCGAACATGGTTTTGGGCATTTCTAAACGATAAGTTGAGGATGTTCTCTCGATCCCAATCCATTCGCATTACTCATCGAAGCAATCTTCTAGGGATTGGACGATCATGCCCTTTGGTCCCATTGGGCCCGATACCTCACCGAAGCCCCATTGACTTGAGTTTTGGCCCCGTTATCCCTCCTTAAAGTAAAAAGCCCATATAAACCTGAGATCGTATGCTTACAGGTAATCACCAAATATAGTTTTGACGTTGTCGAACCTACTAAGTCTTGGATAACGTTCTCTCGATCCTGATCCATTCCCATTATTCATCGAAGCAATACCTCACGAACCCCATTAACTTAGAGTTTTAGGCCCCCATTGTCCCTCCTTGAACTAAAAAGCCCGAATTAACCCCATATCAAATGATTTTCGGTAATTGCCGAACATGGTTTTGGGCATTACTAAACTTGATAAGCGGAGGATGTTCTCTCGATCCAATCCATTCACATTACTCATCAAGCAATCCTCGGGGATTGGACGATCATGCCTTTGGTCCCATTAGTCCCGATACCTCACGAGCCCCGTTGACTTGAGTTTTGGGCCCCCGTTTTCCCTCCTTGTACTAAAAAAGCCCAAATTAACCCCGGATCATATGATTTTCGGTAATTGCCTAACATGGTTTTGGACATTACTAAACCTAATAAGTGGAGGATGTTGTCTCGATCCTGATCCATTCGCATTACTCATTAAAGCAATCCTATGGGGATTGAACGATCATGCCCTTTGGTCCCGTTGGGCCCGATACCTCACCGATCCCCGTTGACTTGAGTTTTGGCCCCTCGTTATCCCTGCATAAACTAAAAGCGCATATCGGCCGAGATTATATGCACAGGTAATCACCGAATATAGTTTTGACATTATCAAACCTACTAAGTCTTGGATGATGTTCTCTCGATCCTGATCCATTCCCATTATTCATCAAAGCAATACCTCACCGAGCCCCATTAATTTAGAGTTTTAGGCCCCCATTGTCCCTCCTTGTACTAAAAGGCCCAAATTAACCCCGTATCATATGATTTTCGGTAATTGCCTAACATGGTTTTGGACATTACTAAACCTAATAAGTGGAGGATGTTGTCTCGATCCACGATCCATTCGCATTACTCATTAAAGCGATCCTATGGGGATTGGATGATCATCCCTTTGGTTCCATTAGGCCCGATACCTCACCGAGCCCCATTGACTTGAGTTTTGGCCCCGATTATTCCTCCTTAACTAAAAGCCCATATCGACCGAGATCGTATGCTTACAGGTAATCACCAAATATAGTTTTGACATTATCAAACCTATTAAGTCTTGGATGACGTTCTCTCGATCCATGATCCATTCCTATTATTCATCAAAGCAATACCTCACCGAGCCCCATTAACTTAGAGTTTTAGGCCCCCATTGTCCCTCCTTGTACTAAAAGCCCAAATTAACCCCGTATCATATGATTTTCGGTAATTTCCGAACATGGTTTTAGGCATTACTAAACCGATAAGTGGAGGATGTTCTCTCGATCCTAATCCATTCGCATTACTCATCGAAAGCGATCCTCTAGGGATTGGACGATCATCTTGCTTGGTCCCATTAGGCCCGATACCTCACGATCCCCATTGACTTGAGTTTTGGCCCCTCGTTATCCCTGCATAAACTAAAAGCCCGTATCGACCCGAGATTATATGCTTAGGTAATCACCAAATATAGTTTTGACATTATGAAACCTACTAAGTCTTGGATGACGTTCTCCCGATCCTGATCCATTCCCATTATTCATCAAAACAATACCTCACCGAGCCCCATTAACTTAGAGTTTTAGGCCCCCGTTGTCCCTCCTTGAACTAAAAAGCCCAAATTAACCCCATATCATATCATTTTCGGTAATTGCGAACATGGTTTTGGGCATTACTAAACCTAATAAGTGGAGGATGTTCTCTCGATCCCGATCCATTCGCATTACTCATCGAAGCGATCCTCTAGGGATTGGACCGATCATCCATTGGTCCCATTAGTCCCGATACCTCACGAACCCCATTGACTTGAGTTTTGGGCCCCCGTTGTCCCACCTTGTACTAAAAAGCCCAAATTAACCCCGGATCATATGATTTTTGGTAATTGCCTAACATGGTTTTGTACATTACTAAACTACCGGTGGAGGATGTTGTCTCGATCATGATCCATTCGCATTACTCATTAAAGCAATCCTATGGGGATTGGACGATCATGCCCTTGGTTCCATTAGGCCCGATACCTCACCGAGCCCCGTTGACTTGAGTTTTGGCCCCGATTATCCCTCCTTAAACTAAAAAAGCCCATATTAACTCGAGATCGTATGCTTACAGGTAATCACCAAATATAGTTTTGACATTATCAAACCTATTAAGTCTTGGATGACGTTGTCTCGATCCACGATCCATTCCCATTATTCATCGAAGCAATACCTCACCCGAGCCCCATTTATAACTTAGAGTTTTAGGCCCCGCGTTGTCCCTCGTTGTACTAAAAAGCCCGAATTAACCCCGTATCATATGATTTTCGGTAATTGCCGAACATGGTTTTGGGCATTACTAAACACGATAAGTGGAGGATGTTCTCTCGATCCCAATCCATTCGCATTACTCATCGAAGCGATCCTCTAGGGATTGAATGATCATCTCCTTTGGTCCCATTAGGCCCGATACCTCACGAAACCCATTGACTTGAGTTTTGGCCCCCGTTATCCCTCCTTAAAGTAAAAGCCCATATCGACCCGAGATCATATGCTTCAGGTAATCACCGAATATAGTTTTGACATTGTCAAACCTACTAAATCTTGGATGGCGTTCTCTCGATCCCGATCCATTCCCATTATTCATCAAAGCGATACCTCACGAACCCCATTAACTTAGAGTTTTAGGCCCCGATTATCCCTCCTTGAACTAAAATGCCTAAATTAACCCCGTATCAAATGATTTCCGATAATTGCGAACATGTTTTTGGGCATTACTAAACGATAAGTGGAGGATGTTCTCTCGATCCCTGATCCATTCGCATTACTCATCGAAAGCGATCCTCTGGGGATTGGACGGATCATCCCTTTGGACCCATTTGTCCCGATACCTCACCGAAACCCCATTGACTTGAGTTTTGGGCCCCGTTGTCCCTCCTTGTACTAAAAAGCCCGAATTAACCCCGGATCATATGATTTTCGGTAATTGCCTAACATGGTTTTGTACATTACTAAACCTAATAAGTGGAGGATGTTGTCTCGATCCGTGATCCATTCGCATTACTCATTAAAGTAATCCTATGGGGATTGGACGATCATCCCTTGGTTCCATTAGGCCCGATACCTCACGAACCCCATTGACTTGAGTTTTGGCCCCGATTATCCCTCCTTAAACTAAAAGCCCATATCGACCCGAGATCATATGCTTACGGGTAATCACCAAATATAGTTTTGACATTATCAAACCTATTAAGTCTTGGATGATGTTGTCTCGATCCTGATCCAGAACCATTATTCATCAAGCAATACCTCACCCAAGCCCATTAACTTAGAGTTTTAGGCCCCCGTTATCCCTCCTTGAACTAAAATGCCTAAATTAACCCCATATCAAATGATTTTCGATAATTGCGAACATGTTTTTGGGCATTACTAAACGATAAGTGGAGGATGTTCTCTCGATCCCGATCCATTCGCATTACTCATCGAAAGCGATCCTCACAGGGATTGGACGATCATCTCCTTGGACCCGTTTGTCCCGATACCTCACCCGAACCCCATTGACTTGAGTTTTGGGCCCCCGTTGTCCCTCCTTGTACTAAAAAGCCCGAATTAACCCCGGATCATATGATTTTCGGTAATTGCCTAACATGGTTTTGTACATTACTAAACCTAATAAGTGGAGGATGTTGTCTCGATCCACGATCCATTCGCATTACTCATTAAAGTAATCCTATGGGGATTGGACAATCATGCCTTTGGTTCCATTAGGCCCGATACCTCACCAAACCCCATTGACTTGAGTTTTGGCCCCCATTATCCCTCCTTAAACTAAAAGCCCATATCGACCCGAGATCGTATGCTACAGGTAATCACCGAATATAGTTTTGACATTATCGAACCTATTAAGTCTTGGATGATGTTGTCTCCGTAATCCAAACCATTATTCATCAAAGCAATACCTCCCCCACACCCATTATCATATCATTTTTGGTAATTGCGAACATGGTTTTGGGCATTACTAAACCTAATAAGTGGAGGATGTTCTCTCGATCACAATCCATTCGCATTACTCATCGAAAGCGATCCTCTCGGGGATTGGACGATCATGCCATTGGTCCCATTAGTCCCGATACCTCACCGAACCCCATTGACTTGAGTTTTGGGCCCCGTTGTCCCACCTTGTACTAAAAAGCCCAAATTAACCCCGGATCATATGATTTTCGGTAATTGCCTAACATGGTTTTGTACATTACTAAACCTGATAAGTGGAGGATGTTGTCTCGATCCCGATCCATTCGCATTACTCATTAAAGCGATCCTATGGGGATTGGACAATCATCCTTTTGGTTCCATTAGGCCCGATACCTCACCGAGCCCGTTGACTTGAGTTTTGGCCCCAGATTATCCCTCCTTAAACTAAAAGCCCGTATCGACCGAGATCGTATGCTTAGGTAATCACCAAATATAGTTTTGACATTATCGAACCTATTAAGTCTTGGATAGCGTTGTCTCGATCCTGATCCATTCCCATTATTCATCAAGCAATACCTCACCGAACCCCATTTATAACTTAGAGTTTTAGGCCCCGATTTGTCCCTCGTTGTACTAAAAAGCCCAAATTAACCCCGTATCATATGATTTTCGGTAATTGCGAACATGGTTTTGGGCATTACTAAACACGATAAGTGGAGGATGTTCTCTCGATCCCCAATCCATTCGCATTACTCATCAAAGCGATCCTCTAGGGATTGGACGATCATCTCTTTGGTCCCATTAGGCCCGATACCTCACCGAACCCCATTGACTTGAGTTTTGGCCCCGTTATCCCTCCTTAAAGTAAAAAGCCCATATCGACCGAGATCGTATGCTTACAGGTAATCACCGAATATAGTTTTGACATTGTCAAACCTACTAAATCTTGGATGGCGTTCTCTCGATCATGATCCATTCCCATTATTCATCAAAGCAATACCTCACCCGAACCCCATTAACTTAGAGTTTTAGGCCCCCATTATCCCTCCTTGAACTAAAATGCCTAAATTAACCCCGTATCAAATGATTTCCGATAATTGCGAACATGTTTTTGGGCATTACTAAACACGATAAGTGGAGGATGTTCTCTCGATCCTGATCCATTCGCATTACTCATCGAAAGCGATCCTCTAGGGATTGGACGATCATCCACTTGGACCCATTTGTCCCGATACCTCACGAACCCATTGACTTGAGTTTTGGGCCCCCGTTGTCCCTCCTTGTACTAAAAAGCCCCAATTAACCCCCGGATCATATGATTTTCGGTAATTGCTTAACATGGTTTTGTACATTACTAAACCTAATAAGTGGAGGATGTTGTCTCGATCCACGATCCATTCGCATTACTCATTAAAGTAATCCTATGGGGATTGGACAATCATTCCTTTGGTTCCATTAGGCCCGATACCTCACCTGAACCCCATTGACTTGAGTTTTGGCCCCGATTATCCCTCCTTAAACTAAAAAGCCCATATCGACCCGAGATCATATGCTTCAGGTAATCACCAAATATAGTTTTGACATTATCGAACTATTAAGTCTTGGATGATGTTGTCTCGATCCATGATCCAACCATTATTCATCAAAGCGATACCTCACCGAACCCCATTTATAACTTAGAGTTTTAGGCCCCGTTGTCCCTCGTTGTACTAAAAAGCCCAAAGTAACCCCGTATCATATGAATTTCGGTAATTGCCGAACATGGTTTTGGGCATTACTAACACGATAAGTGGAGGATGTTCTCTCGATCCCCAATCCATTCACATTACTCATCAAAGCGATCCTCTTGGGATTGAATGATCATGCCTTTGGTCCCGATAGGCCCGATAGCTCACGAACCCCATTGACTTGAGTTTTGGCCCCCGTTATCCCTCCTTAAAGTAAAAAGCCCGTATCGACCCGAGATCGTATGTTTAGGTAATCACCCGAATATAGTTTTGACATTGTCAAACCTACTAAATCTTGGATGAGCGTTCTCTCGATCCTGATCCATTCCCATTATTCATCAAAGCAATACCTCACGGAACCCCATTAACTTAGAGTTTTAGGCCCCATTGTCCCTCCTTGAACTAAAAAGCCCAAATTAACCCCATATCAAATGATTTTCGGTAATTGCCGAACATGGTTTTGGGCATTACTAAACCTGATAAGTGGAGGATGTTCTCTCGATCCGCAATCCATTCGCATTACTCATCGAAGCGATCCTCCGGGGATTGGACGATCATCTTGATTTGGTCCCATTAGTCCCGATACCTCACGAGCCCCATTGACTTGAGTTTTGGCCCCTCGTTATCCCTACATAAACTAAAAAGCCCATATCGACCCGAGATTATATGCCTAGGTAATCACCAAATATAGTTTTGACATTATCAAACCTACTAAGTCTTGGATAACGTTCTCTCGATCCATGATCCATTCCCATTATTCATAAAGCGATACCTCACCCAAACCCCATTAATTTAGAGTTTTAGGCCCCCATTGTCCCTCCTTTGTACTAAAAAAGCCCAAATTAACCCGGATCATATGATTTTCGGTAATTGCCTAACATGGTTTTGGACATTACTAAACCTAATAAGTGGAGGATGTTGTCTCGATCACAATCCATTCGCATTACTCATTAAAAGCGATCCTATGGGGATTGAATGATCATCTTTGGTCCCATTAGGCCCGATACCTTACCGATCCCCGTTGACTTGAGTTTTGGCCCTTCGTTATCCCTCCATAAACTAAAAGCCCATATCGCCCGAGTTATATGCTACAGGTAATCACGAATATAGTTTTGACATTATCGAACCTACTAAGTCTTGGATGACGTTCTCTCGATCCACTGATCCATTCCCATTATTCATCAAAGCGATACCTCACCCAAACCCCATTAATTTAGAGTTTTAGGCCCCCAAATTGTCCCTCCTTGTACTAAAAAGCCCAAATTAATCCCATGTCATATGATTTTCGGTAATTGCCTAACATGGTTTTGGACATTACTAAACCTAATAAGTGGAGGATGTTGTCTCGATCCATGATCCATTCGCATTACTCATTAAAAGCGATCCCTATGGGGATTGGACGATCATGTCCTTTGGTTCCATTAGGCCCGATACCTCACGAACCCCATTGACTTGAGTTTGGGCCCCCATTATTCCTCCTTAACTAAAAGCCCATATCGAAGCGAGATCGTATGCTTACAGGTAATCACCGAATATAGTTTGACATTATCGAACCTATTAAATCTTGATGACGTTCTCTCGATCCACGATCCATTCCCATTATTCATCAAAGCGATACCTCACCAAACCCCATTAACTTAGAGTTTTAGGCCCCCGTTGCCCCTCCTTGTACTAAAAAGCCCAAATTAACCCCATATCATATGATTTTCGGTAATTGCCCGAACATGGTTTTAGGCATTACTAAACCGATAAGTGGAGGATGTTCTCTCGATCCTGATCCATTCGCATTACTCATTAAAGCAATCCTCTTGGGATTGGATGATCATCTTACTTTGGTCCCATTAGGCCCGATACCTCACGAACCCCATTGAGTTGAGTTTTGGCCCTTCGTTATCCTCCATAAACTAAAAGCCCATATAAACCCGAGATTATATGCTTAAGGTAATCACCAAATATAGTTTTGACATTATCAAACCTACTAAGTCTTGGATAACGTTCTCTCGATCCACGATCCATTCCCATTATTCATCAAAGCAATACCTCACCAAACCCCATTAACTTAGAGTTTTAGGCCCCCGTTGTCCCTCCTTGAACTAAAAAGCCCAAATTAACCCCATATCAAATGATTTTCGGTAATTGCGAACATGGTTTTGGGCATTACTAAACGATAAGTGGAGGATGTTCTCTCGATCCACGATCCATTTGCATTACTCATAAAAGCGATCCTCGGGGATTGGACAATCATCTCCTTGGTCCCATTAGTCCCGATACCTCCCCGAGCCCCATTGACTTGAGTTTTGGGCCCCATTGTCCCTCCTTGTACTAAAAAGCCCAAATTAACCCCGGATCATATGATTTTCGGTAATTGCCTAACATGGTTTTGGACATTACTAAACCTAATAAGTGGATGATGTTGTCTCGATCACTGATCCATTCGCATTACTCATTAAAGAAATCCTATGGGGATTGAACGATCATGCCCTTTGGTCCCATTGGGCCCGATACCTCACCCGATCCCCATTGACTTGAGTTTTGGCCCCTCGTTATCCCTCCATAAACTAAAAAGCCCATATCGACCGAGATTATATGCTATAGGTAATCACCGAATATAGTTTTGACATTATCGAACCTACTAAGTCTTGGATGACGTTCTCTCGATCCTGATCCATTCCCATTATTCATCAAAGCGAGACCTCACGAACCCCATTAATTTAGAGTTTTAGGCCCCCGTTGTCCCTCCTTGTACTAAAAAGCCCGAATTATTCCCGTATCATATGATTTTCGGTAATTGCTTAACATGGTTTTGGACATTACTAAACCTAATAAGTGGAGGATGTTGTCTCGATCACAATCCATTCGCATTACTCATTAAAGCAATCCTCATGGGGATTGTCTGATCATGTCCTTTGGTTCCATTAGGCCCGAAACCTCACCCGAGCCCCATTGACTTGAGTTTTGGCCCCCGTTATTCCTCCTTAACTAAAAGCCCATATCCAGCCGAGATCGTATGCTAGGTAATCACCGAATATAGTTTTGACATTATCAAGCCTATTAAGTCTTGGATGGCGTTCTCTCGATCCCGATCCATTCCCATTATTCATCGAAGCGATACCTCCCCAAACCCCATTAACTTAGAGTTTTAGGCCCCCGTTGTCCCTCCTTGTACTAAAAAGCCCAAATTAACCCCATATCATATGATTTTCGGTAATTGCCGAACATGGTTTTGGGCATTACTAAACCTAATAAGTGGAGGATGTTCTCTCGATCACTGATCCATTCGCATTACTCATCGAAAGCAATCCTCATGGGGATTGGACGATCATCCTTTGGTCCCGTTGGTCCCGATACCACACGAACCCCATTGACTTGAGTTTTGGGCCCCGATTGTCCCTCCTTGTACTAAAAAGCCCAAATTAACCCCGGATCATATGATTTTCGGTAATTGCCTAACAAGGTTTTGGACATTACTAAACCTAATAAGTGGAGGATGTTGTCTCGATCACGATCCATTCGCATTACTCATTAAAAGCGATCCTATGGGGATTGAATGATCATGCCTTGGTACCATTAGGCCCGATACCTCACCGATCCCCGTTGACTTGAGTTTTGGCCCCTCGTTATCCCTACATAAACTAAAAAGCCCGTATCGCCGAGATTATATGCTTCAGGTAATCACCCGAATATAGTTTTGACATTATCAAACCTATTAAGTCTTGGATGACGTTCTCTCGATCCTGATCCATTCCCATTATTTATCAAAGCAATACCTCACGAGCCCCATTAACTTAGAGTTTTAGGCCCCCGTTGTCCCTCCTTGTACTAAAAACCCCAAATTAACCCCATATCATATGATTTTCGGTAATTGCCGAACATGGTTTTAGGCATTACTCGGCGATAAGTGGAGGATGTTCTCTCGATCCACAATCCATTCGCATTACTCATAAAGCGATCCTCTAGGGATTGGACGATCATCTTGCTTGGTCCCATTAGGCCCGATACCTCCACGAAACCCCATTGACTTGAGTTTTGGCCCCCGTTTATATCCTCGCTTAAAGTAAAAAGCCCGTATCGACCCGAGATCGTATGCCACAGGTAATCACCAAATATAGTTTTGACATTATCAAACCTACTAAGTCTTGGATGACGTTCTCTCGATCCTGATCCATTCCCATTATTCATCAAAGCAATACCTCACCCGAACCCCGTTAACTTAGAGTTTTAGGCCCCCGTTGTCACTCCTTGCACTAAAAAGCCCAAATTAACCCCGTATCATATGATTTTCGGTAATTGCCGAACATGGTTTTGGGCATTACTAAACCTAATAAGTGGAGGATGTTCTCTCGATCACAATCCATTCGCATTACTCATGAAAGCAATCCTCAGGGATTGGACCGATCATGCTCTTGGTCCCAACCCATTAGTCCCGATACCTCACCGAGACCCCATTGACTTGAGTTTTGGGCCCCGTTTTCCCTCGCTTGTACTAAAAAGCCCGAATTAACCCCGGATCATATGATTTTCCGTAATTACTTTAACATGGTTTTGTACATTACTAAACCTAATAAGTGGAGGATGTTGTCTCGATCCTGATCCATTCGCATTACTCATTAAAGCGATCTATGGGGATTGGATGATCATGCCCCTGGTTCCATTAGGCCCGATACCTCACCCAAACCCCATTGACTTGAGTTTTGGCCCCGATTATCCCTCCTTAAACTAAAAGCCCATATCGACCCGAGATCGTATGTTTCAGGTAATCACCAAATATAGTTTTGACATTATAAAACCTATTAAGTCTTGGATGATGTTGTCTCGATCCACGATCCATTCCCATTATTCATCAAAGCAATACCTCACCAAACCCATTTATAACTTAATGTTTTAGGCCCCCGTTGTCCCTCATTGTACTAAATAGCCCAAATTAACCCCGTATCATATGATTTTCGGAAATTGCGAACATGGTTTTGGGCATTACTAAACGATAAGTGGAGGATGTTCTCTCGATCCTGATCCATTCGCATTACTCATCAAAGCGATCCTCTGGGGATTGGACCGATCATCCTTGGTCCCGTTAGGCCCGATACCTCTGAAACCCCATTGACTTGAGTTTTGGCCCCGATTATCCTCCTTAAACTAAAAAGCCCATATCAAACCGAGATCATATGCTTCTAGGTAATCACCGAATATAGTTTTGACATTATCAAACCTATTAAGTCTTGGATGACGTTCTCTCGATCCGCGATCCATTCCCATTATTCATCAAAGCAATACCTCACGAAACCCCATTAACTTAGAGTTTTAGGCCCCCATTGTCCCTCCCTTGTACTAAAAAGCCCAAATTAACCCCATATCATATGATTTTCGGTAATTGCGAACATGGTTTTGGGCATTACTAAACCTAATAAGTGGAGGATGTTCTCTCATCACGATCCATTCGTTAATCACTCAAGAAGCGATCCACGGGGATTGGACGATCATCTTATTTTGGTCCCATCGGTCCCGATACCTCACCCGAACCCCATTGACTTGAGTTTTGGGCCCCCATTGTCCTCTCCTTGTACTAAAAAGCCCCAAATTAACCCCCGGATCATATGATTTTCGGAATTGCTAACAAGGTTTTGGACATTACTAAACTAATAAGTGGAGGATGTTGTCTCGATCACAATCCATTCGCATTACTCATTAAAGCGATCCTATGGGGATTGGATGATCATCTCTTTGGTACCATTAGGCCCGATACCTCACCGATCCCCGTTGACTTGAGTTTTGGCCCCCCATTATCCCTCATAAACTAAAAAGCCCATATCGACCGAGGATTATATGCTTACAGGTAATCACCCAATATAGTTTTGACATTATCGAACCTATTAAGTCTTGGATGACGTTCTCTCGATCCACAATCCATTCCCATTATTTATCAAAGCAATACCTCCCTGAACCCCGTTAACTTAGAGTTTTAGGCCCCCATTGTCCCTCCTTGTACTAAAAACCCCAATTAACCCCGTATCATATGATTTTCGGTAATTGCGAACATGGTTTTAGGCATTACTAAAACGATAAGTGGAGGATGTTCTCTCGATCCCGATCCATTCGCATTACTCATCAAAGCGATCCTCTAGGGATTGGACGATCATCTTACTTTGGTCCCGTTGGGCCCGATACCTCACGAACCCCATTGACTTGAGTTTTGGCCCCCGTTATCCCTCCTTAAAGTAAAAAGCCCGTATCGACCGAGATCATATGCTTACAGGTAATCACCAAATATAGTTTTGACATTATCAAACTACTAAGTCTTGGATGACGTTCTCTCGATCACGATCCATTCCCATTATTCATCAAAGCAATACCTCACCGAACCCATTAACTTAGGTTTTAGGCCCCCATTGTCACTCCTTGCACTAAAAAAGCCCAAATTAACCCCGTATCATATGATTTTCGGTAATTGCCGAACATGGTTTTGGGCATTACTAAACCTAATAAGTGGAGGATGTTCTCTCGATCACGATCCATTCGCATTACTCATCAAAGCAATCCTCTAGGGATTGGACGATCATCTTTTGGTCCCGTTAGTCCCGATACCTCACCTGAACCCCATTGACTTGAGTTTTGGGCCCCCATTTTCCCCTCCTTGTACTAAAAAGCCCAAATTAACCCCGGATCATATGATTTTACGTAATTGCTTAACATGGTTTTGTACATTACTAAACCTAATAAGTGGAGGATGTTGTCTCGATCCACTGATCCATTCGCATTACTCATTAAAAGCGATCCTATGGGGATTGGAATATCATGCCTTGGTTCCATTGGGCCCGATACCTCACCAAACCCCGTTGACTTAAGTTTTGGCCCCCGATTATCCCTCCTTAAACTAAAAGCCCATATCGACAGGATCGTATGTTACAGGTAATCACCAAATATAGTTTTGACATTATCAAACTATTAAGTCTTGGATGATGTTGTCTCGATCCATGATCCAATCCCATTATTCATCAAGCGATACCTCACCAAACCCATTTATAACTTAAAGTTTTAGGCCCCCATTGTCCCTCGTTGTACTAAATAGCCCAAATTAACCCCGTATCATATGATTTTCGGTAATTGCGAACATGGTTTTGGGCATTACTAAACGATAAGTGGAGGATGTTCTCTCGATCCACGATCCATTTGCATTACTCATCGAAAGCGATCCTCACGGGGATTGGACGATCATGCCCTTTGGTCCCATTAGGCCCGATACCTCACCGAAACCCCATTGACTTGAGTTTTGGCCCCCGTTATCCCTCCTTAAAGTAAAAAGCCCATATCGACCCGAGATCATATGCTTACAGGTAATCACCGAATATAGTTTTGACATTGTCGAACCCTACTAAATCTTGGATGACGTTCTCTCGATCCACGATCCATTCCCATTATTCATCGAAGCAATACCTCACCCGAACCCCATTAACTTAGAGTTTTAGGCCCCCATTGTCCTCCTTGAACTAAAAAGCCCGAATTAACCCCATATCGAATGATTTTCGGTAATTACGAACATGGTTTTGGGCATTACTAAACGATAAGTGGAGGATGTTCTCTCGATCACGATCCATTCGCATTACTCATCAAAGCGATCCTCGGGGATTGGACCAATCATCTTTGGTCCCATTAGTCCCGATACCTCACCGAAACCCCATTGACTTGAGTTTTGGGCCTCCATTGTCCCCTCCTTGTACTAAAAATCCCAAATTAACCCCGGATCATATGATTTTTCGGTAATTGCCTAACATGGTTTTGGACATTACTAAACCTAATAAGTGGAGGATGTTGTCTCGATCCGCGATCCATTGGCATTACTCATTAAAGCGATCCTATGGGGATTGGATAATCATCCCTTTGGTCCCGTTAGGCCCGATACCTCACCCGATCCCCGTTGACTTGACTTTTGGCCCCTCGTTATCCTCATAAACTAAAAAGCCCATATCGGCCAGAGATTATATGCTTACAGGTAATCACCGAATATAGTTTTGACATTATCGAACCTACTAAGTCTTGGATGACGTTCTCTCGATAACGATCCATTCCCATTATTCATCAAAGCAATACCTCACCAAACCCCATTAATTGAGAGTTTTAGGCCCCCATTGTCCATCTTTGTACTAAAAAGCCCAAATTAACCCCATATCATATGATTTTCGGTAATTGCCTAACATGGTTTTGGACATTACTAAACCTAATAAGTGGAGGATGTTGTCTCGATCACAATCCATTCGCATTACTCATTAAAGCGATCCTATGGGGATTGGACGATCATGTCATTTGGTTCCATTAGGCCCGATACCTCACGAACCCCATTGACTTGAGTTTTGGCCCCCGTTATTCCTCCTTAACTAAAAAGCCCGTATCGACCAGAGATCATATGCTACTAGGTAATCACCAAATATAGTTTTGACATTATCGAACCTATTAAGTCTTGGATGACGTTCTCTCGATCACGATCCATTCCCATTATTCATCAAGTAATACCTCACCCGAACTCCATTAACTTAGAGTTTTTGGGCCCCGTTGTCCCTCCTTGTACTAAAAAGCCCAAATTAACCCCGTATCATATGATTTTCGGTAATTGCCGAACATGGTTTTAGGCATTACTAAACGATAAGTGGAGGATGTTCTCTCAATCACAATCCATTCGAATTACTCATCGAAGCAATCCTCAGGGATTGAACGATCATCCTTTTGGTCCCATTAGGCCCGATACCTCACCCGAACCCCATTGACTTGAGTTTTGGCCCCCGTTATCCCTCCTTAAAGTAAAAAGCCCATATCGACCCGAGATCGTATGCTTTCAGGTAATCACCGAATATAGTTTTGACATTATCAAACCTACTAAGTCTTGGATGGCGTTCTCTCGATCCACGATCCATTCCCATTATTCATCAAAACAATACCTCACCCGAAACCCCATTAACTTAGAGTTTTAGGCCCCCATTGTCCCTCCTTGAACTAAAAAGCCCAAATTAACCCCGTATCATATGATTTTCGGTAATTGCGAACATGGTTTTGGGCATTACTAAACCTAATAAGTGAAGGATGTTCTCTCGATCACAATCCATTCGCATTACTCATCAAGCAATCCTCTAGGGATTGGACGATCATCCTTTGGTCCCATTAGTCCCGATACCTCACCCGGACCCCATTGACTTGAGTTTTGGGCCCCCGTTTTCCCTCCTTGTACTAAAAAGCCCAAATTAACCCCCGAGATCATATGATTTTCGGTAATTGCCTAACATGGTTTTGTACATTACTAAACCTAAGAAGTGGAGGATGTTGTCTCGATCCACGATCCATTCGCATTACTCATTAAAGCGATCCTATGGGGATTGGACAATCATGCCCTTGGTTCCATTAGGACTAATACCTCACGAAACCCCATTGACTTGAGTTTTGGCCCCCGATTATCCCTCCTTAAACTAAAAAGCCCATATCATCCGAGATCATATGCTTAAGGTAATCACCGAATATAGTTTTGACATTATCAAACCTATTAAGTAATGGATGATGTTGTCTCGATCCACGATCCAATCCCATTATTCATCGATGCGATACTTCACCGAACCCCATTTATAACTTAAAGTTTTAGGCCCCGTTGTCCCTCATTGTACTAAATAGCCCAAATTAACCCCGTATCATATGATTTTCGGTAATTGCGAACATGGTTTTGGGCATTACTAAACGATAAGTGGAGGATGTTCTCTCAATCCACGATCCATTCGCATTACTCATGAAAGCGATCCTCCAGGGATTGGATGATATGATGCCACTTGGTCCCATTAGGCCCGATACCTCACCCGAACCCCATTGACTTGAGTTTTGGCCCCCGTTATCCCTCCTTAA
Source organism: Beta corolliflora (assembly GCA_947648045.1). Lineage (NCBI taxonomy): Eukaryota > Viridiplantae > Streptophyta > Magnoliopsida > Caryophyllales > Amaranthaceae > Beta > Beta corolliflora. Next base: position 93,847 of record CANSZD010003607.1, read on the forward strand.
AGTAAAAAGCCCATATCGACCCGAGATCATATGCTTGAGGTAATCACCAAATATAGTTTTGACATTGTCGAACCTACTAAATCTTGGATGGCGTTCTCTCGATCACAATCCATTCCCATTATTCATCAAAGCAATACCTCACGAACCCCATTAACTTAGAGTTTTAGGCCCCCATTGTCCCTCCTTGAACTAAAAAGCCCCAATTAACCCCATATCAAATGATTTTCGGTAATTGCCGAACATGGTTTTGGGCATTACTAAACTGATAAGTGGAGGATGTTCTCTCGATCCACGATCCATTCGCATTACTCATGAAAGCAATCCTCGGGGATTGGACAATCACTTGCTTGGTCCCATTAGTCCCGATACCTCACGAAACCCCATTGACTTGAGTTTTGGGCCTCCGTTGTCCCTCCTTTTACTAAAAAGCCCAAATTAACCCCGGATCATATGATTTTCGGTAATTGCCTAACATGGTTTTGGACATTACTAAACCTAATAAGTGGAGGATGTTGTCTCGATCACAATCCATTCGCATTACTCATTAAAGCGATCCTATGGGGATTGGATGATCATCTCCTTTGGTCCCATTGGGCCCGATACCTCACCGATCCCCGTTGACTTGACTTTTGGCCCTCGTTATCCCTCATAAACTAAAAAGCCCATATCGACACGAGATTATATGCTTAGGTAATCACCAAATATAGTTTTGACATTATCGAACCTACTAAGTCTTGGATGACGTTCTCTCGATAACGATCCATTCCCATTATTCATCAAGCAATACCTCACGAGACCCCATTAATTTAGAGTTTTAGGCCCCCATTGTCCCTCCTTGTACTAAAAAGCCCAAATTAACCCCGTATCATATGATTTTCGGTAATTGCCTAACATGGTTTTGGACATTACTAAACCTAATAAGTGGAGGATGTTGTCTCGATCACAATCCATTCGCATTACTCATTAAAGCGATCCTATGGGGATTGAATGATCATGTCCTTTGGTTCCATTAGGCCCGATACCTCACCAAGCCCCATTGACTTGAGTTTTGGCCCCCGTTTATTCCTCCTTAACTAAAAAGCCCATATCGACCGAGATCATATGCTTCAGGTAATCACCAAATATAGTTTTGACATTATCAAACCTATTAAGTCTTGGATGACGTTCTCTCGATCCACGATCCATTCCCATTATTCATCAAAGTAATACCTCACCCGAACCCCATTAACTTAGAGTTTTAGGGCCCCATTGTCCCTCCTTGTACTAAAAAGCCCAAATTAACCCCGTATCATATGATTTTCGGTAATTGCCGAACATGGTTTTAGGCATTACTAAACTACGATAAGTGGAGGATGTTCTCTCGATCCACAATCCATTCGAATTACTCATCGAAAGCGATCCTCCAGGGATTGGACGATCATCCCTTTGGTCCCGTTGGGCCCGATACCTCACCCAAACCCCATTGACTTGAGTTTTGGCCCCGTTTATCCCTCCTTAAAGTAAAAAGCCCATATCGACCCGAGATCGTATGCTTACAGGTAATCACCAAATATAGTTTTGACATTATCAAACCTACTAAGTCTTGGATGACGTTCTCTCGATCACGATCCATTCCCATTATTCATCGAAACAATACCTCACCGAAACCCCATTAACTTAGAGTTTTAGGCCCCCGTTCTCCCTCCTTGAACTAAAAAGCCCAAATTAACCCCGTATCATATGATTTTCGGTAATTCCCGAACATGGTTTTGGGCATTACTAAACCTAATAAGTGAAGGATGTTCTCTCGATCACAATCCATTCGCATTACTCATCGAAGCAATCCTCTAGGGATTGGAATGATCATGCCTTTGGTCCCATTAGTCCCGATACCTCACCGGACCCCATTGACTTGAGTTTTGGGCCCCCATTTTCCCTCCTTGTACTAAAAAGCCCCAATTAACCCCCGGATCATATGATTTTCGGTAATTGCTTAACATGGTTTTGTACATGACTAAACCTAAGAAGTGGAGGATGTTGTCTCGATCATGATCCATTCGCATTACTCATTAAAAGCGATCCTATGGGGATTGGACGATCATGCCCTTTGGTTCCATTGGGCCCGATACCTCACCCGAGCCCCGTTGACTTGAGTTTTGGCCCCAGATTATCCCTCCTTAAACTAAAAGCCCATATCGACCCGAGATCATATGCTTACAGGTAATCACCAAATATAGTTTTGACATTATCAAACCTATTAAGTCTTGGATGATGTTGTCTCGATCATGATCCATTCCCATTATTCATCAAAGCAATACCTCACCCAAACCCATTTATAACTTAGAGTTTTAGGCCCCCATTGTCCCTCGTTGTACTAAATAGCCCGAATTAACCCCGTATCATATGATTTTCGGTAATTGCGAACATGGTTTTGGGCATTACTAAACCGATAAGTGGAGGATGTTCTCTCGATCCGCGATCCATTCGCATTACTCATTAAAGCGATCCTCTAGGGATTGGACGATCATGCCCTTTGGTCCCATTAGGCCCGATACCTCACGAACCCCATTGACTTGAGTTTTGGCCCCCGTTATCCCTCCTTAAACTAAAAAGCCCGTATCGACCCAAGATCATATGCTTCAGGTAATCACCGAATATAGTTTTGACATTATCGAACCTATTAAGTCTTGGATAACGTTCTCTCGATCACAATCCATTCCCATTATTCATCAAAGTAATACCTCACCCGACCCCATTAACTTAGAGTTTTAGGGCCCCATTGTCCCTCCTTGTACTAAAAAGCCCAAATTAACCCCATATCATATGATTTTCGGTAATTGCCGAACATGGTTTTAGGCATTACTAAACTCGATAAGTGGAGGATGTTCTCTCGATCCACGATCCATTCGAATTACTCATCAAAGCAATCCTCTACAGGGATTGGACAATCATCTTGCTTTGGTCCCATTGGGCCCGATACCTCACCGAACCCCATTGACTTGAGTTTTGGCCCCCGTTATCCCTCCTTAAAGTAAAAAGCCCATATCGACCCGAGATCATATGCTACAGGTAATCACCAAATATAGTTTTGACATTATCAAACCTACTAAGTCTTGGATGACGTTCTCTCGATCCTGATCCATTCCCATTATTCATCGAAACAATACCTCACCGAACCCCATTAACTTAGAGTTTTAGGCCCCCGTTCTCCCTCCTTGAACTAAAAAGCCCGAATTAACCCCATATCATATGATTTTCGGTAATTGCCGAACATGGTTTTGGGCATTACTAAACCTAATAAGTGGAGGATGTTCTCTCGATCACGATCCATTCGCATTACTCATCAAAGCAATCCTCTAGGGATTGGACGATCATCCCTTTGGTCCCATTAGTCCCGATACCTCACGGGACCCCATTGACTTGAGTTTTGGGCCCCCGTTTTCCCTCCTTGTACTAAAAGCCCAAATTAACCCCCGGATCATATGATTTTCGGTAATTGCCTGACATGGTTTTGTACATGACTAAACCTAAGAAGTGGAGGATGTTGTCTCGATCCACGATCCATTCGCATTACTCATTAAAGCAATCCTATGGGGATTGGACGATCATGCCCTTTGGTTCCATTAGGCCCGATACCTCACGAACCCCGTTGACTTGAGTTTTGGCCCCCGATTATCCCTCCTTAAACTAAAAAGCCCATATCGACCCGAGATCATATGCTTTAGGTAATCACCAAATATAGTTTTGACATTATCAAACCTATTAAGTCTTGGATGATGTTGTCTCGATCCATGATCCAATCCCATTATTCATCAAAGCAATACCTCACGAGCCCCATTTATAACTTAGAGTTTTAGGCCCCATTGTCCCTCATTGTACTAAATAGCCCAAATTAACCCCGTATCATATGATTTTCGGTAATTGCGAACATGGTTTTGGGCATTACTAAACGATAAGTGGAGGATGTTCTCTCGATCCCCGATCCATTCGCATTACTCATCAAAGCGATCCTCTAGGGATTGGACGATGATCTGCTTGGTCCCATTAGGCCCGATACCTCACCGAACCCCATTGACTTGAGTTTTGGCCCCCGTTATCCCTCCTTAAAGTAAAAAGCCCATATCGACCCGAGATCGTATGCTTAAGGTAATCACCAAATATAGTTTTGACATTGTCGAACCTACTAAATCTTGGATGACGTTCTCTCGATCCGCAATCCATTCCCATTATTCATCAAGCAATACCTCACGAACCCCATTAACTTAGAGTTTTAGGCCCCCATTGTCCCTCCTTGAACTAAAAAGCCCAAATTAACCCCATATCAAATGATTTTCGGTAATTGCCGAACATGGTTTTGGGCATTACTAAACCGATAAGTGGAGGATGTTCTCTCGATCACAATCCATTCGCATTACTCATCGAAAGCGATCCTCGGGGGATTGGACGATCATCCTTTTGGTCCCATTAGTCCCGATACCTCACCGAACCCCATTGACTTGAGTTTTGGGCCTCCGTTGTCCCTCCTTTTACTAAAAAGCCCAAATTAACCCCGAGATCATATGATTTTCGGTAATTGCCTAACATGGTTTTGGACATTACTAAACCTAATAAGTGGAGGATGTTGTCTCGATCCGCGATCCATTCGCATTACTCATTAAAGCGATCCTATGGGGATTGGACGATCATGCCTTTGGTCCCGTTAGGCCCGATACCTCACCCGATCCCCGTTGACTTGACTTTTGGCCCCTCATTATCCCTCTCATAAACTAAAAAGCCCGTATCGACCCGAGATTATATGCTTAGGTAATCACCGAATATAGTTTTGACATTATCAAACCTACTAAGTCTTGGATGACGTTCTCTCGATCACGATCCATTCCCATTATTCATCAAAGCAATACCTCACCCGAACCCCATTAATTTAGAGTTTTAGGCCCCCGTTGTCCCTCCTTGTACTAAAAAGCCCAAATTAACCCCATATCATATGATTTTCGGTAATTGCCTAACATGGTTTTGGACATTACTAAACCTAATAAGTGGAGGATGTTGTCTCGATCCACGATCCATTCGCATTACTCATTAAAGCAATCCTATGGGGATTGGACGATCATGTCCTTTGGTTCCATTAGGCCCGATACCTCACCGAGCCCCGTTGACTTGAGTTTTGGCCCCCATTATTCCTCCTTAACTAAAAAGCCCATATCGACCCGAGATCGTATCTTTCTAGGTAATCACCAAATATAGTTTTGACATTATCAAACCTATTAAGTCTTGGATGACGTTCTCTCGATCCACGATCCATTCCCATTATTCATCAAAGTAAGACCTCACCAAACCCCATTAACTTAGAGTTTTAGGGCCCCGTTGTCCCTCCTTGTACTAAAAAGCCCAAATTAACCCCATATCATATGATTTTCGGTAATTGCGAACATGGTTTTAGGCATTACTAAACCGATAAGTGGAGGATGTTCTCTCGATCCACAATCCATTCGCATTACTCATCAAAGCGATCCTCTAGGGATTGGACGATCATCTTCGCTTGGTCCCATTGGGCCCGATACCTCACCGAACCCCATTGACTTGAGTTTTGGCCCCCGTTATCCCCTCCTTAAAGTAAAAAGCCCATATCGACCCGAGATCATATGCTTAGGTAATCACCAAATATAGTTTTGACATTATCGAACCTACTAAGTCTTGGATGACGTTCTCTCGATCCATGATCCATTCCCATTATTCATCGAAACAATACCTCACCAAACCCCATTAACTTAGAGTTTTAGGCCCCCGTTGTCCCTCCTTGAACTAAAAAGCCCAAATTAACCCCATATCATATGATTTTCGGTAATTGCGAACATGGTTTTGGGCATTACTAAACCTAATAAGTGGAGGATGTTCTCTCGATCCCCGATCCATTCGCATTACTCATCAAAGCGATCCTCTAGGGATTGGACGATCATCTGCTTGGTCCCGTTAGTCCCGATACCTCACCGGCCCCATTGACTTGAGTTTTGGGCCCCCGTTGTCCCTCCTTGTACTAAAAAGCCCAAATTAACCCCGGATCATATGATTTTCGGTAATTGCCTAACATGGTTTTGTACATTACTAAACCTAATAAGTGGAGGATGTTGTCTCGATCCACGATCCATTCGCATTACTCATTAAAGCAATCCTATGGGGATTGGACGATCATGCCCCTGGTTCCATTAGGCCCGATACCTCACCAAACCCCGTTGACTTGAGTTTTGGCCCCGATTATCCCTCCTTAAACTAAAAAGCCCGTATCGACCCGAGATCGTATGCCACAGGTAATCACCAAATATAGTTTTGACATTATCAAACCTATTAAGTCTTGGATGATGTTGTCTCGATCCGCGATCAATTCCCATTATTCATCAAAGCAATACCTCACCAAACCCCATTTATAACTTAGAGTTTTAGGCCCCGTTGTCCCTCGTTGTACTAAAAAACCCAAATTAACCCCGTATCATATGATTTTCGGTAATTGCCGAACATGGTTTTGGGCATTACTAAACGATAAGTGGAGGATGTTCTCTCGATCCGATCCATTCGCATTACTCATCAAGCGATCCTCTCAGGGATTGGACAATCATGCCCTTTGGTCCCATTAGGCCCGATACCTCACCGAGCCCCATTGACTTGAGTTTTGGCCCCCGTTATCCCTCCTTAAAGTAAAAAGCCCATATCGACCCGAGATCATATGCTTCAGGTAATCACCAAATATAGTTTTGACATTGTCGAACCTACTAAATCTTGGATGACGTTCTCTCGATCCACGATCCATTCCCATTATTCATCAAAGCAATACCTCACGAAACCCCATTAACTTAGAGTTTTAGGCCCCCATTGTCCCTCCTTGAACTAAAAAGCCCAAATTAACCCCGTATCAAATGATTTTCGGTAATTGCCGAACATGGTTTTGGGCATTACTAAAACGATAAGTGGAGGATGTTCTCTCGATCCATGATCCATTCGCATTACTCATAAAGCAATCCTCGGGGATTGGACGATCATGCCCTTTGGTCCCGTTAGTCCCGATACCTCACCCGAACCCCATTGACTTGAGTTTTGGGCCCCCGTTGTCCCCTCCTTTTACTAAAAAGCCCAAATTAACCCGGATCATATGATTTTCGGTAATTGCCTAACATGGTTTTGGACATTACTAAACCTAATAAGTGGAGGATGTTGTCTCGATCACAATCCATTCGCATTACTCATTAAAGCGATCCTATGGGGATTGGACGATCATGCCCTTTGGTCCCGTTAGGCCCGATACCTCACCGATCCCCATTGACTTGACTTTTTGGCCCCTCATTATCCCTCTATAAACTAAAAAAGCCCATATCGACCCGAGATTATATGCTCAGGTAATCACCAAATATAGTTTTGACATTATCAAACCTACTAAGTCTTGGATGACGTTCTCTCGATAACGATCCATTCCCATTATTCATCAAAGCAATACCTCACCCGAACCCCATTAATTTAGAGTTTTGGGCCCCCATTGTCCCTCCTTGTACTAAAAAGCCCAAATTAACCCCGTATCATATGATTTTCGGTAATTGCCTAACATGGTTTTGGACATTACTAAACCTAATAAGTGGAGGATGTTGTCTCGATCACAATCCATTCGCATTACTCATTAAAGCGATCCTATGGGGATTGGACGATCATGCCTTTGGTTCCATTAGGCCCGATACCTCCACCCGAACCCCATTGACTTGAGTTTTGGCCCCCGTTATTCCTCCTTAACTAAAAAGCCCATATCGACCGAGATCATATGCTTACAGGTAATCACCAAATATAGTTTTGACATTATCAAACCTATTAAGTCTTGGATGAGCGTTCTCTCGATCACAATCCATTCCCATTATTCATCAAAGTAATACCTCACGAAACCCCATTAACTTAGAGTTTTAGGGCCCCATTGTCCCTCCTTGAACTAAAAAGCCCAAATTAACCCCATATCATATGATTTTCGGTAATTGCCGAACATGGTTTTGGGCATTACTAAACCTAATAAGTGGAGGATGTTCTCTCGATCACAATCCATTCGCATTACTCATCAAAGCGATCCTCTAGGGATTGGACGATCATGCCTTTGGTCCCATTAGTCCCGATACCTCACCCGAACCCCGTTGACTTGAGTTTTGGGCCCCAATTGTCCCTCGCTTGTACTAAAAAGCCCAAATTAACCCCGGATCGTATGATTTTCGGTAATTGCCTAACATGGTTTTGTACATTACTAAACCTAATAAGTGGAGGATGTTTTCTCGATCCACGATCCATTCGCATTACTCATTAAAGCGATCCTATGGGGATTGGACGATCATGCCTTTGGTTCCATTAGGCCCGATACCTCACCGAGCCCCATTGACTTGAGTTTTGGCCCCCGATTATCCCTCCTTAAACTAAAAAGCCCATATCGGCCCGAGATCGTATTCTTTAGGTAATCACCAAATATAGTTTTGACATTATCAAACTGTTAAGTCTTGGATGACGTTGTCTCGATCCATGATCCATTCCCATTATTCATCAGTAATACCTCACGAACCCCATTTATAACTTAGAGTTTTAGGCCCCCATTGTCCCTCGTTGTACTAAAAGCCCAAATTAACCCCGTATCATATGATTTTCGGTAATTGCCGAACATGGTTTTGGGCATTACTAAACGATAAGTGGAGGATGTTCTCTCGATCCCTGATCCATTCGCATTACTCATCGAAAGCGATCCTCTAGGGATTGGACAATCATCCCTTTGGTCCCATTAGGCCCGATACCTCCACGAACCCCATTGACTTGAGTTTTGGCCCCATTATCCCTCCTTAAAGTAAAAAGCCCATATCGACCCGAGATCATATGCTTCTAGGTAATCACCCAAATATAGTTTTGACATTGTCGAACCCTACTAAGTCTTGGATGACGTTCTCTCGATCCATGATCCATTCCCATTATTCATCGAAACAATACCTCACCCGAACCCCATTAACTTAGAGTTTTAGGCCCCCATTGTCCCTCCTTGAACTAAAAAGCCCAAATTAACCCCGTATCCGAATGATTTTCGGTAATTGCGAGCATGGTTTTGGGCGTTACTAAACCAGATAAGTGGAGGATGTTCTCTCGATCCACGATCCATTTGCATTACTCATCGAAGCGATCCTCTAGGGATTGGACGATCATCCCTTTGGTCCCATTAGTCCCGATACCTCACGAGCCCATTGACTTGAGTTTTGGGCCCTAATTGTCCCTCCTTTGTACTAAAAGTCCAAATTAACCCCGGATCATATGATTTTCGGTAATTGCCTAACATGGTTTTGGACATTACTAAACCTAATAAGTGGAGGATGTTGTCTCGATCACAATCCATTCGCATTACTCATTAAAGCAATCCTATGGGGATTGGATGATCATTCTTTTGGTCCCATTAGGCCCGATATCTCACCCGATCCCCATTGACTTGAGTTTTGGCCCCTCGTTATCCCTCCATAAACTAAAAAGCCCATATCGACCCGAGATTATATGCTTTAGGTAATCACCAAATATAGTTTTGACATTATCAAACCTACTAAGTCTTGGATGACGTTCTCTTAATCACGATCCATTCCCATTATTCATCGAAGCAATACCTCACTAAACCCCATTAACTTAGAGTTTTTGGCCCCCATTGTCCCTCCTTATACTAAAAGCCCAAATTAACCCCGTATCATATGATTTTCGGTAATTGCCGAACATGGTTTTAGGCATTACTAAACGATAAGTGGAGGATGTTCTCTCGATCACAATCCATTCGCATTACTCATCAAGCAATCCTCCAGGGATTGGATGATCATCTTTGGTCCCATTAGGCCCGATACCTCACCCGAGCCCCATTGACTTGAGTTTTGGCCCCCGTTATCCTCCTTAAAGTAAAAAGCCCATATCGACCCGAGATCGTATGCTATAGGTAATCACCAAATATAATTTTGACATTATCGAACCTACTAAGTCTTGGATGACGTTCTCTCGATCCGCGATCCATTCCCATTATTCATCGAAAGCAATACCTCACCCGAACCCCATTAACTTAGAGTTTTAGGCCCCCATTGTCCCTCCTTGAACTAAAAGCCCAAATTAACCCCATATCATATGATTTTCGGTAATTGCCGAACATGGTTTTGGGCATTACTAAACCTAATAAGTGGAGGATGTTCTCTCGATCACAATCCATTCGCATTACTCATCGAAAGCAATCCTCTAGGGATTGGACAATCATGCCCTTTTGGTCCCGTTAGTCCCGATACCTCACCCAAGCCCATTGACTTGAGTTTTGGGCCCCCGTTTGTCCCTCCTTGTACTAAAAAGCCCAAATTAACCCCGGATCATATGATTTTCGGTAATTGCCTAACATGGTTTTGTACATTACTAAACCTAATAAGTGGAGGATGTTGTCTCGATCGCAATCCATTCGCATTACTCATTAAAGCAATCCTATGGGGATTGGACAATCATGCCCTTTGGTTCCATAAGGCCCGATACCTCACCCAAACCCCATTGACTTGAGTTTTGGCCCCCGATTATCCCTCCTTAAACTAAAAAGCCCATATCCGACCCGAGATCATATGCTTCTAGGTAATCACCAAATATAGTTTTGACATTATCCAAACCTATTAAGTCTTGGATGACGTTGTCTCGATCCTGATCCATTCCCATTATTCATCAAAGCAATACCTCACCGAGCCCCATTTATAACTTAGGTTTTAGGCCCCCATTGTAAGTCGTTGTACTAAAAAGCCCAAATTAACCCCATATCATATGATTTTCGGTAATTGCGAACATGGTTTTGGGCATTACTAAACTTTGATAAGTGGAGGATGTTCTCTCGATCCCAATCCATTCGCATTACTCATAAAGCGATCCTCAAGGGATTGAACGATCATCCCTTTGGTCCCATTGGGCCCGATACCTCACCAAACCCCATTGACTTGAGTTTTGGCCCCCGTTATCCCTCCTTAAAGTAAAAGCCCATATCGACCCGGGGATCATATGCTTACAAGGTAATCGCGAATATAGTTTTGACATTGTCGAACCTACTAAAATCTTGGATGACGTTCTCTCGATCTGATCCATTCCCATTATTCATCAAAGCAATACCTCACCGAACCCCATTAACTTAGAGTTTTAGGCCCCCAGTTGTCCCTCCTTGAACTAAAATGCCTAAATTAACCCCATATCGAATGATTTCGGTAATTGCCAGGCATGGTTTTGGGCATTACTAAACGATAAGTGGAGGATGTTCTCTCGATCACGATCCATTCGCATTACTCATCGAAAGCGATCCTCTAGGGATTGGACAATCATGCCCTTTGGTCCCCATTAGTCCCGATACCTCCACCCAAACCCCATTGACTTGAGTTTTGGGCCCCGTTGTCCCTCCTTGTACTAAAAAAGCCCCGAATTAACCCCGGATCATATGATTTTCGGTAATTGCCTAACATGGTTTTGTACATTACTAAACCTAATAAGTGGAGGATGTTGTCTCGATCCCGATCCATTCGCATTACTCATTAAAGCAATCATGGGGATTGGACAATCATGCCTTTGGTTCCATTAGGCCCGATACCTTGCGAGCCCATAGACTTGAGTTTTGGCCCCCAGATTATCCCCCGCTTAAACTAAAAAGCCCATGCATATCAACCGAGATCATATGCGTCTACAGGTAATCACCCAAATATAGTTTTGACATTATCGAACCTATTAAGTCTTGGATGATGTTGTCTCGATCCACGATCCAATACCATTATTCATCAAAGTAATACCTCCCCAAGCCCCATTTATAACTTAGAGTTTTAGGCCCCGGTTGTCCCTCATTGTACTAAAAAGCCCAAATTAACCCCGTATCATATGATTTTCGGTAATTGCGAACATGGTTTTGGGCATTACTAAACACGATAAGTGGAGGATGTTCTCTCGATCCTGATCCATTCGCATTACTCGTAAGCCCGATCCTCTTGGGATTGAATGATCATGCTACTGGTCCCATTAGGCCCAATACCTCACCGAACCCCATTGACTTGAGTTTTGGTCCCCGTTATCCCTCCTTAAAGTAAAAAGCCCATATCGACCCGAGATCATATGCTTAGGTAATCACCAAATATAGTTTTGACATTGTCAAACCTACTAAATCTTGGATGACGTTCTCTCGATCACAATCCATTCCCATTATTCATCAAGCAATACCTCACCACGGACCCCATTAACTTAGAGTTTTAGGCCCCATTGTCCCTCCTTGAACTAAAAGCCCAAATTAACCCCATATCAAATGATTTTCGGTAATTGCCCGAACATGGTTTGGGCATTACTAAACGATAAGTGGAGGATGTTCTCTCGATCACAATCTAGTCGCATTACTCATCAAAGCAATCCTCGAGGATTGAATGATCATCTACTTGGTCCCATTAGTCCCGATACCTCACCCAAACCCTATTGACTTGAGTTTTGGGCCCCATTGTCCCTCCTTGTACTAAAAAGCCCAAATTAACCCCCGGATCATATGATTTTCGGTAATTGCCTACATGGTTTTGGACATTACTAAACCTAATAAGTGGAGGATGTTGTCCCGATCACAATCCATTCGCATTACTCATTAAAGCGATCTATGGGGATTGGACGATCATCTTGCCTGGTCCCATTGGGCCCGATACCTCACCGATCCCATTGACTTGAGTTTTGGCCCCTCGTTATCCCTACATAAACTAAAAAGCCCATATCGACCCGAGATTATATGCTTACAGCTAGGTAATCACCGAATATAGTTTTGACATTATCCAAACCTACTTAAGTCTTGGATGACGTTCTCTCGATCTGATCCATTCCCATTATTCATCAAACGATACCTCACGAAGCCCCATTAATTTAGAGTTTTAGGCCCCATTGTCCCTCATTGTACTAAAAAGCCCAAATTAACCCCGTATCATATGATTTTCGGTAATTGCAAACATGGTTTTGGGCATTACTAAGCGATAAGTGGAGGATGTTCTCTCCAATCCACAATCCATTCGCATTACTCATCAAGCGATCCTCTTGGGATTGGACAATCATGCCCTTTGGTCCCATTAGGCCCGATACCTCACGAGCCCCATTGACTTGAGTATTGGCCCCCGTTATCCCTCAGCCTAAAGTAAAAGCCCATATCGACCCGAGATCGTATGCCTACAGGTAATCACGAATATAGTTTTGACATTGTCGAACCTACTAAGTCTTGGATGACGTTATCTCGATCACAATCCATTTCCATTATTCATCAAAGCAATACCTCACCGGACCCAAGTTAACTTAGGTTTTAGGCCCCATTGTCCCTCCTTGAACTAAAATGCCCAAATTAACCCCATATCAAATGATTTTCGGTAATTCTGGGGCAAACATGGTAAGTGGAGGATTTTCTCTCGATCACAATCCATTCGCATTACTCATCAAGCGATCCTCGGGGGATTGGACAATCATCCTCACGGGTCCCATTGGTCCCGACACCTCACGAACCCCATTGACTTGAGTTTTGGGCCCCATTGTCCCTCCCTTGTACTAAAAAACCCCAATTAACCCCGAGGATCGTATGATTTTCGGTAATTGCCTACATGGTTTTGGACATTACTAAACCTAATAAGTGGAGGATGTTGTCTCGATCAGTCCATTCGCATTACTCATTTAAAACGATCCCTATGGGGATTGGATAATCATCTTATTGGTCCCCGTTAGGCCCGATACCTCCCGAATCCCATTGACTTGAGTTTTGGCCCCTCGTTATCCCTCATAAACTAAAAGCCCATATCAACCGGGGATTATATGCTTCTAGGTAATCACCGAATATAGTTTTGACATTATCGAACCTACTAAGTCTTGGATGAGCGTTCTCTCGATCACGATCCATTCCCATTATTCATCAAAACAATACCTCACCAAACCCCATCGACTTAGAGTTTTAGGCCCCCATTGTCCCTCCTTGTACTAAAAAGCCCAAATTAACCCCGTATCATATAATTTTCGGTAATTTCCTAACATGGTTTTGGACATTACTAAACCTAATAAGTGGAGGATGTTGTCTCGATCGCAATCCCATTCGCATTTACTCATTAAAGAAAAACGATCCACAGTGGGGATTGAACGATCATGTCGATGGTTCCATTGGGCCCGAATACCTCCCTAACTTCCCATTGACTTGAGTTTTGGCCCCATTATTCCTCCTTAACTAAAATGCCCATATACTCGAGATCATATGCTTGGTAATCGCCCAAATATAGTTTTGACATTGATCGAGGCTATTAAGTGCTTGGATGGCGTTCTCTCGATCACGATCCATTCCCATTATTCATGAAGCAATGACTCACGAGCCGCCGTACTTAGAGTTTTGAGGCCCCCGTTGTCCACTCGCCGTACTAAAAAGCCCAGTGTTCCTCTTATCATATGATTTTCGGTAATTGGGAACATGGTTTTAGGCATTACTAAGCGATAAGTGGAGGATGTTCTCTCGATCCACCAATCCAAAGTCGCATTACTCATCGAAGCGATCCTCTGGAATTGGACGATCATGCCCTTGGTCCCATTGAGCCCCCGATACCTCACCGAACCACAAGTGACTTGAGTTTTGGCCCCCTTTATCCTAGCCTAAATAAAAAGCCCGTATCGACAAGATCAGCAATGGCCACAGGTAATCACGAAATATAGTTTTGACATTTTCAACCCACTAAGTCTTTGGATGACGTTCTCTCGATCCGATCCATTCCCATTATTCATCAAGCAATACCTCGCGAACCACACAGTGGCTTAGAGTTTTAGGCCCCGTTGTCCTACGCTTGTACTAAAAGCCCCGAAATTAACCCCATATCGCTATGATTTTCGGTAATTGCGAACATGGTTTTGGGCATTACTAAAAACGATAAGTGGAGGATGTTCTCTCGATC